>CM046810.1:13190325-13657825 GCA_025617405.1 Perca schrenkii
TATGTCACTTGTGTATTTCATTCATAAATTAACTTTACAATGCAAGACGTGGTTTTAGGCTTAGCCCAAACCTAGGGGGGTCCGGGGGCACGCTCCCCCGGTGGAGATTTTTTTCCCAATTACGTCAGCTAAATACACTATTTTTCAGGCTGTTTGACATAATAGAATGCATAAGGATGCAAAGGAATAAGAGTGTTTCATTAATATTATTATTAGTGTTTTTGTTATTATTAATAATTGCGCAGATTTACACAACAAAAGATTTGACACATGGCACTGACAATTCAACTAAATACAAATTTATTCAATTTCCGCATGGTGACTTATGATGTGGGGGGGGTATGGGGGGGGTATGGGGGTCCATACCCCCATTTGAGCATTAAACTCTTCATTTCCTGCATTCTGGTGAATTTGTATGCACCTATTTATACCTTTTTCTGAATAAATTGATGCTAGAAATCTTTGTGTAAAAAGGTAAACATAGATTATAATCCAAATATAAAAAAATAATGGAATATATGGAAGTGAGGCATTCTGTATTGCTTTCATCTATATATTCTCCTGTAGATCAGCTTTTCTAATTATATCTGAGTCAGCACACATGTAGCCTAGAGGCATCATTTACTCTTCCTTTTTCTTTCGCATCTTTTGTTGAGGAAGTAACCTCCTTAAATGTGCATATGACAATTGTTCACCTCAATGATAAATTAATTAATTTTAACGAATTAATAAAGCCCTGGACTGTAGCCTAATATTTCAGATTTGTTTGAGCAAGATTTCTGCTCATGTCCAAAACTTTGTGCACATTCAAAATATATCTCTGTTATCTAAGTTTTGGAAGAGTCGTGATATTTTGAGAAAAATAAAGTTATAATAGTCAATATATTTCACAAAATAATCTACCTGCACCATAATCTGCTGTGCATTACGTGATTGCTCTGTTGATACGGTAGATCTCAGACAGTCTGACAGACACAGAGCCCAGTTTGGGTCTCTTGTCTCTGAATGAGCGAATATTTAGGGAAGTGTCTGTACGCTCCTCTTTGATTTTTTTCATTGGTTGTTGCGTTAAATCTTATTAGCTATTGTGTAGCCCCTTTCTTTTTAATGATTGGCTGAAAAGTGGCAGGATCGACTAACAACTCCAGGGGAGACGGGCTTGATTCCTGCCGGTTCCATAGTGAGAGCGGCGCGCCAGAGACATTTGGGGCGCTGCGGCATATTCAATTTATTATAAAAAGTTTTTCCACGTGAGAAATACAATGTGTGGCGGGAGTGCGTGACAAAAGACCGAAATGAGTCACTGTCACACTGAATTCGTGACACTTGAGAGCCCTGCAGTCACCATTGACTTAACTCAAGTGTTAACAACAGCGGATCCACTAACCTGCACCACTTGTCCGCGGTTGGTCTGACGCTGATTCTGAGTCACTCTCCGGCCGGTGAGGTCTGTTACTATGGTTACTAGTGTTCCTGTTCCGTACTGTAAAAAACTTTGTTATATCCATAACTTAAGCCGGTTAGCTCGCGACACCGATGAAACCATAGACAGTATATAAGGATGAAACATACAACATACATGACAACAGCCCGCCAGCCCTTGATGACAAGTTAACGACGAAGAAGAAGATTTATATTCTTCTTCGTTAGTTTTTATTGGCAGTTGGCAAACAAGCTGAGTGATGCGCGATGCATTACCGTCCGCCACCACGCACGGAGCAGTTGTTTCATTTTTTGCCGCTCCAGTCACAAAGACAGAGAGGAAATGAAACAAAGTTGAACTTATTTTAAAAAACCTAAAAGATTCGGGGCTTTTGACAAAACATTCGGGGCTCAAGCCCAATTAGCCACCCCCCCGCTCCGCCGATGCTCCATTCATCTGTATGTAGAATGTGCCTGCATTGGCAAGGAGCCAGTAAAAATTTTACATTATTTTCACATTGTTAGCAGCTGCAAAAACGATGGCTGGTTTTGTTTTCACCTTGTGTAACAGGTGTGATCTTGCATTGTTTTGTGTCATATAGTGACACCACAGGCCAGTATTCCCAGGTAAGTTGTCGTTTTATTCTGGTAACAGACAATCAGTGCGTTCAGACCGCTGTTGAACAAACATCCAGAGCAGTGATGATACGCTTAAAAGGGTAAATGAGGGGCGACCTCTAACTCACCTGGTAAGAACGTTCGGCCCATGTGTGAGTCCTGTAGCGACCCAGGTTCAAATCCAACTTGCGGCCCTTTGCTGCGTGTCATCCCCCATCTCTCTCCCACTTTCATGTCTCTCCATTGTCACTATAATAAAGGGAAAAGCCCCAAAACATAATCTTCAAAGGGTAAATGAACTGGGAAAAACATAACGTGCATCATTCCCTTAAAAATAACCACACGCATATTGTAAAGGGGCAGAACACTAAACCAAAGTACACAAATACACTTATGGCAAGTGCAACCACTGTCACTGCTGTTACTAGTTAGCTAATAAATCTGTAGTATTGATGTAGCTCATCGCTCTGTGCTGCTAACAGTTGCAGATTGGTTGACATGTCATGATATTATGGGTTGAAATTGGTTGGTACTAGCTTCCGTAAGCACACAGGATTTTTTTGAATTGAATTTGAATATCATTGAATTTTGATCGATGTTTTTTACAAAATTACAAAGAAATAAATATTTGTTATTTTTTTGGCCTATATTGTTAAATACAATATGACCAGGGAAGTGATCTAATAATCTGAGTATGTCAGTGGCAAAACAAGCAGTTTTTGGACGTAAAGTTACCTTTAAGTACAATTATTGTTTCCTAGAGTTTGCAGTTTTCACTGCAACCCAAAATTGTTTGTGTTATTCTTCATATCATATCATAATCAAAATGGTACAGTTGTGCAAGCAGTTATTTGCATACTGTTCTATTAAACCCATGTTTTCTGAAAAAAGAAAGGTTTAGTCTCATGGTACAAAGTAGTAAATCAATCTGTTGAAATGCCCATGATCCTGACAGCGAGGTGATTCAGTGAGCAGTGCAACCTGGGATACACTGGAGACAACAAGCTGAATCCAGAGCAGCAAAGCAATTATAAATGCACATGGGGCCGGTGATTATTTATGGGCGACCTCCATCCGTCATGAAATGAGCAGCATGGAGACCAGATTCAACAGATCTGATCCCTGCAGGCAAGACTCAGTGAGGCTGCAAACAGAGCAGTACACCATCATTCATTGCATATGTGACAAATGTCAAAGAGTTGAATAACATCACTTTATTACACTATTGATACTGGTCCCAATCACAACACACAAATTAACACAAGTTAATTTTCTTTTCGCACAGAAAATCCACACAGTCTGTCCTACTGACCCCTCAACAATCTGTGACATATCTATGACTGCCAACAAATTAAAACACTCACAATTAAAAGACAATTGTAAAGTACAATGTAGTGAAATTCAATTTCTGCATTTAACCCTAAGCCGCCAACCAAGCCACATATGGTGTCCGGGAAGCAACTTGGGGTTCAGTGTCTTGCTTAAGGACACATTGACATGTGGATGGAGGAGCCGGGGATCAAACCACTTGTGGTTGAGGGCCAACCAACTCTTCCTCTGAGTCACAGCCACAACGTGTCCAGTCCAGACCTCTTGGCATAATTATCCAACATGCTGGGTCAGGACCCCTTTGCAACACTTTTTAACACTCTGGGTATCCCTGTAGCGCCATTTTTCAACATGCTTAGTCAGGAGCCCTTGGCGTCATTCCATATTGCGCGTGGCAGAGGATGGAAACGACTGTGACACGTCCCAGATGGATAGTAAATGCTGTAAATATGTAAATCTTTACAATCATTCCCCCGAAAGAACCATGCAAGCCTGCCTTGTTGCACGGTCCAAATTTACTTAAAAACTTGCCATTTTCAGCGTGTAGCTTGCTAGTTCGAAGTTTGTTGTTTCCCAAAGCGAACATAGATTGAGAACGAAAACACACAGAGAGCGAAATGTGAGGGACATGTCAGGCACTTATCTTGGAAATGTACTTCCGTTGATCTAGACTAAATATATCTAACACTACAGATTTAAGATAAATTATATACATAACACCGTAATAATAGAAAAACATTTAACAGAAAAAACCTAAAGAACATTCCGAAATTATTAACCATAGTTTACAATAACTGTAACACAATAATGTATTTGTTCCCTGACTGGGCTGTAACACATTTCCGTTCGCCAGGGGCGCTAGCGTCCGCACCAGCCACTTCGACAGGTGTTTATCAGAGTGAATTGTGATCCATCACTTCTTCTCTATCCCCTCAACAAGACGCATCAACAGATTAACTCTAATCTCATTTACAGCAGCTAATCTGACTCTACTGTATAACTGCAGTCCAACCTCAATGGCACACATGAAAACATACTGTATTCAATGTATAACATTTGATAGAATAGGAGTTTACATTCTCACATTTTCAATGTATTTTATTGAAAATGTTTGATAACGTGGCGGGGTTAGCTCAGTTGGTAGAGCAAGCGCACATATATATAGAGGTTCACTCCTCGACGCAGCGGCCGAGAGTTCGACTCTAACCTGTGGCCCTTTGCTGCATGTCATTCCCCTTCTCTCTCCCCTTTCATGTCTTCATCTGTCAATTAAAAGCCTAAAATGCCCAAAAAATTATCTTTAAAATAAGAAAATGTTTGATAACTTTATACTGTAGGTTGGACCAAAAGGTAGCAATCTAGGTTGCACTCATGGTACAACAATATTAATTTCTTTTCTGAAAGATTTTTAGGGAAAAACAATGCAATTTAACATATTAATTTGGTACACTTCAATTGAATAAATTTAAATGAATAGGTTGACAAAAGAGTTTAAATCAGAGCACAGCAGCAAAAATGTAAAATGTCCACAGGAAACCAAAGAATTTAACATAATTAATATATAAATGTATATCATATCAAAGAGGTTATAATAAGATAATAATCATTCTTTTAGCGCAACAGCCTCTAACAGCGTGGGTGCCATTTTGGACTGAAGGCTGCCCTGATTAATATCAAAGTACTGTTAAAAGCATAAAGCATCAATTTACCTCTCAGTCATGACCAACCACAAGCAGCGTTCTTCTGCTCAAATTATCCAAGTAAGAATCCAGAGCCAGCGTTTAGGTTTCCAAGCAATCCCTACAGATAATTATGAACAAAAGATGAAATTGAAGACAGACTGAACTTGTCAAACTGGCTTGGCAGAAATGCTTACATGCTAGCTAATGACGAAGTATAAGAGCGCCAAATTTTGGGTAAGGAGATAGGGTAGGTTGGGGTGGATTTTCACCTAGGAGACCGGGGTTCGTGTCCGTTTGAAAATAAAACTATACAGTGAGGGGTTTTTAAACTTTACAGAACACACATGCGTAACCAGAAGTGAAGTAACATAACAAATGTACATGCTTTTAACCAAAACCACAATCTTTTCTAAACTTAACTAAATAGTTTTGGTTCCTTAACCTAACAAAGTAGTTTTTATGCCTAAACATAACCAAAATGTGACTGTTTCATAACGTTACCAACGTGTTTAAAACCATGATGATGTTCTGTGGTTTAGATATGAGACCTGAAAATGCTTCACGAAGATTCATTTGGCCATCACTATTAATTTTCTTTCTCTCTATCTATCTTCATCTGCTTATTCGTGGTCAGGTCGATGAGGCAGCAGCACCAGCAGGCGACTCCAAACTTCCCTTTCCTGACTCACCTTATCCAGCTCTGACTAGGAGATCCCGAGGCGTTCCCAGGCCAGTGTGGAAATATAATCTAGTCCCGGGTCTTCCCCGAGGCCTCATCCCAGCTCGACGTGCCTGGAACACCTCCCTAGGGAGGCGCCCAGAGGGCTTCCTTACCAATGCCAAAACCCCCTCAACTGGCTCCTTTCGATTCAAAGGAGCAGCGGCTCTACTCTGAGTTCCTTACAGATGAGTGAGCTTCTCACCCTAGCTCTAAGGGAGACACCAGCCACGCTCCTGAGAAAACCCATTTTGGCTACTTTTCCTTCCAATTAAGCTCTCTTTTCGTCACAATGGTGTAGTAAAGTGAATGCAATACAGCCCCTGCAGCTCCAATTCTCCGGCCAATCTCCCACTCCATTGTCCCCTCTCTTGCGAACAAGATCCCAAGGTACTTGAACTCCTTCACTTGGGGTAAGGACTCATTCCCTACCTGGAGTAGGCACTCCATCGGTTTCCTGCTGAGAACCATGGCCTCAGGTGCTAATCCTCATTCCAGCTGCATCACACTCTGCTGTGAACTGATCCAGTGAGTGCTCAATGTCACGTGCCATCAGGCAACACGGTCTCACAGCAGTTCGTGAAATAGTCACATTATTTTTAATCTATTGATTTGTGTTCACAGGGACGTTTTTCTCGTTTTTTTCATGGTGGCCAGCACGAAATGGTCTATACGGAGATTAACGGGGAAAGCAAATGTTACACTCCGGGGGAGGACGCCTCACACGCCGGGAAATGGCCGCGGGGGAGGACGCTTCACAAGCCGGGACACAGCCGCGGGGACACGCAACAATAACGGGATGGCGGAGGTTGGGTTAAGGAAAAAAACAACGATTTATTTTTATATATATATATATATATATATATATATATATATATATATATATATATATACATATACATATACATATACATATACATATACATACATACATACATACATACATACATACATACATATTAGGGCTGTCAATCTATTAAAAAAATTAACTAATTAATCGCACAATTTGCTGTAGTTAATCGCGATTAATCACGTTTTTAAATTGAGAAGCTTGTAGTAATGGATATTTAAATGCTAAATCACTTAACTTTGCAAATATGAAGAGAAAACAAACAAGGAAAGGTTCTGCTAAGTTCAGAATGTTTAATATCTTTCAGAACAACAGCAGCAACAATTTGGCTTATTTAGTCCTGCTGAAGGCTGCTGAAACGGCTAGAAACTGTCCGACTTGAGAGCAGATTTTTGTCACCACCCCCCAATATTAGCCACATACCTAATATACCATATTCTGAATAATATACAAATGTGTATATATATATATATATATATATATATATATATATATATATATATATATATATATATATATGTATGTATAGAATATAAATTACAATCTAGGCAGTACTTAATATCATAAATATTATAATATACATAGTGTTTAATCTGAATGACTAAGCAAAGCACATATATCTAAACACAGAAATGCACATCAATATCAATGTTACACATTAAACCAGTAGGCCTAACCCAAAACCACAAAGGTGTATGTTGGCCTAAAGTGAAAACATTGAGTGTAGTTTTAGATAGCGACGCTGTGCACAGCAATCCATTACCAATGTAAAGCGATTGACTACATTTCCCATCCAGCACCGCAACCAGGAAGTAGCTTGTGTGACAGTGAGACGCACCAATTTCAAACATTTACTGGAATATAGTCACGGATACTATCGAGTCGACAGCGTTAAACATCAGACTGCAAATAAGGTTTTATCAGCGTGACCAACGTAACAGTTATCAAGCAAACAAATCGCGCACGTACATATCGGCAGCACAGCAGTAAGGCAACAGACAAATCAAACTTAAACTGCAGCTCTATGTAGCGAAACAGCAGCTTACCGGTGGCGCATCTCTCCTGACGAGACAACATGTCGGAACTACTCGGTCCCGTTTATAGCCCGTGCTCATTCATTTCTGGATTCTAACACATCATCTTTTTTTCTCTTTTGGGATCTTACTGGTCCATGTTTAAACTCTTGACTGGCCCGTAGGCCTACTTCAATCAGGTAAGTCCCTCCTAGAGTAGCGCCGCCTGCTCTTATGGAGACGTATTACGTTTCTCAGCCGCCACATGAAGTAAACAAACACAGCTGCGTTAATTTCGTTAATTTTTTTAACGAGTTAAATATTAAAAAATTAACGCAAATATTAACGCGTTAATTTTGACAGCCCTAATATATATATATATATATATATATATATATATAATAAATCGAGACGTGTGTTGAAATATCTCATGAACTGTATATCACTTTTTGTTCACTTTTTGCTGCTTCCAACGTTGCATGATTGCTGGATTTAGGCTACCAAGCTAACTTTTATTAGCTTTCCTGGAGCACAAGAAGATTGCTGACAGGAACATTGCAACTGTTGAAAAAGCTTGGAAAAAAGGCACTACCGTAAGTGATATTACGAATCCCACTATGGCCGTTGCAGTTGCACGACCCGCCCTTCAATAGCATTTATTGGCCACACACACACACATGCCGGCTTCGCGATTGACCCTCCGGAAACCACACACCCCCTAGTGTTCTGGCGGTGAAATGCACCGCGCTGCAAAGAAACAAGTTCAACCCCGACGCAGAACTCCGAAAGGGTCAAAACGCCGTAGGAGCGACGGTGTAGCTACGGCGTGGAGCTTACGCACAACCATAAAACGGCCTTTACAGTTGTCCAGCTAAATGTGAGATTGTCTCTGTAAGCTACTCGGTCCGATTCTGGTGGCTGATTAACCCATGAGTCCATGAAATGAATGTCTGATTACTCTATTATATTTTTGATATTTTGTGATTAAATTCTGAATCTGCAACGTTCTCTGTCAGGTAAATTTAGTAGTACAATGTCTTCCTCTGATGTAGAATTACACTGTAAGTCAGTAATAGGCTATACAGTGGAGTTGCACATTAAGTGGTTAGGTCTTTCTGGAAGAAATTTTGGGGTACAATTTGATCTGGAGAATTCTACAAGCAGCAATACCACAGGCCAAGCAATCAGCTCATTCCAAACAGCCACGGTACTAGTTGAGAAGAAAAATGAGAAGAAGTGATCTCGAAGAAGACCGTTGCACCAACTGATGAACCATGTGATGTATTCTCTGCCTGTGGCTTGTCACACTGTATTTGCGCCTCTAACTGATCAGCTGCTCTCACTTTCACAGCAGCTCCCAGCTGTTACACACAGAGCTCAGAGTCCAGGTGGCTGAGGGAAGCAGTAGCAGAGGCAAGATTAGCTAGGGCTGCAGAGGGGGTTGTCCTGCTCCCCTCTGAGAGCTGGAGGTGGAGTCTGATGTCTCACTTTAGCTGTCCACACACTAAGAGGATTTACTTAGACTGGAAGGGATATAAATAAGTAAGGTAGATTCAACTCCAATCAGCTAAGATAATGATATCATACAAAGAGGCCTCAAGGGGTATTAATACATGAGTGTCAAAACAAAATGTCTGTCTTGAGTACTTTTGAATATTAAGGTAGGAGCAGTGAAATAAGCTCAGAAATCATATAGCAACATTTAAATTCCAACAAAGGAAAACTGTATTATTATTTACTATAATCCAAATCCAAAATCCAGGACAATATTTTTTGTATGATATTGTATGATATAGTCTACCATATTACTGAACTCTATTTCTTTTTTCCGTAAATAAAAGCTCTATTTCCAAGCCAACTCACACTGGCTGATTCTCATGTACTGTAGTTTAAAAGCATAGAAAATGATTCCCTCCTCCTCCTCCTCCTCCTCCTCCTCCTCCTCCTCCTCCTCCTCCTCCTCCTCCCCCTCCTCCTCCTCCCTTCATTCTCTGAGGTGGTGCAGATTGGATAAACAGAAGGAACTCCTCAACAGCAGGGGGACAAGATCTTGTCCATAGAAAAGCATAAGTGTTGTTTGCTCCTTTGACTTGAGTTTGAAGACAGATATTAACTCCAGGATCTATATATATCTGAACTGAGCTCGCCTGTCAGTCTCATGTTTGATGTGAAAATGGAAGAACAAATAAGGAGCAATTTGGGATTCATGCAGAGCTCACCACGACTTCTCCTCGCTGTCTGAACTGCTCATCATCACTCACATTCAGGTAAACTACATTTAAAAGTAGACAGTGATTGTGTTTATTGTTACAGTGTGATTACAAGAAAAAAAACTGCTCTGAAGTCCTGAGCTTAACAAGTTACATCAGGTTGAAAATCTAATTTTAGCTGATGTAATCTGGGAGAGAAGGATTTGAGTTAGCAGTGCTAAGAAACATGCTCAGCTAATGGGACTAAACACATACAGAAGCTGTTTTACTGTCTGTCAGTTAGCTGTCACAAAATCAAAACCAGCATTTTCACTACACTGGAGTAGTTACCTCTGAACCTCTGGTTACAAGCTGCAGGTCTTTACGTACATACACAGTCTACATACACTTAAATCACAAGCCATGTAGCTTCCTTTACTTCCTTTACTGCAACTGTAGTTATATATCATCTGCCTACAGCATCTATTTCTTGTGTTCTTTTAGCTCATGTATACACACTGTGTCAACTTTATAAAGACATTTGTATGAACGTTTGACCAACAGGTTATGACTAATGTAAAGATATTGACAGTGAGATAAAGAACAAAAGATGTTTTAATATACTTTACTAATTGAGAGGCTGTTAGGTAATGATGGCTACGTTTAATAGGCCTACATCTACACTGTAACCGAACACAATTTAACATGCAGGATCCTCTTTTTTTCTTATATTTTCTTACTTTTTTGTGTTGCTTATAAAATTCAATATTTGGATTACAGTTTTATAACATAATATGTATTATTAAATTATAAATTATTTTCATCAAGATAAAATTACCTCCTTTTGCTCAACACATAAGAGGACATTCTAGCTTTAACACCATCTATCAAACTTTAGAAACCAACAATAACGTGTCACGCACACTGTATGTACATAATTGTTATGTGGTATTGTCGTAATCGTTGTAAAATGGATAGACATATGCTAGATTGGAAACAATTTAATTTCCTCCCAACTGTTTGAGAAGTAAGTGAAACCTGGTTCCTTGCTTATTATGATAACTGTTGCTATGTGATTGTCACAAATAATCAATGTTGTTCAATATCTTTGTATTTTCATATGTATGTACTCTGCCATTTAGGCTACAAAGGACAGTGTGTGTGTGTGTGTGTGTGTGTGTGTGTGTGTGTGTGTGTGTGTGTGTGTGTTTGTATGCATTCGTTGGGTAAGACTGAGGACATGCAACAAAACCATAAACTGTACAAATGGTAATATACGGTCTATGAACAAACCCTTTTACATGGATTTAAATACAGTGTAAACACAAGAGTCCACAGTCTGAATTCTATTTATTTACTTATTTTATTTTCCAGTAGTAAGCACGAAGCAAGGTCATGGTTAAAATTCTGGGTTTATTTCATTCAGACCAACCCGTGTATGACCGTAAACATAGACCGTGTATAAAATATTTTACGCCCCTAACACTGTAATAGGCACAAGTTACAACCATGTAACAGTGGGATATAATATTTGTGTGATTTAAACAGCTTTACTAAACATGACAAACTATAGACTTTAGACGTAGCACTGGTCGCAGTTTAGATAACGTTAAAGCTGTAGCTTCATACAGTACATATGAAAATAAAAAATATATTGAACATCATTGTGACAGTAATCATAATTAGCCAGGAACCATGTTTCACTTCTCAATCATACAAGAACTTTCCTCCTCAACAACACACTCATTTCTGTTGTCGCTTATGTATGTAGCTTTTTCGTTTGTGTTGTAGCTTTTGCGTTAGTGTTGTGGCTTTTGTGTTTGTGTTGTAGCTTTTATGTTTGTGTTGAACTGTCTCGGCCACCGTAAGTTGTCCATACTGGGTGCAATGAATGCAACGCAGCAATCACCCGGTTAGGGTCTTCTCCCAGTCATAGTACGTGTCCATATAGCTACGCGTTGTTTTAGTGGGCTTGCCACCAGTTTCTCATCGATGACCACTGACAAGCAAAGATATCAGTCTACACCCTACAACCACAATGGCTGCAGTTGATTGGACGAACGCGTGACGTGGGGCTGGCTGCTCCCAGATTTCAAAACCGACCATAATGTCGGCTCGTTCGGAATACGATCTCTTATTTTACGAAAATAGTTCACCAAAACGCGTTTCTAAAAACATTTGAAGCGAGAAATAGGCTATGCAGTTGCTAAATCTGTCTTTATGTCGGATAGACAAAGGTCAGTTTAAAAGATTTAATCTGCTTTTGAGCCGGCCGCTCCTCCTTGCATAAAGTTGGCTAGATTCAACTTTATGCAAATGAGGAGCTGGTGATTCTACGCCATTCTCCAAAGTCACAGCGACGCTACCAGAATGCATTGCATGGCTGCTCCCATAGAAATAATTAGGAAGCGCTGAAATGATGCTGAAAATGGACACACACCATTGGTCAACCCAAAAAACCCAAGGGAACGCTGTCCAGTGCACCTCAAATTATTCGTCTCAGGGAGAGGGTATAGTGGCTCAACATTAAAGTTTGTCTTAACCGCTGAAGTTTTCTCTGTCATTAAAGCCCCCTATACATTTTTAGCAGTAAACACGCAACATATGGCACAGAGCATAGTGCAGAGACTTCAGAGGCAAAGCACACCCCAGGTATACATAATCGATTTTGGCTACCTCCTTATCTCATTGGTTGCGCTTTAAAATATCACCAACAAGCGCAGCGCTCGGTGGCAATTTTGAGTGGTGCGCCACCTTCCGTTGTCTCCACAGCTCTCCCCACAGAATAACAATGGCACAGTCTGCCAAAACTATGTTCCTGTGGTTTTACCACTGATCATCTTTATGTGGCTTTAGAGCAGTGGTTTCCAGACTAGAGGGTGGCATCCCCATCACTCCTCTGCTGGAATAACATGTATATTGTGTTAGTAATTTGCTTAAAGACAACTTAATCTGGGCAATACATGATGTGGGCATAACGCTACCTAAAACAGAAAGCTCTAGAACTATCTTTTGTCTCTAAGTCTCTATCGATCTAGGACTCATTTAGAGCCCTCTGAAAAACGGCAACAATCTGTTAAGCACCTTCATGTCTCTTACATGTGCATTTCAGGCAAAGTGCAAACGACTAGCAAAGCCTTCTGAAAAATGTTGATGTCTGTAGCATTTTAGTAGACATTCATAAACAAAGACATTCATAGACAAAGACATTTTTCCTTCTAAATAATTAAACCATGGAGCCAAACCTTCTGAATGGCACTGGTCAAACACACATACCCATGCTAAACACCTGTGTTTTTTGTTGTGTTTGACATTGTGACTGTGAGCTCATAAAACATTTCTGCTCCATGTCTCCAGGCTGATGGACACCCAGGATCAGACATCTTTAGTGGGGACAGGACTACTGTCCAGGTGAGTCTCTCTAATGAAGAGATAATGTACATAGTGAACTGATATTAAATTGATACAACCTACCAACTCACATGTCCTTAATTTAAACGAATCCCTGATGCATGATTTACAGATGTTATTATGCCCACCTTTTCCTACCATGTTTATGTGCTGATAAAAGAATGTAGGTGATTTATATCTCTTTCCCAAGGCTGACACACATGATGCACTTTGGGAGGAGTAGAGTTGGGCCTGCAGAGTCCAGCCTCAGCAGCCAGAGGACAGAGAACAACATGAGGAGCAGGAGCAGGTGAGCTGTACTCTTGCAAGCACATCTCAGCCCAGGACCACACTGCTGGAGGATCTGACCAAGACTTTAGTGCCATCTTTCATTTCATACTCTCACACAAAAGTCAGTCAGTATACAAAACACATTAAGGTTTTACACCCAGCCTGTTATTGCAGTCACCATTAGATTTAGCTAAAGCTGAAAAAAAGATTTTTTATATTGAATGACATTGAATGAAATGTTTACAGAGTGCCTTGGTGCACGACCTATTGATGTAACTAAAGACACTTATTTTTCTTGGTTCCAGGCATATATTTCTAAACCTGGCAAGCCTGTTTACAATTCACATGTATATGGCACCTCTTCTGTCCAAAGTGATGTACAAATGAGAGGCAATCCAAGCCATGTTCCCCCTGACACAAGTGTCACAAGGTTGCATGTAGTACATAACACAGCACGTACATAGCAAGTGATGTTAATTTTGAGCGAGAGATAGGACAGGATGGAGAGAGAGAGAGCATATTAAGACTTCATTACAACAACCTGCTGTACCCTGAGACAGTAAGAGCAAAGTATTTTAAAGGGATTTATGTACTTTTGTGGCCATGCATTCACATTTCCTGCATAACATATTGCGTTTCCACTGAACAACTATTGTACTGTACCTGAGCTGAGCCTGGGATTGTTTTGGCACACCGTGGCACTGGATTGATGCTCTTTAACTTAGGTATTGACTTGACTTAGGTGTAAGGAAATGTATAAGGAATAAAAGAATGTCAGAAGCCTCAGTAAAGGCAATTCAGAGAAGCCCCTCCTTGAATGTGACACTGTTGAAGAATCCACAGACATCTGTGAGATGTTGCTGAAGTTTTTTAACAAAACAATTGAGACCATTAGATCTCATTTCTTTCCTCTCCCTGACACCCGGCACCACTGTTTATGGGGCCTATCTAACTATAATACATTTTAATTGGGTTTCTTTGTCTATGTTGAGGGACATTGTTATGCAATTGAAATCTACTACTTGCCCCCATGATGTTGTGCACTTACATATCATAACGGATACATTTAATATAATTGGCCCTAGCATTCAAACTATCACAAATTCCTGCTTAGCCACTGGCAGTGCCCCTGCAGGTTTTAAACATGCAATTGTTCATCATAACCTTGACGTCAAATACATAACTTTCATCCCATCTCAAAATTGTCATTTATTTAAAAGAATGTCCTGTCACAACTACAACCACTTCTGAACACTATTGACATGCTTGACCCCCTTTTCAATCAGGTTTTATACCCTCCACAACAATGAAACAGCTCTGTTAAAAGGGACAAATCTTTTACTTGGCATTAAGGGTACAGCATTGAACAGGTTTAAATCATATCTTAGTTTTAAGACATTCTCATTTTCCTCCTGAACTGTCCATGACACATATGGTGTCCCTAAGGGTTCCATCTTGGGTCCACTTGTATTCTGCCTGTACATGCTACCTCTTGGAAACCTTATTAGAAAATACATCTCCTGTCACTTCTACGCTGAGAATTTACACTCTCCCACTAAAAATTAGGGACTACCTACAGCCTCTAGTCGGCATCATATTTGATTCTGAGCTCTTGTCAAATAAATCAGTTTGCTGATTGCATTCAAGTTTCCTAATGGTCAGGCACCATCTTATAGTACAGATATTATTCACTAGCACTCAGACCAGGGGTCTCTTAGAGCTGACGACATATCTCTCCTGTATGTCCCAAGATCATGACTAAAACTAAAAGGTGACCGAGCCTTTCAGTTGCTGCTCCACAACTGTGGAACCAGCTGCGGTTCGATACCAGATGTGCTCCCTCCATTTTTGCTTTCAAATCTAGGCTAAAGACACATTTTTATTCATCGGCCTTTTTAGCACACCATTCCCTCAATCTGTTATCATGTCTATAATTCAGTTTTTGTTGTGAATTGCTGATTGTTGTTTTTGTTGGTATGTTCTCTTTCTGTTTTCTTTTAATGTTTTTTTTATACAGCACATTAGTGCCCTTTTTTCTGCAGCACTTTGTCAGCTTAAGCTTTGTTTAAATGGGCTTTGGAATTAAACCTTATTTTACTTTTTAGTGTGATGTGATTTTTCATAGCTTATTTAATTTGTTGAAAAAATATCAGGATATAATTTATGACTAGCAAGCAAAACATCAGAATATTGCCTGCCTGTGGGGCTCCATATGAGTGCAGTGGTAGTTTTATGTCAGTTTAGGTTTACCTTCATGATTGCTAGCAGATACTTTAGACCAGTGTTTCTCAAATGGGGGTACGTGTATCCCTTGGGGTACTTTGGAGGACTGCAGGGGGTACGTGAGATATTTAACAAAATGTTTAATAGTTACAAATAAGTTGTCCAGAACATTGTTCCTCTTTATGTAGAATTTGATTTTTTCCTTCCAAAACTGTGACATTTGTTTCACCTTCTTTGGACCTAATCTTGCCTTCCTTCCTTCTACTGTCCTACTTTTACAAGTTTCTCGCTTTTTTCTTCTTATGTCACTGTTTTTATTATTATATACCATTTTGACCTATTCTAGCCTTAGTTCCTCCCTTCTTTCTACCATCTTTTTCCAAGTTTTTGTCTTTTTTACAGTTTTTATCTCCTTTTCTCATTAGCATTTAAATGTTTTTTCAGTTACAAACCTGTTGTTTAGTAAATCTATCGCTGACAGCACTGTACTGTTCCTGTTTATATACACTTTTTGTTCTACCGAAAATGATTAGCGCTGGTCAGGGGGTACTTGGCTTAAAGAAACAATTGGAAAGGGGTACATTATTGAAAAAAGTTTGAGAACCATTGCTTTAGACTGATGTAAACCTTTTTGAAATTCTTCTGAGTTGAGTTACTATATGTCTTGGTTCATCATTTGTTTCTTTTCCAGTGATGGTCAGCTAGCCCTGGCTGCACAAAACATGAACAACTGCAACAACAATGATGGGTAAGATGATATATGAATCCTCTTACATGCCCTTAATCACACTAATTGATTGCATTAAATTGAGATGTACCATCTGCTGCAGTATATGTGTACACTATGTAAAGAGATTAGAGCCAATTCACTTCTTTCAGATTAGAGCCAATTCAATTCCAAGAAATGTGACTGTCACATCAAAGTGTTCTTTGTTATTTGATTGGAGAAATGAACAACAAAAGGAAAATAGTCCAGCCATGAGATTTTTAGACATTGTTATGGACCAAAAAGGTAAAAGTTGGTAAAATGAAAATTGTAAAATTCAGTTCAATTTAATGTGTCAAATCAAGTTATCTCAGGACTCTTTACAGATAGACTAGGTCTAGTCCACACTCTATAATTTACAGAAACCCAGCAACTCCACCCAAGAGCAAGCATTTAGTGCAACAGTAGTGAGGAAAAACTTCCTTTTAAGAGGCAGAAACCTCAGATGGAACCAGGCTCTTGGTAGGTAGGCTACCATCTGCCGCTGCCAGTTGGGACACAGAGACACACATACAGATATACATTCTGTATATCTAAATTATGAATCATACAGATATACATTCTGTATATCTGTATGATTCATAATGATTATAGCAGTTGGTACAATGAACAGTGGCAATTATAGTAACAATAAAGAAATAGAACTATGACTATAATAGTAGTAGCAGTGCAGGGCGTAGGAGGGCGTCGAGCAGGACCACGGCAGCAGCTGCAAAAACTATTCAGGTGCAACCCCAAAGGGACTCTGCGAGGTGAGAAAGCATAAGGACTCCGGGGAGGAAGCTCCCTGGAGTTAAGTTAGTAATGGAACATGAATGCACACAAATGAGAAAAGGGAGGAGGAGAGAGGAGCTCAGTGTGTCATAAGAAGTCCTCCGGCAGTCTAAAACTATAGCAGCATAACTAAGAGCTGGTCCGAGGCAAACCTGGGCCAGCCCTAACTATAAGCTTTATCAAAGAGGATCTTCATGACATCATAGTGGTAACAGAGTCAAAGGGTCCCTAAAACGGTTAGGGTTCATGGTCAACAGCAAATGTCATGGCAATCTGTTCGGTAGTTGATTATTTCTCATTCTTGACCAAAGTGTCGGTCAGACTGACCTTGCCATCAGTGGGCCAGCAACTGTAATTTAAGGCAAAATTCAATCTTGAAAAACTAATTTTAAAACCAGTGCATTCAAATTCAAATTAAGTTAAATTCTTATTCATTCATATTCTTATTCTTATTATGTCACTGGCCCGTGCAGTCTACATGTCAAAGTGTCCTTGGGCAGTGCTGCTCTGATAAAATGTAAATTTACATTTGAATACATGACTAATGCAATGAAATATTACAGATATGAAGTGAACTAGGGAGAATCCTGTAATTATATAAGAACAAGAGAGTTAAGTTCACAGAGCACACTCTGATGCTCTTGTAATGTCCATAAGGGATTTTTCTGATTCACGTAGATGACGGGGAACACTGAGAGAACTGGCAAAACCATTACATGTACATAGTAGCGAGTACTGTCTTGTTCTTTGTTCTGATTGTATTCATTTCATTTGTTTTAAATTATATATTGCCTGTCATTTGAAAAACAATAACTAGCAAACAACACTTTTATTAAACTGTATAAACTATGAGCCACTGGTTACTGATATAACTATTTCTAGGTAATGTTACTTCACCAAAAGCTGTCCCTTTCCCCAAACAACAAGCCCCTGCTAATCACACAGGTTATCTCAGTTCAAGTCAGACCAAAAAATTCCATTCGGCTACTTAATATGCACGTGAATGACCTTTCCGTAATCAAAGACTTTCTCCATCACGCAGTGAACTGCCTCCTACTCTGAGATCATTTTCTAGTTAAGTAGCCTAGTTATCATTGTGGATTTTTCCATGTTTTTTAGGAGTCTGTTCACACTAATACATGTAAAACAAATATAGCATTAATTTAGTAAGAAAGTGACAGGCGTATTTGGTATAAATCAATTTTATTTTATTTATTTGAAATTCTGGCCCTTGGAAAAATGTAGTTGATGACCCCTGGTCTACATTTCCATGACTGTACTGTGTCACAGCGCCCTCCTCAGGCTCTCTGACACTACTGAATGACAAGTTTCAAAATATTTACCTCACCTGCCTGTTTCTGACATTTACAGTAAAAAAGATGCCAAGAAAGAGGAACCTAAAAAGGATGATAAGAAAGATGATAAGAAAGATGACAAGAAAGATGCTAAAAAGGAAGAACCGTGAGTACCACATACAATTTTCTATGGCTACAACTTTCTACTTGATTTATCAATTTTAAATAGATACAATGTACCAACAACCTTTGTTAGTACCTTATTTTGCTGATTATAAACTTGCTTTTAACAAAACTAAAAATCCTTTTTCTCATTCAGAAAGCAGGTGTGGATCATGGACCCTGCCACAGATACATACTATTACTGGCTGTGCACAATATCCATCCCAGTGTTCTACAACCTTATGTTCCTTGTGGCCAGGTCTGAATTCATGGCATTTAGGATTTCCTCTTAACTTTACTGTTTTTAGAGGTCTTTATTGTGGTTTTGCTTGCCTTTAGGTCTTGTTTTAATGACCTGCAGTATTCAAATCCAACGCTGTGGATGATTTTTGATTACTCTTCTGATGTCCTCTACTACATTGACACCTTTGTGAGAGCCAGAACAGGTCAGTGCCAGGAACTTGGCTGAATGTGAAAAGATTAAAGGAGCGTTGAGTATATGATAATACTAATAATATTACTAATTCTAATGTGTGTCTAAATGTGTCAACAGGTTATCTGGAGCAAGGTCTTCTTGTAAAGGACGAGAAGGTCCTGAAAGAAAAGTACATGAAGACACGCCAGTTCAAACTTGACATTATATCAATTATTCCCACAGATTTTATATTTCTCATAATTGGAATTGAAAACCCAGAGTGGCGATTCAACCGTCTCTTTAGGTTAGCCCGTCTTTTTGAGTTCTTTGACCGGACTGAAACTCGAACAAATTATCCCAACATCTTTCGAATTGCTAATCTTGTACTTTACATTATCATCATTATCCACTGGAATGGTTGCCTTTTCTTTGCCATCTCCAAGACGCTTGGCTTTGGCTCAGACACCTGGGTATATCCAGACATAAAGAACCCTGAGTATTCTCGCCTGGCCAGGCAGTACATCTACTGCTTTTACTGGTCCACTCTTACTCTGACAACTATCGGTGAGACACCACCCCCAGTCCGAGACATTGAATACTTTTTTGTGGTAGCCGACTTCCTCACTGGGGTTCTGATCTTTGCTACGATTGTAGGCAATGTGGGGGCCATGATTTCCAACATGAGTGCTGCACGTGTAGAGTTCCAGGCTAAGATTGACTCTATAAAGCAATACATGCAGTTTCGGAAGGTCACCAAAGACCTGGAGGTTAGGGTGGTGAAGTGGTTTGACTACCTGTGGACAGAGGAGAAAACCTGTGATGAGAAGCTGGTGCTGAAGAACCTGCCAGACAAGCTAAAGGCTGAGATAGCCATCAATGTACATCTGGAGACTCTAAGTAAAGTGCGCATATTTCAAGACTGTGAAGCAGGTTTGCTTGTTGAGTTGGTCCTTAAACTTCAGCCTCAAGTTTTCAGTCCTGGCGACTACATCTGTAAGAAGGGGGATATTGGCAGGGAAATGTATATCATCAAAGGAGGTAAGCTGGCTGTGGTAGCAGATGATGGGGTTACCCAGTTTGTGGTCCTAAGTGATGGGGCATACTTTGGAGAAATTAGCATCCTCGGTATCAAGGGCAGTAAGGCAGGAAACCGAAGAACAGCCAACATCCGAAGTGTGGGCTACTCTGATCTGTTTGCACTGTCCAAAGATGATCTAATGGAGGCACTCACTGAGTATCCTGATGCTAAAAATATGCTGGAGGAGAAGGGAAGGGCCATCCTGATGAAAGATAATCTCATTGATGAGTCACTGGTCAATGCTACTGACGCCAAAGACTTGGAGGAAAAAGTCAACAAGATTGAAGCCAGTTTGGATGTCATGACGGTTAAATTTCGAAAGCTGACAAGCCAGTATGAATCTTCCCAGCGTAAAATCAAGCAACGGCTCAGTAATATGTCGAACCAGGTCCGAACACTCAGAGTAGACAATGAGTAGATCTTGGCTTTGCACTACTACTGCCAGTCTTATGGAATGTTCAGGACATATGTTAAAGGTCATCTGTTCTGTAGGACTTTTTGTACACACCAAATGGCATATGATCAGCAGCTAAACAGTGGCTGTCTCCATTCATTTTCCCCATCCCATTCCCATCATTATGGTCAAATAGAAAGGTTGCCTTGAAAGATTACCATCCTCATAAACACAGATATTCAGAGGGCTGGGTACCTCAATACTTAATAAGTATTAACTGAATTGTGTCCCTACTGAGTGTCAAAAAACTGAGTCCTGTTTACAACCTTTAAACATGTGTTCTCTGATAATTTACTTGCTCTACTGGCTTGATTGGTTAAATTACAAATTCACCGAGTAACAAAAGGCAACAAATAAGGTACCAATTTGGTCTCAGAACACAAATTTGTCTCACTATTGCACCTGTCATTTCAATAATCCGATAAATATTCGTAACACAACTGTCAATTTGCCTAGATCTTCAGTAAAATGCAGTTTCTCCCACACTGGCCAAAATTGAACAAGTACGTGATTGAACAAAATACTGTACAATGCTTTTTCATTATCATTTGTGATATTTGCAGCATGATTTTAAAAGTTACCAGAAGTCCTGGGTCTGTTTTTCAAAAACTGTTTCAAATAAACTGTTTCAAATAAACTGATTTGAAGTCAGTCTGTGTCTATTTTCATCTGAAGCAGCAACGGACCAACAATGAGTCCATTTAGGAAGTACATTTTTTAACATTATGGGACTTTTACTATAGGGGAAGAGAAGTATAATGTTATCATACAGTATGTGGCTGGTAAGTAAATACAGGGTTAATTCCTTTGTATGCTGCTTTTGTCTTAGAGTATACCTGTACTTACAGGGTTTAATGGGCACTTCTTTGCTTTTTTCTTTGTGTCGATAACAGAAGCCACCCTTGTCAGGAACCAAACTTTATTCACATCCAGTGGCATTTGAAAATGAAATGTAATGACTTTAGTAATCCCCTGACTTTTAATCTAGAGCCAGAAGCAGGTCACAGATTTTCACTTATCCAGTGTTAATATCGCAACATCTTTTGGATGGATTGGCACACAACTTCATACAGATTGTAACTTGTGGTTCACAGAGCATAAATCCTACTGACTACAGTGATCCTCTCACTGACCCACTAACTGTGTTTCTATGTTAAATCTGCCTTACAAAGCAAAAAAAAATTTTCCTTACATTTCTCTAGCACCACCAGAAGGTCGACACTTTTGGTTCAGATTAAAATGTCTCAACTGGATGGACTGATATGAAATATGGTACAGATATCCCCCCTCAGGATAAATTGTAATAAGTCAAGTGATCCCCGGACTTGTCATCTAGCGCCATCACTAATTCAAAATTTAAATTTGTTTATGTCCGAATACCTGTAAAAATAAAAACATTCCCATCAGCTGCACCTTGTGTTTATTGCTAATTAGCAATATATGTTAACATTACCTGCGACATATCAACATGTTGTTGTTAGCACATTGCTGGTCTCATGCTAGCATTTAGCCCAAAGCACCAATATACAGCCAGCAGCTGGCTTGGCTTCAGACTCTAAAGGTTAGCTTCTTAGCAAGACATACATTTCATGTTTGTGATGTAAATATTTGAGTGTATTGAGTAGACAAGATTTAATGACAGATTCTGTACCTAAGCGACACTGACTGGGATTAACAATAAACAGCTAAACAAGGGTAAGATTCATTGTCATGATACCAAAGGACTTGTGGACTCAAAGCAGGATAAGGCAATACAAGTTGGAAAAAAGCTGTCATCTTTATTTAGCATGTTTTCACAGCACTGACTACTTGTTGCCTTTCATCAGTTTGTATCTTTTAGAATGGAACTGTTAAGTCAAACCAATGAATGAAAACTGCTTCCCTTTCCAAAATCAGGTTGACCTTTCACCTTCTACCTTTACAAGCTTTTAGAGCCCTTTCACATGTCCACATAAGCATCTTCAGCATTACAAAACGGAGGTACAAAGTAATGTTAAACAGCTAAAACCAGACCTGGGCTCAAAACAGTTGTAAGTAATCCTTAACCTTTGTTTTAACATACACAGTTTCACATGATCGAGGTTACTGCAGTATAACAATGCCAGCTAAGTTGTTAATCGCACAAACATACGGTATACCGTAGATACTTTCCAACCCAGTCCACTGTTTGTCCACATTTCCAGAGACTCCATGTACTGTCCAAAGTAACTTCAATAAAGGCTAAAAACAAGCAATGAAAAGTATTCTCCAACATCATTTTGCCCAGGTCCGATGAGAAAGTAAGAGCAATGGAACAGATGGAATGGCTCAGGGTTGTTGTGTACTGCTGTGGTCTCAGCACTGTGGTTTAGTGGTATGTTGTGGGCACCATCGCGCTCACAAATTGAGCAGTGTTTAAAGAAAAAAAATAAGAAAAAAGAAGACGGTCCTTTTAAAGACATCACCAGCACAGCAGGAATCTCATAGTTAGACAGCGTCGCAGATTCAATCTTCAAAGACAATACATACCAACAACCACTACTGAATAGCCCATGACAACACACAGAACTCTGCTCTGAACAACTTGTCAGTGACCATCAGCAACAATTTTGACTGGCTTTGAATATATCAACAGTGTTTTTGAAATAAAAGACATAATAATCTGGCTCAACAAAAAATCTTAACTCTCCAATCACTAGTTTTCGGGAGCTTTCAACCACATCTCTTGGTTTTCATCAATGGCCATTGATTTTGCTCAGTTGTTATAGGTGTGGTGATGTGACCAGAGAAAATAACTTTGGTCGCCTGATAACAGGTGGTCTTATATGGGCAGAGTTGGTAACCTCTGTCTCTGTTCAAATATGGTCTGTGGTGTCAGATGTGAATGTCCTTGATCTTTCTCCAGCTGTCCAGTGACTCCAAGACACCATTCCAGTGGATGCTGTGAATGGTTTTGGTCTTTTCACAGACAGTTGATGTTGCCCGTTTCTGGTGTTCATTCAGTCTCTTAAAAGGTCCTTGACATTAAAACCGAAATAGTTGGATAAAGATCATGGAGGACATTCACATTCTACGCCAAAAACCATCTTGGAACAGAGACAGGCATTACCATCTCCCTCCAATGTAAGACAACTTGGTATCCCGTAATTGAAGATCCATATGTAGGTCAAGTGATGTCCACCTGAGCCAGCTTCATTTACTGATGAGGACTATGAGATGTGGTTGACAGGTTAGTAAGTGGACTTTAATATAAATGCAATACGATTTAATAGCAAATCTAAAGATGAGGGGACACTGTTAAGACAGCTTTACAGCAGTCTGCAAGGCAAGTTTTTCCCAAATCATCTCAACCACTTATTTGGAAGTAAAAGAAAAAGGTACATTTTATTTTATTAAATTTTTAGTCATGTTTCAGTGTATACTTTACATTTTTGATTCCCATGTTCAAATGTATGCTATAGTTTGAATTTTTTTGATGCATTTTTCACTCCATTACTTACATTCATTTCTGCCCAATATGAAACTCTATAAGCAGACTCTTGAAATGTGCACGAGTTGTGTACTCTTATCAAAATGAACATCAAGTCTGTGTTGTCTTAATTGAAGTCTGGCATGTAAAGGATAAACTGCACTGCCCTAGAATGATTAACTTGAACAAAAAGTATTGCAGACTCGATGTTTACTCTTCTCAAAACTCTAATTGATCTTCATATTTTACTGGATGCACAGAATGGTAGAAAGAATTTAAATGTCAAAGGTTTGCAAAAAGATTGGCTGTAATGTATGTGGGTATACATGTATAAACACCTTTAAAAAGGACATGCAGTGACCTACCATACTTACCATAGTTACTGGGTGAGCAAAACGCAACAAACTGCTAAAAATTATATTTCAGGCGAGTCCATTTTATTTTCAAATAAGTGGTTTGATTTGGTTAAACTGTACCGCTTAAACCCGTTTGGGTGGCTGACGATGCTTTTCCCTTATGTACTCTATCGACAGTGTCAGTATATAGTCTGTGTGCAAGAACAACATGCAGACATTACTCAAGTTCTTTACAGGTACAGCCTATTCAACTGAACAAAAACAGAATTATCAAACAATTGGCCTGATCTATGGGAGGATGATTTCACAGTTGATATTCCAATTAATGTTGAACAGAAAAAAAGACCGTGGTTACAGCTGTTTTCATTCTCATTGAATGTGACAAATCCAATTATACGTAAATCTGATCACAGTGATGTGTCCACACAGTACAGTCTCCCCCAGAGAGTCAGAGAATATCAATGTCATCTCTGTGCATTCAGTACAGCGGTACATAGGTCCAGAACATGTTTATCCTAGCTTTGAACAAAGACTGGGAGAAGGGGGATCATCCTAGCCTTGCTACATAATGTTATACTAAAAGATACAATGTGACAGCTATAGAATGTGGATTTGTTTGTTCTACAGAACTAGGTTAACTGTTTTTTGCCTGCTTCCAGTCTTTAAGATACGCTCAACTGGATGCAAACGAGATGACATTTAAATTCATCCCCTACTTAATGGTGGATAAGATGGCGAACAAGCACATTTCACAAAATGTAATATTTTCTTTAAATGTTTTCCCATCTCTCATAAGCCTATATCAGTGAGAGATCAGATCAAACCATACATTTACACTGATATTATTTTCCATTGTGGGTCTAACAGCAAAGGAAGGACTGATAGGAACATATCAGGGGCTTATCTGAGACTCAGTGGCTACAGGATTGACTGACCCTGGATTGCAGCTTTACACAACAATTAGTTTGTTCAGATTGTGCTTAGACTACTGTCCTCACTTGCCCAGTGTCCGATCACAGTGCCATCCATCTGGCATGGCAATGTGAATACAAACACATCGGCCTGTGAAGTCATTTGTCGTATTGTCAGAAGATTCATGACGCATTAAAATGACAGGTGTAACCACAACCTTGAGACTAAGGCCAAATGGACTTAAGATCACAAGCTACCAAAGATTTGCCAGTGACAATGTACACACTGTTTTCTTGACTCTACATGTGGAGTTTCAGATAAATTGAAGTTATATTGAACAGAGACTCTGCAGTGTGAGACTAGGTTGGCACAAGAAGAGTTCTATGCCTGGATCTGAGAACATCATCAGTGACCGGTCTACATGTGTACATCCTCCACAACGTGCACAATACGGTACCGTAGTTCCAACCGCACTGATATATAAATACTGTTTTTATTTAGAATTGTCAACACAGGAAGACATGGAAATAAAATGCTTCAAACAATCATGGCAACCTGTGGCCAAAAAAACAAACATTCTGAAAATGTCTAAGTGCACTTACACAGCTCTGACAAGATTTTAGTCTAACCTGCGGTGTCCCCACCCCTCCCCTACCCCAAGGAAAAAAGGCCAAAAAATAAAAACAGCTATTTCATAATGTGCCATTTTGGACTAGACAGAATCAATAGCCGATGGCTGTGAGTGGAATGGTCAGCGAGAGCTCTTTCTTCTGTTTGGAATACAATATTTTGTAGTAAAGACTAGCCTAAAACTAGATTATCTCTGTCAATTGTCTATAAACAAGGTCAGGTCTACTTTAACACATTTTTTTTTTCTTTCAATGGGGTTGATATGACTTGTTAATGCATCGTCCCAAATTTACAGTTTAATAATAACCCTCCCCCTTTCCCAAGTAAGGAAGCTATCACAACAGGCAGGCATGAAAAATAACCCATTTTAACCTTAAAATAAATAATAAGGAAATGATTCTCTCTGTACAAAGAAAAAAAAAATGGGGAGGCTGCTGCACATTCACATAATGTGGATGTGGGGGTGGGTATTTTGATCAGGAGGTCTCTGTGCTTACACTGACTGATGTGGGATGATGCAGGCACAGTAGAAGAACTACTGGAGCGCTCTATTGGAACCATTTCTCCTCTTTCATTATTGACTTGCTTTTCCTCAAAACATACTCTGGTCTGTCTTTTGTCACCTTTTGATAAAGGAAGGGCAGAGCAGGGTTTGATGGGCTTTCTGAGAAGGAGTCCGTTTTGCTGTGTGTTTGGAGCAGGGGCTCAGAGCATGCCAAACCCTTTGGCATAGGTGATGGCTTTCAGCAGTCTCTCCCTCAGCTTCTCCTTGGTGCTGTACTCGGGCAGCAGCAGCACATTAAAGCAAGTGTGAGACGTCGGTAACCTGCCAAGACAAAACATTGTACAACATTTATAAAGCCGCGCGTATGCCTGGTTCCGTTTTATAAATCGTAAACCATTGTGCAGCTAGGCGCACACACAAGCCTCATTTCCACTCCCGCAGGTCGCCATGAATGGACATAGACCCGGCCTTAAACTCTGTTTGCATATCGATACTTGTGCCCGCTCCACCACTCATCAGACCTGTAAATGACAAATATGGGGAAGAATGTGCAGTTTCTCAAGACTGTGTTGCATCGGTGAGGTTCTCCAACCGTGCCAGAGCAGCTGTCATTACGCATAGCCATGTCTATTTATAGCAACCATACCACTAATTCATCATGTTTCTGCAAACCACCATCGCGGTAACATCTTAACAATCATTATTATTAAACGTCAGAAGATTGATCAATGATTCATTCATAGTAAATTGATAGTGATTTAATATATTTTGAAACTGACTTTACAATTCAGGATCAAATTAAATGATCATTAACAGGGAGATAATGCTCCAATGTCAATAAAATCATATGTCATAAATCATTTAAAATAATGTTTATAAATTTGCCTTAAATTGACATTACACAGAACACTGTGTAGCTATAAATATCAATACAGTTCATTATTTTGTTATTGATAGTTTTATCAGATGATAGTTATACATATTAAAAAATAAAATTATCCTTAATACACCCATAAGTTAAAATGAATTATTTCCGTGTACCTAAAATCATTGTTTTATTTGTTGGCCTTGCTGCCCTGGCATTTGTGCCCTCAAACAATTGACAACACCCAAAGCCAAGTGGCCTTGCCTCTGAAATTTGTCTGTACAGCAGGGCCACCAGAGGATTTTCACCCAACTGGTTGTACACTTTGGTCTCATTTATACTTTATCAAAAAGTGTTGTACATATGTTAGTAGCACCACTCTGTATGTGTGCCACAGCTCAGACTCGGACGGATTTCAAGACTTGAGGTGTTAAAGCTATAGTGCGTAGTTTCTGTCGCCCCATGAGGAATTCTAGGTAATGACAACAAAACTGTCGGCCCATCCACATGATACAAACCTTACGTGATCACGCACGTGCCCCCACCCTTGCTCCACGCAGTTGCTAGTAGCCAAGGAGGACACGGAGGATTAAAAAATAAAAACGATGGACTGTGGGTCACCGGACGCCACAATCATCTAAACATAGCCATACTGAGAAATACAGAGTGTTTTGTGGAGCTGATAGTCTTAATTAGCTTTGTAGCAACTCATTTGGCAATGGCTTGAATGTAACGGACGTTTATTAATATCAAAAAGTTACACACTAAAGCCTTTAAAAAAAGCACAGCATCCTCATTCAATTCAAAGTGAACACTGTGTTGGCACAGTGGAGTGATTCCACAGAGGGCCCCGGAAAAAAGAAAACCAGGATCATTTTATTTTTACAACTTGCTAATTACTATTTAACTGTTTAAGTAAAGCATAGTGTAGCAAGCAGGTCAACCAGGTTTACTTGCTCACTCAAACCCAATGAAGTGATTGACACATTCAAGGGACATTATGATTTTAAAATCCCTGGAAGAGAGTGACGAGAAAATTACGCAGTTGGTTAAAAATTCAAATCAATCACTTTAAGGAGCAGAAAGTCGTAAATCTTCAATTAACATAACCGTCTGCACAAACGCTTTATAAAAACTGTGTGACATGACATGAGTACATTACAGGAAGAGCCGAGGAGCAGCATAATGATAGAGGTGGTTCACCTGTCAGTGTCAGGGCCATTCTTGGCAATGATCATCTTCAGCTTGCCCAGCCCACCCACAGGTGCTCTGTCAGTGCCGGTGGTGAACTGCAGGAAGAAACGCTTCTGCTCCTCACCAAACGAATGCAACGTTTCCCAAAACTCCCTAAAATGCAAACAAGCATCCCCGACAGTCAAAAAGAGTGCAGTGAAAACATTTAAAAATATAAGGATCCAATGGAATTAATAACAATCCTCATATCAAACAACAAAGACATGATGTTATGTGTTGTACATTTTAACTTGTATTAAAAGTTTACCTTTAAAGAGCACTAGTGTTTACTTAACTGTGGTCCAAACATCAACTAATAGAAAGGGTGATACCTCAAATTTGACAAATAAAAGCTGTAAACAAACGTCATTATTTCCACAATTATCCTGCACATCTCTGCAAGAAGCAGAGAACCTGTTTCCAGGTCAATAGGGTCTTGCACATTGGGTATGCATTTAAACCAGGGGTTGATGCATAGACTGTGTAAGTGAAGCCAAAACATCTCGAAGCCCCCTAGTGGCTGGCTGCAGTATAGGTCATACATCCCACCCCCCTCCATGTTAGTAGATGTGACATGGGCCAAACTTTCAAAAGATGGTTTCTGTTTTAGGTAGTTCTTTTCTCGCTGATGTATTTTCAAGTATTCGTTTCCCTGATAAGTTGGGGTTTTATTACTTATTTAATGCCATAATAGGGTGAAAACTCATGACTGACAGCTGTAATTAGGCTCGTTCGAGATGAGCTGCGCCTTGCCTGTAAAGTGGACGAGAGCAGGCAGCAGCAGCAGTGGGCTGTGACAAAAAGCCACGGCAAGTCAAACAGTTTACAGCCGTTTCCATCAGCCTGTACACAGTCTCCAGTTGTTTTTATTATGTCAAAATGCTCTACATGCGATCTGTTGCTGATGTTAATAACCGACAGACTGTAGATGATCTGTCTCTCTGACTTCTTAACGTAAATATCAGCCACACAAGATGTGTTCTGTACAGAATAGGCCTTTAAATTAGACAAATAGCAATTAAAATCCCTCCAATTCAAAAACAATAAAAAGTTTTTATAAAACGTCATCATGTTGAGTCAATTCTGAACCAGTCAGCTGAGAGCCAGGGGTTTCCCATCATGCCCTGGGTCCGCCTGGGTCCTGCAGTCGGTTGAAAGGAGCTGCGCTGCCTGCGTTTTAAACCTGTGGCCACCTTAATCTCGTGAGCTTATCGTTGCCCACGTGTGCATGACGTCTGAGCAAGTCAGGATCAAGTCGGATACAAATCTATCTGACATGCATTAGGCGGCGATCGCCGGTGATCGATTGTCCACAGACTTGGCTCATCTCGATTGAGCCTATTGACCCACAATTGGTAGGGAGGTGTATGAGCGGGAATTCGCCCACGCAGCTACAACCTCGATCACTGCGGCACAAAATATGGCTCCAAAATTACAAGATGGCAGTGTCTGTATCCCGGATATTTGGGCTTCACTTACAGTACAGTGGGAGGACGTGGAGACACGTTGTCCATCTTCATCTTTACAGTCTATGATTCCAACCATATTCATAATTTTGGTGCACATGTACCAACAAACACACACACTTTCTTACTTGATGATTCGAGAATCTCTGTTGTAACCTCCATCATACTCTGTTGTTTCTTCAAGTGCTAGGAAGTCCAGGTTCTGCAGTATATGACAGAAACAGAAAACATGGAAATTAAGCTTTTAAGCAAATTTAAATGACTTACTAAGGTAGTCAAATGTCTGCTGACAAATCTCACCCTGCTTCCACAGATCAGGAGCTCGATTTCCTCTGGTCTGAACAGGTATTTGAGTGGAGACTCGTTGGTGACCATGTGGAAGCCTCTCCTGAAAGCTTTGAACTGCTTCTCCACACTTTTGTTCAGCATGTATTCTGCATACTGAGCCACAAACTCCTGCACAAACGCAAATCAACAGGAACAGTTACTGTTTGTCAAAAACCTGATGAGTAATCTGGCTTTCAAGGGAACATTTTCCCACCTAGTTGTATCTAGCCTTCAGAGAAGCAACACCATGTTACCAGGCTCTACCAGTGTGCTATAATGACCTCAAAAATGAGCCATGGACTACTAAAACATCCCTTGCCACACTCATACAATGCAGGAGAATGGAATTAAATGTTTCTCAGCACTGAAACACCCAACAGCAAAACACCTTACCAGAAAAAAAATCCCTGTGACTGAGGGGAATATTATAACATGTCAAGTCTGTCAAGAAATAATTGATAATAAGCATTATTAGTCCTGACTGTATGTCATAGGTCAGAAATAATGACAAGCAGCCAGAAACAGGAGGGAAATGTTGCATCTTGTATCGTAATACTATGAAGGACAGCTATTTTGTAGTAATTTTTGGCTGGGCCACAGAAAGAGCTCGGGGGCCAGCCCATATAAGGCTGCGTTCAGACCGGCAAACAGCGATTAAGTGATTTTCCGCGGGAGTGTTACTAGTCTGATGTCCTGTTGACTCAGTTTTCAACTGGCATTAACATCCGTACTGAGTGATTGGATCACAAGTGGACAGCTCTAAATACTGGTGAAAAATCTCAGGACGCATTGAGATCGGATCGCAAAAAACACATTTGAAGGTGGTTTGAGCCGCACAATATCCACAATCTAATAACAGTGAGAACGGGAGTGTGACCTGTGTCCACATTAAAGACCACCTACTCAATTATAAATTAGATTAGAACTAAAAATGGAACTATGTGCTCATTCAAAGTAGCCTAAAGCTTCAGACACACTGACCAGACGGCCGACCCTCGGCAGATGAACTGATCAGTCTCCCCGAGTTAAAAAAAAAAAAAGAGCCTCGGAACACACCAAAGCGACGAGATGTAATACGTCTCCATAAGAGCAGGCGGCGCTAATCTGTATCGTCTCCCCCAAAAATGAAAACCGGCAGATGATTGGACGAACGCGTCACGTGGGTCTAGTTTCTCCGGAAATTCAAAAACAGACTGTCATGTTCGACTTCTGGCAGTGCCCGCCCCGTGGATTATACAGTACAGACCAAAAGTTTGGACACACCTTCTCATTCAATGAGTTTACTTTATTTTCATGACTATTTACATTGTAGATTCTCACTGAAGACATCAAAACTATGAATGAACACGTGGAATTATGTACTTAACAAAAAAGTGTGAAATAACTGAAAACCTGTCTTATATTTTAGATTCCTCAAAGTAGCCACCCTTTGCTCAATGAGCTTCATGAGGTAGTCACCTGAAAGGGTTTTCACTTCACAGGTGTGCCTTGTCAGGGTTAATTAATGGAATTTTTTCCCTTATTAACGGGGTTTGGACCATCAGTTGTGTTGTGCAGAAGTCAGGTTGATACACAGCCTACAGCCCTATTGGACAACGGTTAGAATTCATATTATGGCAAGAACCAATCAGCTAAGTAAAGAGAAACGAGTGGCCATCATCACTTTAACAAATTAAGGTCAGTCAGTCCTGAAAATTGCGAAAACTTTGAATGTGTCCCCAAGTGCAATCGCAAAAACCATCAAGCGCTACAATGAAACTGGCTCACATGAGGACCACCCCAGGAAAGGAAGACCAAGAGTCACCTCTGCTGCTGAGGATAAGTTCATCAGAGTCACCAGCATCAGAAATCGCAAGTTAACAGCAGCTCAGATTAGAGACACATCAGCAGTATCAGACACATCTCTAGAACAACTGTTAAGAGGAGACTGCGCGAATCAGGCCTTCATGGTCAAATAGCTGCTAGGAAACCACTGCTATGGAGAGGCAACAAGCAGAAGAGATTTGTTTGGGTCAAGAAACACAAGGAATAGACATTAGACCAGTGGAAATCTGTGCTTTGGTCTGATGAGTCCAAATTTGAGATCTTTGGTTCCAACCGCTGTCTTTGTGCGACGCAGAAAAGGTGAACGGATGGATTCTACATTCCTGGTTCCCACTGTGAAGCATGGAGGAGGAGGTGTAATGGTGTGGGGGTTCTTTGCTGGTTACACTGTTGAGGATTTTTACAAAATTAAAAGGCATACTGAACCAGCATGGCTACCACAGCATTCTGCAGCAACATGCCATCCCATCCGGTTTGCATTTAGTTGGACCATCATTTATTTTTCAACAGGACAATGACCCCAAACACACTAGAACAGGGGTCGGCAACCTTTTTGATATGAAGTGCCCTTTTCAAATTTCTTGTTTATTAGTGTGCCATGTTAACATAATTTATTTTTATGACATCACATCAACATGTAATATCCAGGGAATCTGTAATAATCAGGACCTTGTAATTATTATTATTATTGTATATTATTATTATTATTATTATTATTATGGAAAAATGGTTTTAGTATGCAGTCCTGATTGGTGGAAAATGGGCTGACAAAAATATCACTGTCAAAGAGCCTGAAGGAAAAGTTGACATGGAAAAGCCTGGCTTTAATGATGAGAGGACTGATAAACAGGTCCTGTATGCCTCATTTTCAATGAAACGATGCTGAGGCAAAATAATAATAATACAACCAGCATCATTATCAAGAATGAAGAACACGAAAATAACGATTGCGTCATTCACGTGCATATAAAGTAGCCACATGTATTTGTTTTGGTCTTATAATGCATCCATATTTACCGCTCCAGCGGAGAGGATGGTTTCTTCAGACAGCTTAAGTTTATAAGAATTTGTCCAAATTTCAAGATTCCCTGCAAACTAAGATAAATAGACTAAAAACCACAGCTTTTCTTTTAGCTTGTTTTGTAAAAATTAGTTATTTGCAAAGTATAGCTGTGTTTGCGGTGGACAAGAGTGTAGTGAGCAGACAGAGCAGATTGAAATATCGCCTCCTACATGTTGATGCCGGTCTACACAGGTGAGTGCACTGATAAGTATTGACTTTTAACTCACGAAGGTTTAATGTAGCCTCCTTAACAAGACTAGCGTTAGTTCATCTGCCCCAGCGGCCATTGGTAATCATCTTTGTATTGTGCCCAGTCAGAGATATGAGTCAAACTACCGTAAATAACAGGTCGCGCACAGGTGCAGATTTATGTTTTCCTCCGTGGGTGCTCACACGCGCACACCCTTTAAAAAAAAAAAGAAGTAGTCAAAAATGTTTGCATTTCAGAACCTTAGGAAATGGACAGTGGCCGACACAAACACACACACCATACTAAAGCCGTAAAGTAGGCTATCTTTCAACTCAGGACAGCGCCACTTCTCACAGATACAGATAGGATTGGGGATGAGAAGTTTAATCAGCTTCGTGGGAAATTATAAATCAATGCCAATATTAAATTAATGTAAAAATGAACTGGCAGTCTGGCACACGTGGGTGCTCAGTATTTTTCGTGGGTGCTCAAGCTCCGGAGCACCCACGGTATCGGCACCTACGAGGTCGCGCAATTGTGAACGTTGTAATTTGGCATGCGGATGAGAGAGTGCTTCAGCATTTCAACCATGATTTCAACACATCAATAACTCTCTTGCACACATACTGCCAGCGGTTAAGGTCCCGCGTGCCCATGGTGGCACACGTGCCTAAGGTTGCCAACCCCTGCACTAGAATATAAGGTTTTCAGTTATTTCACACTTTTTTGTTAAGTACATAATTCCACGTATTCATTCATAGTTTTGATGCCTTCAGTGAGAATCTACAATGTAAATAGTCCCTTGAGTCACCGACCTCGCCAGGCAGTCTAACGTGTGTCCGGGCCTTTATTCTCATGTCACATAAACCGCTGAGAGTGAATTGTGTGTTTTGGATATTATTATTATATACTGTTAGTGATGTGTCAGTGTTTTTGTTCCTGCATGCTGCCGGCTGTCTTGAGCTCTCTGCAGTGCTGTTGCCTTGAAAATAAAACTATTTTTAGTTTCATAAAACGTCCCCAAATTCACCAATATGTATTATGTTGTCTCCTTCGGTTATTTATTAGTCTTGCATTACCAGAGCTACACAGCGCTGTATGGAGTGGAGGGTGAAATGAGTGGTCAAAGTAACAGCAGTGCATAAAAATTCTTATAAACTCACAATAAACACCCACCCCCCCCATTATTTTGGTATTTTAATGCTTTTATTATGAAGCAGCAAAATCAGGAAAGGTTGGGTCTTCATCAGCAGTAACGTAACGCGACTCCTAGCGAACATGAAACGTAAAATAAAGCAGGTATAATATAAACTAAACTTCAAACCACAGAGATTCTGTTAGAAGCTACAAACGTACTGAGAGCTGAACACACAGAAACTTTTAAAAACGTCTGTCTCTCCTGCACAGGTCCCACCGCCCATCAGTAGATCTCCTTATGTCGGCATCCCTTTTATATAGACTACAGTCTGCGGTCGGCACACCGACAGACTGCGGGCAGTGCTTTTTCCATTTTTAACTTGATTAATGTGAAACTAACAACTGACATTATAAACACACACAACTAGCCTATATGCAAATGGAAATGATGTACGTGTTTATTTGCATATAAAGCAGGGAAGTGAGATTACCCTCACAGTGTTTTAAAACTTTCTTGTGGCAGCGATAAGGCAGTGATGTTTCCTGTTTACTGTATGGGACTCTCACACCGCCTCAAAACCGACTGACAAGTCTGATCGCTGGTTACATGATTGGCCACCGCAGCGTGACGTCTGGTTGCGTTGCTCAAAAAGTTGACTCGGTATCAACTTCTCTTTTTCTCGCCGCACTACCTCCATTCAAAATCAATAGAAAAACCTGCGTTTTTGCCGTACCGTCTGGCAGCCGACACAGGCTTTGTGAATGCAAACTAAATGCGAAAGTCTGTTGCCGAGTCTGTCACTAAGTGACCTCAATATAAGTGCAGCATTGGATCAGCGTGAGTGATAAAGTCAGTTGAGTTGGAGCATTCCCATTGGCTGTTGCTCTTTACAAATTATTTGTCATGACAGTCAGCTGGTAACGTCTTTGGCTCTCCTACCGCTGATCAAATCAGCTGCTCCACCCTGCTGTTGTTGTTGCTGCCACTGCCGTTTTAATGACAAGGACTACCAGGGCTCAAATTTACAGGGAGAAAAAAATAATAATGCTTGACTTTACTCCTGACTGGAGTAAAGTCAAGTAAAGATTGTTTACTAACCAGTATTTTCAGACAGCGGTAGCCCTAATTCTGTTAGCTGCTCGCTAATGCTTTTTGCTCTTGGATCCTTCTTTTGGAATATGGTCCGGGAACCTGAAATGGTGCCTTTTATTTGTAAATTCTCGTTACACAAACGGCAAATATCCTTTAGCATCATGTTGCTTGCTTGCTGAGCTAACGAGCTATGCTTTGCCTGCAGCAGCAGGGGCTTGTGTTGTATTTTCATACGCTTCGTTGATCTGATTGGTTGATTTGGCCCGTCTATCACCAACAAAGGTGATAGACAGATGGTTTATCCAATCAGCAAACCAGTATTTTCGCCCCTTCCCAAAAGTTCTCCAACGGAAAGTTCCCAGATGGATATGCCGAGCAAATGCGAAGCAATCCATCGGGCGGAGTCAGGTTACTCATGCTACACTGGTTACAGAAAATGAGCCAAACAAAGTTAAAGTTAGAAGTTATTAGTTCAGCTTTTGAATTCTTGCACAACTCTCATATCTACTCTCATACAGTCCTGTGGTTGGCTTGCTTTATTTTCACAACCCATACAAACCGCACCAGAGTTCATTTAGATGCAGACCAAGACCCTGCTTTAGCTCTCAAAAAATGTTTTCAATACAGTTCGCAAATGCTTCATGTTTTCTGTTTGGCTCACCTTTCTGTTTTCATTTGTGACTGGAATCTTGTCCCCATTTTCCCTTAAATCATACATGAGTGGGTTCCCAAACAGGTCTGTCTGGGAAATCTGGAAAGTGATCATCATGTCTTCCTCCACGCTGCCCTCATACTGCAGCAGCTCCTTCAGACTCTGGTATAGAACCTTTACAACACAGTTCAGCACAGTCGGATATCATATATAGCATTGCTTAACAAGTGACAAACATGGGTGTTCAAAAAAGTGAACTTCCAGCATGAAAATGGCATGGTGTTAAAAGTTTGTAGCTTTGGATTTGCTCCATAGCTACATGAATTATGCAGCTAAAGAGCAATAAGAACATTTGGTGAGGTAGCTCTTACCGGGTTGGCATCAGCCAAGTCCCTGAAAGTTCCTTTCTTGCCCATCAGCTTCCTGTAGACCACCATAGGAAAGTGGACATCCAGAATACAGTTGTTATAGATGGCCAGACCAAGAACGATGCCAATCAGAGTGTACTGGCCCTCATTTTCGAGTGATGACGAGTTGAACCAAAACAGTTTGGTGCGCTCGTCGTATGTGAACATGCCTGCAGGAGGAAAAGATAACATGGAAAAAGTGTTAATACATATATAAAAAATGTATCGACGAAATTAATCGATTTAAATATTTTATTTTTTAAATGCTATTTAAGAAGGATTAACTACAATTATTTGCGAACAGTAGCCTTATGTAGATGATGCCCCATTTAAAATCTTGTTTAAACCCAGGCCTATGGCATCTAAAAGTACAGTATCTATTTAATATTATATAGTGATATTTCACATCATTAATATAATTATATATTAACCATACCATATATTTTTGAACACTAATATTTTATATATGACAAACAATAGTGCTGATGTAGATACACCAATATTCAATTAAAACATTTTAATTACTTACCATTATCATTCAGGTCTATTTTTGTTCAATTGTATTTGTCTGTTTATCTATTTATCTTCATTATTATCATCGTCTCTGCCACAATTGTTATACCAGTCTACTAAGGGTCACTAAACATGTACGCCTTGCTTTACACACTTTCCCTACACATTGTCTGTCATGTCAACATTCAACATAACTGCTGTATATATTGTCTGTAATTATCTTTATGTCTATGTATGCTGATGATGATGATGCACAAGCTGATGTGTGGTGAGCGTCTGGCGTTATAAGGCTGCCGTGCATCACCCAGGTATTTGCTACACATTGGTGGTGGTAGAGAGTATTCCCCCTCCCCCCCATACTATCAACTTTTAAACATATAGTTGTTGTGCATTTTCTTACCAATATCTGGATTAAAGATCTCCTCCACCACCAGCTGGAAGAACTCTTTGGAAACACCTCCTTCATCAACGCCTTGCTCTCCTTCAAACTCCACATACAGCTGCTTCTTCAAGTCTGCAGGATTCTCCATTGCTATCATTTCAAGCTACAGAGACACAAGAGAAACAGATCAGTGCAATGTTTTTTGTACTAAACTAAATGTATTAGAAAGGGGCCTTAATATTAATTGGATATATTGAACTGGCACACTCATACCCTGACCAGAGCGTCATCAATGATGTGGTCTCGCCGCACTTTGAGCCTCAGGTAGGGATTGAGTTGCTGACCTTGCACCAAACTGTAGAGCACAGTTATACGCCGCTCACTGTACATGCGGATGCGGTTGTCGTAGTAAAGGCCCAGGTTCTTGGTGACGGGATTCAGGATGAAGGGGCAGGTCATAAAGGAGAACTTGTTTTCAGTTTCAACCTTAAAGAAAGTGTAGTCCTTGTCCATCTCCAGCACCTCGTTTAGAGGCTCATTGACAAACTCCTCAAAGACAATGAGTGGCCGTCTGCAATCGTTGGTGCGGATCCCTAACTCCGTCTCCACCGGGTCCACCCGAGGGCCCTTCTTGTTCCGCCGTTCCTCGCCCAGCAGCTCCTGCAGGGTAAGTTCACTAGACTCTGGGATGGGCTCCTCGTCCTCATCCTCGTTGTGCTCTACATCTAGGTCGCCGCCCAGCACGTTTGCATAGTAGACGATCTTCAAGCACTTGGTGGCCGCCACTACTGCGTCATCATCGTTGACCAGGTTGCGGCTGTTGAACTCGTTACTGATCACCTTGTAGGTAATGAGCTGCTGGAAGGTCTCTACCATGCGCCGAATCTGCCCTGCGCTGTAGTGTGACCACAAGCTTGCCAGCTTGGCCTGGGCTGCCAGTGGGAGTTTGCTCATGGCCTTGCAGAACTGCGGGAGGGCGATCTCCAGGTACTCTGGGCTGTGGAGGTTGCTGTTTTCCATCACTATAACAAACAGGTTCAGGTAGTTTGGGTCTCGTGAGTACACATTGTGGTACGTCAGATCACACTCTACGTTGGGTGAGAGGTAGACCAGCGCATTCAGGAAGGCGGCTTCTATCTTCTCATTGGAGAGCAGGCGCTCGTAGACCCGCCGCACTGCTTCAATGTCCACCGACACCTCATCAGGGGACAGCTTTTGGACATCATTTTCCCCTGAGGAGCCCTCTCCGAGCCTTGATGATGAAGAGGAGGCAGGGGAGTCCTCCTCCATAGCTGTAACAGAACAGGCAGCAGCCTCCTTCTCATCCTCATCCTTGTCCTCATCCTTACCTTGGAGGGACTTGAGCTCCTCCTTAGTGTGAGATTTGGACCTCCGGAAGCTCTGCACCAGGCCCTCAGCACTGGAGAACACCCTACCTATTACCCTGATCAGAGGCGAGTAATCTTCTTTCTCTCCACAGATGTCCAAGATCTCATACACTTTCTCCTCGGTCAGGTAATTTACATCTATATACAGAAACAAATATCACATGGTTAAAAATTGTAGGAAAACAAAACTAACATTAAAAACTAACTACATTAACAGATTTAAACTCTCCACTGTCATAAGCTGTATGAATGTAACAGCATATTCTGCTCTACTTTATTCATCAACAGTGTGTAAATCCTGAATGTCTGGCATCAACTCACCTTTGAAATTGTCCCGTACAGAGTGGACATCTTTATGGTTCAACTTCCTGTTGCCGCAGGCTGAGTTGCTGTGAGCACTGCTCTCTAGGTAGGTTGAGGCAGTGCCTTTCTTTGAGGGGTGGGGGTCACATAGCTTAGCGTTGACCTTGTAGAGCTCCAAGGCTTTGACCGCCGCTGCGTTGTTATCCATGCGGTTGAAGCCGACTGATGAGGCACACCAGGAGTTGGAGCACGACTCATTCCCACAGCCCTCAGTTAACTGGTGGTAATAGCGCTCTATTAGATGTTTGGCAGCTGCTCGCTTCCTGAATTCAGAGGTAAGGCACAAAAGGTTATAAGTACTGGGTTGATCCACTTTTTTTTAAATCATTAATAGCAGTTGGTACAATATGGGATGGATTGGTATAAAGAATGATTCCCATGTTTAAACTTAGGAATCATTTGACTTTTCATCTGACAACTCAAGACAGTTGTATGACTGCAGTTTTAGTTGTGAGAGTGATAAAATACAGAGCCTTAATAAATATATCACCACATCCATTACATTTTGGTTAAATCTTTTTTGAATGATGGACTTTGGCTGACATCCATACTTTGCCTTCCCTATTCTCTTCATATTATTAAACGGCAAGTTCAATATGTTGGAGCTTTTTCTTCTTCTTTCTTTTCAACACCGTTGACGCGAACATTATTTAAAAGTCAAAAACTCATAATTCCATTCTCACTATATGACACAACTGCAGCATACGGCTGTATATTGAAAAGAGTGGGCATCACCAAATGGCAGACCGTGGGTGCGACAATCCTGTTAATAAGGCAATAGCTTCACTTAATTGAGCTAATCAAATAGATAATTTACCTTGTGTATACAGTTTGCTAGAGAGAACAGCAGCAAACGATTCTGTCTATTTTTCTTTTACCTGAAATGCAGGCTTAAATTCAATGTGCTAGAACTAATTTATATTATATAGCTATTTGTTTTCCATACAAGTGGTGCAGCACTTTAATGTTGCAGCTGGTAAAGGTGAAGGTTATTTTAATTATTATGTACTGTCGGGTAGCTTAAAAGTACCATAATAATTAGGGTTGAGCATTGAGAACCGATTCCTACTTGGAATCGTTTCAAAAATTACGATTCCATTGAAATAATTTCTTTATTGGAATCGTTTATGAGAATTTGGTTTCAAATCTGATCATGGGTTCCAAATTTAACATGCGCAAGTTTTGGTTTCTGTAGCGGCCAGGTGCTTGTTGTGTTGCAGCCATGGAGCACAGTAAGCGGCGCTCTAGTGCGGCTTTATTTTACATTGAAAAAGCCCTGTAAAACTGCAAACCACCAGTGAATCAAAATAAAACCTTCCTCTTATTTGTGAAATAAGCATGTGACCCGTTTCAACTCCACCCTTCAAAGAATCGGAATCGAGAATCGATAAGAACTGGAATCGAAAGGAAGAATTGGAATTGGAATCAGAATCAGAATCGTTAAAATCCAAACGATGCCCAAACCTAATAATAATAATAATAATAATAATAATAATAATAAATCATCATTTATTCAGTTTACATTTTTTTAGTATTAATAATCTAATGGAAAGTAACTAGTAACTAATGTTGTCATATAATTGTAGTGGAGTAAAATGTACAATATTGGCTTCCAAAATTAGTGAAGTAGCATAAAAAAGTAAAGTACCTCAAAATTGTACTTAAGTACAGTAGTTTAGTAAATGTACTCAATAACTTTCCACCACTGTTGAAATGATATGGAAATGTGTGTTGTTGATTTTTTATTTGATAGACGTAGGGGTAGGCTTTAGGACGCTGGGAGGAAATTTTTTGCAACTGGACCTCTTAGACTATACTAAATACTCCTGTAATAGAGACTGAGAGCTTGATACCAGTGTCAATTTTGGAGTTAAATGAATCCAATATTGATATATCAGGTGGTATGAATTTATTAACATAAACACAAAGTTTCCCCAAACATTTTTGGTTTGGCGCTTTTAAATTTGAACATAAAAGTACATTCTTGACTTTGTCAGTAGTAATTTGACAAAACAATTTCAACTCAAGGTCTACCTCAAGCACTAGCCTTGTACCGTTTTCAACCAAATCTATCAGTTGTGTTCAAGACCTTTTGTTTTTTAAACTGTACTGTGCACCTTAATAATAATTTAATTCAGACGATCTTCAAACTGTTTAACCCTTGTCGACCATGCATGTTTTTTCTGGGTCAAAATTTAAAATTAATACTTTTATCACTTTTCCTCAATGTTTTTGAAGCTTTCACGGCTTTTTTTTTGTGTCACTTCTCTATGTTTTTGTCACTTTGCCAGACATTTTTGTCACTTTTTCAGATGTCTTTGTCGATTCTTTCTGTGCTTTTTAAAGTTTTTTTTCTTCCAAATGCTATAAAATTTAATAAAACACCCTAATTCAATTAAGTAGTCAACTGATCATATATTTTACTTGTAAAGAGCGTTGTATGGAACCATCCACGTTATTTGTTTTGACAATTTGGTTGATAGAAACCCAAATTTCGGATATATAAACTTTTTGAAAATGGGTCAAATTTGACCCGAAGACAACAGGAGGTTTGAAATAAACAATGCTCAGTGCTACTTAACGCACACCACTGCAACAGGATCAACTTGTAAGAATATATTAGCAAAGACCTCTTTGATTTTAGCATGATAGTGTCACTTAGTTTGTTGCAAAGTTCTATCACTATGGTTCACGATGTACAGATAAAATGGTTGTAACAAACAGTTAACGGGACTTTGACAGCAAGAAAAGAAAACAAGAAGTGAGAACAGACAAAAACAATAGTGGTCTGAGCTGCTGGTGTGGAGGGACGGTCTTAAGTAAGCTCAAAGATAAACGTATGTACTAGTGTAGTATAAAATGAATTTCACTTACATTCGGCTTGCTTCTGGGTTTTCTATTTCAGGCTCCTCGTATTCTCTAATTAAACAACAGACAATAACGATCAGAACTACAGCAGAGGTCACGCTGCGTTGCATTTACATGAAAATTAAAACAAATACTGTTGCCTCTCTGTTGGTTTCATTAGGAACTCCGGGGCAATATTAGAACATATTTTCATTTAAAAATTGCGTGTGCCTTAGTTAGGATGAGAAAAGTACATTAGAGTCGGTGTCTTGTAGAACCAGATTAGCCTAGGGCCACAATCAGTGTATTTTGCTAAATGTGTAGCCATGGTTAAGAACCATACGCTGTTATTGATTGTCAAAATTAGCGTTTAACAAAATCATACATTCCAATCTTAGAGGAGCAATAGGGCTAACTTAAACAAGTAGGATAAATGACAGGGACCTGGACATCATAACGCTGCCTTAGCAAGCTAATATAGCAAGAAAAAGCTAGCCCGCCGGCCTTATTTCAACTATTATTCATGCAGATATAACATTTCCAAAGTAGTAACAATTTTCACTTTTTAATCAACCAATGTTTCCCATGAACTCTGCCTTATTATATTGACCAAACAAAGCTCCACAGAGCTAGTAGCAACATCTAGCTAGCTATCACTTCCAGTGTTTCTCTTAGCATCTCCAGCATCCCCGACTCTTTCCTGTTGGCGTCCCCACCTATATGGTCCTCCTGCGGGGCTAGTCTCGGCCTGTGGTGGCGCACACTCACAGTCCTCCTTCTCGTCGGAATTCATACGAGACTTTATCCTCAGTTGTTTGTGATTTTGTTGCTGTCTGTGAATGTATCAAGTCCTCCACAGGTTGACTACAACTTCAACAGCACGACGGTTTAAGTCTAAACAGGCAGCGACGAAGAATTTGTTATTCAAAACTTCATTCACGGCCTTTCTACAGCAGGCTCCTTCCTCTGCTTGAGGTTCACAGCCATCTTGACATCACCATCAACCCACGTCCCACAATGCACTGCGTTCAAGCTACAAGACCTGCTGGAACGGATCATAATGCTAAATGGATCTGGACTCATCATATTCATGATTCATTATGAAACCGTGGCTGAATCATAGCTCGCGGAGCACTGGCTGATTTATGACAAATCGTCTTTATATAGTATACAATGCTATACTACATATTTATAATAAATAATATTTACTGTTTAACATAAGTGTTTAATGCAGTAATGCAACAATACAATAAACTACATTTTCCATATTTCTTATTGATCTTTTTTTTTTTTTAATGAACTGTCCATGAAAGCCTTAAGTTCTCTGTGAAGGTTAAATAGCCTACTCGTGGAGGTATTGTGGCTTAGTTGGTTAAAGTGACTGTCTAGTAAACAGGGATCCTGGGGTTCAAATCCCAGCAGCACATTGCTGTTGCAGAGATTACATATGTTTGCATTTCATCCACGTACCCTGGTAGCAAATAAAAAAGGAAAAAAAAATATAATAATAATAATAATAATAATAATAATAAATAATATGGCATATGACATTTACACATAAACACTACATTAACAACCAAGGCTTTAAGATAGTACATAAGCACAGCATTGAAAATGTTGTCTTATGTAAAATTATGATCAGGAAAATGTTGTTAAAATACTCAATGCAGAAAAATCCCAACCAACTTGCAACCAAAATCCTCACATTTTAGAAACAGGAAACGATCAAAACAGTTCTTTCATAATGGGCTTATCATTTCAGCTGTAAGGTTACCCATATATTGTTGGGTAGTTTAATTTATAATAAAACGTATCATATTTTATAAACTACATGGCTTTTGTGTGCAAAAATCTTAATTTGTAAAGTAAATAGATGCCAGATTAATGTAGTATAGTAAAAAGTACAATATTTCTCTTTGAAATGTAGTGGGGTAGGAAAAGTGGCATGAAAAGGTATGACTCTAGTAGTGGTTTGGTTTTTCGGAGAACGAGACTAAAGGAGGGAAACAATTTTTTCAAGGGAAATTAAAAACTGTTTTTGGGAAGAAACTGTTAACAACTCAAAAAGAGCGCATGTTAAGGCAAAAACCCTTTCTCTGTCCCATATGCAACAGATTAACCATTTTACCACCATAAAACGTATACCAAAAATGCAATCGTATTTTTTTAGCAGGTGCAAAGAAATAGACACCTATCCATCTGACCACAGTTTATTATTATTATTGATATCAAATAATCTTTAGTTGTATTTCAAATTAGTCGAGTTGGGCGGGAAAGCAGCGGAACTGGCAACCTTAGCTAGCTGGTTAGTGGAGACGTGTGCACACTCTGCGCACGACACACTTGACTGAGCGGAGCCACGCCACGCCACGAGGTTGACAATCATCATACTGCAATTAAGAAGCATTTGATAAAGTAAGTAATGGTTATTAAAGTAACGTTAACTATTGTTTATTGGCAACATCTGTTCGAAAACCATTTGAATGAACGGAACGGATATTCTATCAATTTCATTCTACTTTATTAATGCGGAGTTTGCTCTTTTTAGCTAACGTTAGCTAGTTTTAGCTAGTTTTAGCTAACGTTAGCGCGACACCCTGCTAATGTTATGCCAACAGGCATCCATTTTCGTACATGGCCGTCACCTTCAAAATGTTACGTTAGTTCACATTTTCTTACCAACCACTTTTCTTTAAAAATATTGACTTTACTTGGGTGTGTTGATAACGAATGAGGCCATGTCGAAACATCCCGTAATAGCCATCCCGCTATTAATCGGGATTAGCCAAAAGTAGCGCAAGATAATTTTGCACACTTCGCTGGCAAATGAATGGTTAACGTCAGCAATTATGTTTAGTTAGTAAGTTGTGTTACCTTGATAAGGTTAACGTTAGTCGTAAAGGGGTTTTTATGTAACTTGGCAAACTTAAGTACAACCAAGTGTATTTGATATTTGTCCTTAATGGTTCGCCCACAATTTAGCTATGTCTGGTGTTTTAGCTAAAGTTAACATAGCTAGCTAGCCTAACTAGGTGTCTTTGCGAAAAGCACGAGGTCGGTGGTTAAGGTTTCATAAGACACTTGCTGTGCATGGTTCAGAATTGTCTTTGAATGTTCACGTTTTACAGCCAGCTACTTGGATTTTACCAGCAATTGGCTTGTGGGTTGTGCTAATTGTAAACCCTGGGGCTGTGACATAACGTTAATCCTTTGAACGGTTAATTTTGTGGGACGAAAGAAAAATTTCTCTTTAAAGGCAGGGTCGATAATGTTGAAAAGCTTGCTAGATAAATTTAAAAGTAGCATCTCCTCGGGGCTCCGTCTAACCCCTCCCCCTGCCCTCAGGGCTCCCTCATACACAGAGATGTGCACCGCTGCTTTAAAGCAGAGAGGCGAAAGGACCAATAGACTCACGGCAGACATGTTGACATGTCACAGTAGGAAAAGCACAGGTGTATTCAAAACCATTAACGATGGCTGCATTCTGGGATACTTTATGGAATTGAGCCATCGTTAATGTTATCAATTTCAGTTGTGCGTTTCCTACTGTGACAAGTTAAAAAGTCTTAGCAATAATTAGCATATATATATATATTAATTATAGATTTGGAATGATTAAGATTTCTCTTGGCACAGCTACCAGAAGACTTGAAACTTTCACAAAGGTTGCTCACATCACATGCTGAGTTTGCAGTAACGCTCAGTAGTGATGGTCAAAAGAAGCTTTGCGAACCAGTGTCTTTACTTTCTGAGCTCACTAGATGGTGCTGTCTGTTCAACAAAGGGTTTGAAAACCCATTGAATTGCCATTCATTTAACCTTTTTCTTTGAACAGAGAGCGCCATCTAGTGAGCTCAGAAAGTAAAGACACTGGTTCGTGAAACTTCATTTGACCATCACGCTCAGCCCTCACCGGAACTTCACTGGGCTCTGTCCAGAGCAATGGGATATATTGGTCCATTTATTTAACTGTCTATGTACACCAACTACAGAACATTTGTATTAATCCGTTTATGATTTTTTTTTTTTTTAAACTGATTTGCTTTGCTGAGTCTCCAGTAGGATTCATGTAACAGTAACCAGGCTGTCTAACCATTATCACCAGTAACATTGCACAACTGTACTACAGTTCTAGCATCTGAATGTTTAATTTCTTTTTTTTTAGGTGAACAAAAATGGACGAATGGGATGAAGGGGTAAGCTAGCTTCCTGTCAAAGCAGCAATGAAAATGAACAGTTTGTCAATTATGTCCAGCTTTGTTGTTCTTGGCATGGAGGCAGACTGTTAACACCTGATATGAATTTACTTATCTTTACAGGAAACTTCTACTAGTACTATTGCACTAACCAGCCACACCTCAAGTGAAGGTATGTTTACGCCTCTGTACGCAAATTATTCAATTATTTGCCATGACATTTGAAGCTTCAATAGTGCTTGTACATTCACTTTTCACATGTAAAATGAACTGTCCTTGAGCATCTTCTGAATCACCTCTTGTAATTGAAAATAAAGGGTACAAGCAATTACTATATCATTTAGGACCGCAACTAACGATTATTTTAATAATCGATTAATCTGTCGATTATTTTTTCGATTAATCGATGAATCGGATAAAAAAAAGCATTAAACTTATATGTACTTTTATAATCCTTTATCTTTGTAGGTGTGACATCGTACAATCTGTCCAGGGACAGCAGATGTAAAGTAGCCTTTTGGCTAATTCTGGCACACTACATTTTCTTTATGTATTATTAGTGTGCATTGTCCCTGTTAAATAAACCTAAAATAAATAATAAATTAATTTACATTAACTCAATACATACATACTTGTTGTTTTAGTTAATAGTTGTGTAAAGGTAAGTAACCCAAATAGCAGATACAGACAAGACACACAGACAGACCGACAGACAGACAGACACACACACACACTTATTCATTAAATTATTACCATCACCATATTCATACCACACACTATTATATTTGTCAACAATAACTGATATGGGACAAAGCACATAATATATACATGACAACAGATTGAAAAATGAATGGGCCAAAAAAGGCGAGTGAATAAAACCGTGTCTTTAGTCTTGCAAACTATACCACCCCTGCTTTATTATTGTTATTACCGAGCTAACGCTAGCTTGTCATGCTAGTCAGCTGGATAACGAGTAAACGGCAGCACCAGAAGAGCTACTGGAGGGACGTTACGTTCCTCACTTCAGAACGAACAGAAGTAGGATAGTGTAGTGACTTTACCCTGCTGTTGAACTCCCTTCCTCCTCATCAAGGACTCCAACATGTTTACGTTTTAGGTGCTGACTCATCACCATGGTGCGCCCGTGCCATGCCGTGTTGCTTTTGTTTATCTTGCAATTAACACGGCTTTGATTTATTTAGTGTGAAATGCTCCCACACCTTGGATGACTTAGGTCGTACTGATTTCTCTGCCTCCGCCGAGTGTTTCAGAACGTTACGGGTCTCTCCGGTCTCTTTCTCCGTATTTCCTCTACCCCCGCTCTGCTCTTTTTTCTTTTCTTTCGCTCCGCTCTGCTCCGGAGCTCCGCTCCACGCTGCTCCGCTCTGCGCTCAACTCAATTTTTTTTTTAAATCTCCGCGACTAGGTTGCCTAATAGTTGCGCGACACAACGAATCGATAATTAAATTCGTTGCCAACTTTTTTAGTAATCGAATTTTATCGATTTTATCGATTCGTTGTTGCAGCCCTAATATCATTTAATAATTTAAGATGATGCATCATTGGACATGAACACCTTTTTTAGGCACACAAGGAGACTCCTGGAACACTGGTGTTAGTGACTTTGGAAGGGGTAAGTGTAGAAAGGATTAACACTAACCACCTCTGCCCTAAAGGAAATTTATGAATGTTTTTCTGTTTCTCTTCAGGTCGTGGTGGCAGAGGCAGACAAGGAGGATTTAAAAGCTCATTCTCCTCAGGTTCCAACCCATCTCATATTTATTTAAAATTAGTAAAATGGTTAGTTGAGTCACTGAACAGCATACTTTGACTTTAAATAGCTTAAGTAACATTATGAACTGCAAAACATCAGTTTTGCTTCACACTTTAATGATAAATGCAAAATTACTCTGTATTCAGTTAAATTTCAGGACACTATAGAGAGTAGGTCTGCGGTCATTTAGAGATTGTCATGCCTACACTTCTGACGTTTTTTTTAAATGTGCAGTTTTTTTGATTGTTGAATTTTGTTTTATTTGCTTTTTATGTTAATGCTTGTATAAAGCACTTTGAATTGCTTTTTGAATTGTGCTCATACATTTGCCTTGTTTTGTAGGTGGTGATGAGAATGGGAATGGTAAGCATCGCACAGTATTTAACTGGTGTCAGCAGTTACTCAGCAGACATGAAAATCACTCACCTTTCGGTGAAAATTACAAATTGTAATGCACAGTGACTTGGATAAGTAACTTTAATCTGATTACTGGTTTGGAAATAGTAACGCGTTAGATTACTCGTTAGTGAAAAAAGTGGTCAGATTAGAGTAACGCGTTACTAAGTACTAAGCATCACTAAGTAATGCGTTACTGGCATCACTGGTTGGAAGAAGTATAAATTGATCCAAAACTTTTTAGTCTTTAAAAATTATGACTTTTATTACTGTGTAATGTCAGAAGGACTTTAACTGTTTTGCCAGTCAAACTTTGAGTGCATATTGAAATATTAAACTGTTGGTTGGCAAAAAAAAATGCATCAGATTGATGCTTTAAAATATGGAATATTTAAAATTTTCTTCCGAGGGACCATGCTCCCGGCCCCACCTAGAGGGGTAATATCCTTCTCACCTTTTTCACCCCTGACCCGTTTTCATGCCTGCTCAGTCATTGGTGCTACTGATCCTCCAATTTGTTTTCTTTTAGATGGGGGTAACTGGAACAATACAGGAGGAGATAGAGGTGGTTTCAGAGGCAGAGGTGAGACTGTAATTAACCACAGACAGAAAATGTACTGTTCTACTTCAGATTTGACTGTAAAAGTTGTAGTCCTGATTGAAATGAAAACTTGATAGTTGGTAGTAAATGTTCAAATGCTTATATTGTGTGGTAATGCTATAATTTTGTCCTGGCTGTACAGTAGGAATGCATGATAGAGCGGTTGCTGATATATTATTGGTTGAGAAGTAAGATATTAAAATTACTATTGTTTCAGTAATGAAATTTCAGACCTCCGCCATGTTAAAGTTCCAAATTGAGAGGCCATAAACATGATTTATTTTTTTTCCCATCAGGATCTCATTTGTCCAATTATTCAGACGCCATATGAATGCAGCCAAAATGCTCTATCTCGCAACTTTAACAAAAGCGAAAAATAATTTGATTCGGATCACCTATAAGATTTTGAGGTCTTCGTTGGTCCGTGCTACACCCTTTTACCGTGTTTCATGAAAATCCAGCCAGCAGTTTTTTAGTAATTCTCCTGACGGACCGACAAAACGAAGCCAAAAACATGACCACCTTGGCATCGGTGTTAATTATAGCTGTTATTGGACTGGAAATTGTAATACTTCTCTGAAGCCTTGTGTGAATAATAAACACTAGTCTCTCTGTTTGAAATATGGCTTTCTTGGAGGAAGTCAGCTTGCAGTTGCAAGTATCAAAACATTCATAGTAACTTAAAGAAGCATCCTGAATGAGACTGGTTCCTGAGACAATTGTCATCAGGGAGTTGACTATTAAACTGTCTGAACAATATATAGAAAAAATACTGTGTTGTATTAGCAGATAATTTTTTTTTCAGTTGACAGATTTCTTTTCAATTGAATGCTTTGTACAGGATTTTTTTAAAGGAATTGTGTCCTGATGGCATGTTTATTCAATCAGGGCGTGGCAGAGGATCTGGCAGGACGGATCACAGTGAATTCAATGGTAATGTCTGTATATATTTGGTTCTGAGAATGCTGGAATCAGGTCTATTCTGACTGTGATTGACCTAAAGACATTTCAGCTGACTACATGAATTGCCTTGATTTTACAGGAGATGGTGCTGGAGAGTGTGAAAATGGTAGGTGCTTTTTATTTTTATTTTTTTATCCCCCTCACACAGGTGTCTGTTGACTGTAGGGTTGGGTACCGAATTCTGTACTTTTTTGGGTACCGACCGAATTACGTCCGTACTACTGTTAAATCAAACGGTGCCAAATTTCGGTACCTTAGAGTGAGTATGCGCAAGCTTATCTGTCTGCATGTTAAAAGAGCAGGGCTCCGACACACGCAGAGGTGTATTCGGAGCCTGACAGACAGATGGACATTGTAGGCCTAACAGTGTTCTCCTGTCTGGTGACTGACTGACAGGTTGTAGGGCAAGGCAACTTAATTTGTATAGCACATTTTAATAAGAAGGCAATTCAAAGTGCTTTTACTTAAAACGGCAATAAAAAAATAGATTAAGATACAAGATTAAGTTACAGTGCCGTGTAAGAAGTTCATTTGATTTAATAGGTTGTGGGACGGGTTTGGGAGAGGGAGATGTATTTTGTGTTTGAAAAATGTTCGAAGTAAATAGGTTAAATAGGTTGTGAATTATTTTTTACAACAAATTAATTTCTGTTATTAGAGAGGGAAAGTACTGTTAAAAAGTAGCCCAGCGGTATCCAACCCTAGTTGACTGTTTTAAACCTGAAGTTATTTTCCACAAAGTAATACTTATTATCTAATGTATATGAATATTTATTTCAATACTGTATGTTTTGACCAGGGTTGAGAGGAGGAAGCAGAGGAGGAAGAGGCAGCAGAGGAGGTGGTTTCAGACAAGGTATTTCTTTAGAGCAGGCATCTTCAACAGGGGGTCCTCCAGAGTCAATGCAGAGGGCCCTCCAAATTTTTCAATAAAAAAAAAAAGAAAGTCTTAACATGAATCTAACATATTAACAAATATAAATCCCCACTGATGATAGGCGTACTGGCCTATAGGTAAGGTAGTCACTAAGGTAGCCATCCACAGATAATCCTTTCCATTTACTGTGCCACATGTATGATTTTATAAAATCATGCCAACAATTAGGATCTTTTATTTGCTTATTCTGTGCAAAAAAGATATATATCAATGTTCTAGGCAGCCATACACGTTATTGTAGGCCCAGTTTAATACGCAATTTCGTTTAATACAATATAGTAGAAGGTCCCTGCTCTTTCAGTTAAGGGGTTCTTAGCTTAAAGAACGTTAAAGACTTCTACTTTAGGGTACCTGCGGGGACTTAAAAGTATTAGTCTTAAATTTAATATTCAAAAAACAAGGCCATAGAAGATTTTTAAATTTTATTCACAAACTATTACATTTCGTTTACAAAGGTCTTGTCTTTTGTTCAGGCACCTAAATAAATATATATATATTTTTTTTATAGTATAAACAAACTCACAAAGCTATTGTGAATTAAATATTGTTGTATTATATACAATATTATATTTTACTTGTTAATTTACTTAAACAATTATTTCCTTGACCTAAAATCTACTTATTTTTTTATTATATGGCTGTGAAGTTGGCATTCAATTTTATTATTTTATTTATTTATTTAACTTGATTTAGTCATGTTGTAGGAAAGCAGGCCAGATATCTTCTTACAGATGGGTTTCTAAAAACCAGAAGTTTTGCTAATCAAGTCTTAATTTGAATGTAATGAGCAGATCAATAATGGTGGTAATGTGTTAAAGGTAATGACCAGGGTGCCAAAGGAGGCTTTGGAGGAGGTAAGTAAGCATCACTTAATCTTTTGGAAGAGCATTTATTTCATGTCTGTTAATATTGGTCAGTGGTGAGTGTGTCTTGTATCATTGCAGGCTACCGTGGGAAAGATGAGGAGATCTTCTCTCATGGTTGTAATAGTGTTTTGATGATTAAGTAATTTTAGCTATTCAGTTGGAATTGTAACATTTTACTGATGCGACTGACATCTATATCTGACACAGGGCGTGATGATGATCCAGAGAGGAAGGATGCAGACGATGGTGACAGTAAGTTAACAAACTAATCAGTGTAAATATATTGAGCAGTCCCGCAGTATCATTAAGCAGGTTCTACTTCTCCACCACCTAACATTTTTCCTTTTGTGACCTGTAGGGCCGAAAGTCACATATGTTCCCCCAACCCTCCCTGACGATGAGGACTCCATTTTTTCCCACTACGAGTCAGGCATTAACTTTGACAAGTATGATGACATCATGGTGGATGTTAGTGGAACCAACCCACCGCAGGCTATCATGGTAAGAATTGCTGAAATTAAATATTTCATAAATTCGTTGATAAATATTTAAGGTCTATTCATAGCAGCTGCTTTGGAAGACATTAAAAGCAATTTATTGCTTTGGAAAGTGGTAATTGGGTGAACAATTCAATGCCAGATTCAAAACACATTTTGCAGTGGGCATCTCAGAACACAATTTCACTCTCTACCCGCTACTTATGGCTGCACAATTAATCTAATCACATTGTCATTCTGTGCGATAACATAACCGCAAGAATTGTGTGGTTTAAGTAAACAAAAAGGTGTGCTTTGTGTGATACCATTCTGTCTGTACTGCAGTCTCCACGTAATACCCTTCACTTAACTGACAGTATTAGCAGATGAAGCCACCTCGTCTTAAGAAGTTTGGTGTTTTTATTTTTCACTTTATATTGTACCGCTCCAAGACTGCCCACCAGTCTTCTCCTCACCTGCTTCACCACTTACACTGACTCCACTTATTAACGCAGCTGCCTGATTTAGGGTTCTGCATTGAATCTGCTCTCTGAATTACCCTACCCCATGGATTTATTAAGCGCTACCCTGTAACCACGTCAACAAAATAAATGACCAGCCAGACAATTAGGCAGTAGCACCTGTGTTGTGTCTGGTTACATGAGTGTCAACAGTGTAAACGGTTTCACAGCATCTAGACTTTAAGAAGAGGTTGTACAAATAAAATTTTGTAACTTAATAGTTATATTACACCCATCTTAAATATCAGTTATAAGGGCATACAACATTATTTTAACAATTTATGTTTGTTATTCTATTTATTTGTACTGTTGAGCAAAGGAAAAAAAGAGCGGATGACCGTTCGCTTGAGTTTGGTGAAACAGACAGCTCTGCAATAATACAGCAGCAGAGGTGTGCCGCTGCTAAATGTGTATATAGTGGAAACACTGATATTTTAACCTGCCTGACGAGCTTCCAGCTCACTGGGATGTCTACCAATAGAATGAGTAGACCTTTTAAGGGTGTACCTTAAACATCCATGTGGTAACAAATGAACTGTCCCTTAAAGCTGGTGTGTTTCATCTGTTGTATAAGTGGTGGATGGACTGCTCAGTCAACATTTCAAACCTTTTTTCCTTTAGACTTTTGATGAGGCAGCATTGTGCGAGTCCCTGAGAAAAAATGTCAACAAGTCTGGTTACGTGAAGCCGACCCCTGTGCAGAAGCACGGCATTCCAATCATCTCTGCTGGCAGAGATCTCATGGCCTGTGCCCAGACTGGATCTGGTAAAACGGTGAGATAAGAGAGAGCAAACACTGGCCTTTTACTTTGCTTGTGGATTGAGTATAACTATTTTTCCTCTGCCAGGCTGCATTCCTGCTACCTATTCTGCAGCAGCTGATGGCAGATGGTGTAGCAGCCAGCAGCTTCAGTGAGCTGCAGGAGCCTGAAACCATCATCGTGGCCCCAACCAGGGAGCTCATCAACCAGATTTATCTGGAGGCCAGGAAGTTTGCTCATGGGTACCATTATACTGTGGCTTTTACGATTTTTTTATTTTTTTATTTTATTTTTTTTTTCAAACCCCTTAATCACCCAACACGATTAGTTTAAAGTTTAAAACGCTCCCAGGGCTTAAACTTCTGTACCAGAATTCCAGCTCAGGCCATTTAAGAAAATAAATAAAGCGCTTCGGTGCAGATAATATTTTACGCTCATTTGCATGTTGGTTACATCATCGCACAATTATTTGTATAAATACTACTGGTTGTTTTTGCTGCAAGGAAGAGATCACTAAAGCAAAACTTGGAGAAGCGGCTTGTCAATTAAATGAGAATAGCTTGTCCCCCTCAAAGGTCAGCCCACTGAGTCTGTGCTGAAGTTGACGCTAGCTCTGTGGCTGACCCCCACCAGCAGGTAGCAGGCAAGATAAGGGGGGCTTGGGTCTTGGGAAGTTGTAGCATTTATTCACTGACAAACTGTACACCCTCCCCCCCCCCCCATGCCTCCATTCCTTCTCCTAACCCCCAAAAATATTTTAGCCACAAACATTTTCCTTGCTTTCAACCATGTACATCCCACAAATTTAAAGATGCAATGTATACCTTTATGCACATTCTCCTGGCTTCTAATCTGAGTCATCTGACTGTTGTAGGACATGTGTGCGTCCAGTTGTGGTTTATGGTGGAGTCAGCACTGGACACCAAATAAGAGACATCTTAAGGGGGTGCAATGTGCTGTGTGGAACACCAGGGAGACTGTTGGATATGATTGGAAGAGGAAAGGTAAACAAATTTAGACATTTTCAGTAATTTGATAACTTCAAAGTTAAACTTTGAGGTCTTTTATTTGAAGGTTTATACTGTAACTGAATGGTGTGAATGGCTCCAGGTTGGGTTGAGTAAGCTGCGGTACTTGGTGCTCGATGAGGCTGACCGGATGTTGGATATGGGGTTTGAGCCTGACATGCGACGCTTGGTGGGCTTCCCTGAAATGCCATCCAAAGAGAACCGCCAGACTCTGATGTTCAGTGCCACTTACCCAGAAGACATCCAGAGGTCTATGTCTTGTTTAATCACTTTTTATTTATTTATTTATTTATTTTTAACATTAGAAGTGAGCTTAGCATGTATGAATATGAAACTGTTTTTTTCAGAATGGCAGCTGACTTCCTCAAGACAGACTATTTGTTCTTGGCTGTGGGTGTGGTCGGGGGAGCCTGCAGTGATGTGGAGCAGACATTTATCCAAGTCACCAAGTTCTCCAAGAGGGAGCAGCTCCTTGACTTTCTCAAGACCACTGGTAAAATTTTCCATAGCGATTTTATCAGCCTCTTGGTTTCCAAACTTCAGAAAACATCAAAATAAAAGCAAGGACAATAATATATTTCTTTAATGATTATTTGTGTAAAGGATTAGAATTCTATCAGACTAGACACTAAAAATGTTTTTGTGATGCTGAAAAGGCTTGCAGCTGACCATGTATTCGGATAGGTTTGGAAACCCAAAGGGTTATTTGTACAAAATAATGCATGTACAACATATGCCTGTAAGTTACATAATGCTACACTGCAATATATAACTTTTAAAGATGAAGCACTCTGCAGCTCTTGCAGACCTGCCAACCTGTACGCATTTTGTGTAGTAGATACGCATTTTGACATCAAAATACGGTGATACGATTTATCACTTTAAACTACGCGAAAATCAGGTGACTGCTTCTGAGTTCACTCGGTGACATGCAGTAGCCGTCTCAGTCTAACTTTTGATGATAGTAGGCAGCAAAACTTATTATGGCTGAAACAGCGTAGCAGCCAGGAGCATGCTGGAAAACAAAACTAAAGAAGAGATCGACCAAATGAATCACACCGTCTGGTCCCTTCCTCTAAAGTCAAGCGGGGAGATCGGCTAGATAAAACGAAAGCATCAAATGCAAGTGTTATTCATTCCCGTTTAGTTTGGTTGGTTTCCCCAAGGGAGGACGGTGCTTGCAAAGGTAAACGGATTTGATGTAGAAAGGAGAAATTGTGAAATGAATTAATTTACGTAGCCTACCTGTCAACTTTGGAGAAATATTATTTATTTATATTAATAAAGTCTTGCATTTATAAAGTCTTGGATTTCGTTACAAAGATCTTATATATGTTTTGCCTTTCCTATGATTAAGTTCATACGGTAACAAAATTAACTGTTAATGTAGGCTAATTTAAAAACTGACCGGAGCCCGTCGCTGGACGCACTGGAGGACCGAGTAGTTTTACCACAAAGTAAACACTCGGAGGATGTGCGGAATGTGTCAGGTGTCTGTCGGACTTTGGCTGGCCGCTCGGCGCCTTCAGACGAAGCTCAAGCTAACAGGCTAACGGCTTATTAGCTAGCCAAAACACAGATTGTCGTTGGTGATTTCCAGGGGTGGAAGACTTTAGGCAAGGCAATTTTATTTATATAGCACAAGGCAACTCAAAGTGCTTTACACAAAACCTCAATCATTAAAGAACAAACAGCAAAATAGGGATTAAAATAAGAATAAAAATATTAATGAATACTTAAATGTAATACCATATAAGATACATAAATACAAAAATTGTTCATTATAACAGTTAATATGAGAATAAAAATACAAAAATAAAATTTACAATTCCGTATTAAAGTTTTTTACGAAATAAAATTAAAATTCACTATTCGGTAAAAGAATTAACGAAAAGCATCATCAAAAAGAATAGTCTTCAGCCTTGATTTAAAAGAGCTGAGAGTTGGGGCAGACCTGGAGTTTTCTGGGAGTTTGTTCCAGATATGCGGAGCGTAAAAACTGAACGCTGCTTCCCCCTGTTTAGTTCTGACTCTGGGGACCACAAGCAGACCTGTTCCAGACCACCTGAGAGGTCTGGGTGGGTCATAATGCACTAACAGATCTGAGATATATTTTGGTCCTAAGCCATTCAGGGATTTATAAACCAGCATAAGTATTTTAAAATCAATTCTTTGAGTCACAGGAACCCAATGTAAAGTCTTTAGAACCAGAGTACTATGATCCACTTTTTTTGTCCTAGTGAGAACTCTGGCTGCAGAATTCTGAATCCGCTGCATAAGTTTTTTAGGAAGACCTGTAAGGACACCGTTGCAGTAGTCAAGTCTACTAAAGATAAAAGCATGGACAAGTTTTTCCAAATTCTGCTGAGACATAAATCCTCTAATCCTTGATATATTCTTAAAATGGTAATAGGCTGATTTTGTTATTGTCTTAATGTGACTGTTAAAATTCAGGTCTGAGATTATGTATTGCAGTAAAAGTAGAAAAAACAGTGTTGTAGAGTTACAAATGACTTGTCAGTTACAAGTCCTGCATTCAACATCTTCCCTATGTAATAGTACAAAGGTATTATCAAAATATACTTAAAGTACCAAAAGTAAAAGTGCTCACTATGCAGTGTAATATATTTTATTTTATTGGATTATATTATGAGCGATAATTTAAATAAAATGTTTTATTTAATTAAAGTAGCCTACTTGAACATAATTATTTTCTAGGGTTTAAAATATATACACGTGACATTTAATGGCACATTTATTCCGCGTGCGTGCCGCCGTGTTCATAAAACAGAACTTCGACAATAAATCAGTAAGTTGCTACTCAAAAAAAATTTCTCAAGGTTGGCAGGTCTGCTCTTGCAGGACTGAATAATGCATTACAGCTCAAAATATAACCATGTTGTATTCCACGATGGAACAGGAGCTTGTGTTGATTGTCTTAGTCTTAATTTTGACGACTGGTGTTTGTTGCAGGAACGGAGCGCACCATGGTGTTTGTGGAGACCAAGAGACAAGCTGATTTCATTGCCACTTACCTGTGCCAGGAGAAGGTTTTGACTACCAGCATTCATGGGTAAGTGTTGTGTCCAGGAATCTATATTTGTACTTTGGTTTTAATGCAGATAGTAATGAGTTGTGTTGTCTGGCAGTGATCGTGAGCAGCGGGAGCGAGAGCAGGCTCTGGCAGACTTTCGCTCTGGCAAATGTCCAGTCCTGGTGGCAACCTCGGTAGCTGCCCGTGGTCTGGATATTCAAGATGTACAGCATGTGGTGAACTTTGATCTCCCTAATAACATTGATGAGTATGTCCACCGTATTGGGAGAACTGGCCGCTGTGGTAACATTGGGAAGGCGGTGTCTTTCTATGACCCCGAAGCTGATGGCCAATTGGCCAGCTCCCTCGTCACAATCCTGTCCAAGGTAAGAGAGCCATTCGCTCCAGAAAGGCATCTGGAAGGCACCAATTTTTTTGAAATTTCTATTAAGCTTTTTGTATCACTAATAAGCAGTAATACGCTTTCTGCATGAGTTATTCTCCCGAGGGAAAACACTATTGTTAGGTAATTTAAGGCAAAGGAATTGTGCATCATTAGGAAGGACTTAAGTCACAATCAGTGTTGGCCTTTAATGTTTCCATATGTTGACTGGGGTTGACAGGCCCAGCAGGAAGTGCCCTCATGGTTGGAGGAGTCAGCATTTAGCGGCCCTGGGGCCACAGGCTTCAACACCTCCAGGAAGGGCTTTGCCTCAACAGACTCTAGGAAGGTAACTGGGTTGACTATTCTGTCTTCTAGTTGCTTGTTTTTTTTCCCCCTCTGGACTATTTGTGATCTCAGTGTAGCCGTCTGTCCTCTCACTGTCAGTCTGCTGTGTCCTCTGTCTTCTCACTGTCCTCGTATGTTTCCTCAGGGAGGATCTTTCCAAGACAATGATACGAGGAGCCAGCCTGCTGCTCAGACTGCAGATGATGAAGAATGGGAATAGAGGGAATATTAGAGCAACACACAGCATTGACCTGAGTTATTTTTCTTTATAGTTGTAAGTATTTTAGTTTGAAGGAAAAAAAAAATGTTTGTCTCAGGCTCAAAGTTTAAAAAAGTCAAGAGAGATGAGTGGGGAAACTAGGTGTTTTTGTATGAATGACAACTCTTATAGGTGTTCACTGACTGGCATATTGTGGAAACTGTTTTTTTCTTCTAAATCATCACTTGCATTTAACATGGTTAATAAGGAAAACAATGTGTCTGACAAATAGTCAAAACTTGAGGATGTTATAGTCCACTGTATTTTGTTTTGTTACTAGGATAACTATCAATAAATAATTGTTCAAACCAAAGCTTACACTTTATTTCAAATGTGTTGACTGTAAGGTAGTCCAGTACATGGTTTATGAATTAACAAAAGCATTAACCCATTAAGGGAGTCCTCCCTGAAAAACCTGATTTATTTTTATTTTATGAATTGAGAAGAATAGCGGGCATGTAAATGGTTGAATGATAAGGGATAAATTGTCTGATTGTGTTGGTGTTGCAAGTAATGGGGCTGCTGAGGTTTAATCTCACAGTAGTTTGTTCAAATCACTGCCATGTTTGATAAGAATAATAGTTCTTCTGTGGTCCTTAACCTCGTCCACAGGAATCGGCTGCTATGACTTAGTATTGGTGTGGCAACATAACCCTGCAATGATGTACAGGTAAAATACTTGATTGCTAATGGTACAAGCAGTGATTCTGGTGAGTTAGATCAGTATTCCATTAAATATAAAGCCATGATGTAATCCAGGGGGAATAGCTCATCTAAGTATAAAAGCTTGTGGCATAGGAACATTGCTCCTTCAGCCCATAATTTAAAAAGTATTTTCAAGGTGATGTGTTAATTACAGTATTAACATTCAACTGTTCTTTGGTGATTAACTGCTGAACATTGAATGCAATGATCATTCCTCACTACTATACTATATGACCAGCTGGACTCGAGCAAAAGGTACAAACCAAGCCCGTTCTCTGTGTACAGGCTTTTAAGTTTAGGACAGAAAACAAAATGCCATCACTGCAACATTATTCGCAAATATACCATCCTTAGATGGTACAATTTTAAACACACTGTGGCCATGTTAAGTGAGTGGTTGGAGCAGGCGCACATATACTGAGAGGCATATACCTCGACGCAGAGGTCCAGGGTTCGAATCCGACCTGTGGCTATTTCCTCCATGTCTTTCCCGTTTCTCACTTAGCTGTCCTGTCACATAAAGGCGGAAAAGCCCAAGTAATAATAAAAAAATACATTAAAATACGCTGACGATCCCTAATGTTTAAGATCCTAAATGGCAAGGCTGCTCCACTATTATATTTTTATTAATTAATAATGTATTGCTTTGTGCTGCTTTTCATGAGTATTTTCCTTTCTACTTCTAGTCCACTACATTTCAAAGGCAAAGATTGCACTTTTTACTCATATACATTCCTCTGACAGCTTTTTAAAATACCCTTCCATGTTAAATCATGTATCTCCAAATTTGGTGATTTTGACCGTTCCTTTAACTATGAGTTGAGACAACTGTACTTCTTAAGCTAAATAAACGATTTAAACCATAATATTATACAGTCTATGTCTTGGATCAGATGGAAAACAGGGCTGTTTTCTGATCTCACAAAAAGTTGACTTTAACTAACTTGTAGTGGAGTATTTTTGACAGCGTGGTATGGGTATGAGTAGGCTACTTGAGTACAGTCTATAGTACTACTTAATTAATTTAAGGTGTCAGAGGTGGCTGGCGTCGTCTCCATAGAAACTGTTGTGGACAAGGTAAGCTAACGGACAACATGTAGCTAGTTGATCAAGTTGAACTAGTTCTAATCAATAGTCATAACATAACTTCTAGATCGGTTCATTATCCAAACAGACCGTGGTGTTTCTGTGATTAGCCCATGTAGCATACATTGACATATATAAAAGGTAGCATACTTTACACAGTTGTAGGCTACACAGCTCCGCCCACTTTGAGTGTGTGCCTTTCCGTGTCATTTTGATTGGTCAGCTACATGTTTTCCGTTTTAAACTTGTGCTTTAACCGGAAGCTGTAGAAATAATTAAAAAACAAAAGCCGACAACACGCTTTAAACCCATCAGCTATCGTCAGTCTATAGCTAGCTAAAATAGTCAAAACAGTCTCCTTGTTTGACAGCACATAAATCCAATTTTGCAAAGCGGTAGCGTTAGCTAGCTAGTTGACTGAAGCTGCTGTAGCTTATTTCACCATGAAAGGAACTGCTAAAAGCAAGGTAACGTTAACGTTAACCGACTACAGTACATTTGACTTCATACACAACTGACGCATAACTAGCTGTTTATTGTCATTGGAGTAACGTTAGCTTCACAAAGGCGGCAGCAGAGATTGGATCTGTAAGATCAAGCTTCACAAAGGACACAGGAGAGATCTAATATGGTTTTAAGTGTGTTACTCTGCTGTATGCGTGGATACACGACACATTCGTAGGTCAACAGTATAACCAGTGGGTTAATCTAGCTAACGTTACTCCATGACATTGCTTTGAAGTTGAAGTTAGTCAGCTGTTAGTGAACATTTCTAGATGTATTGTTTGTTGTTTATTAATTGTTAGAAGAAAACAAATCTATGGTGTTGCATAATAAATTGCAGGGCTGTAGTTTTGTGCTTTAGCTAGTAGGGCTGGGCGATATGGAGAAAATCAGAAATCACAATATTCTTGACCAAATACCTCGATATCGATATTGCGGCGATATTCTAGGGTTGACAATTGGGCTTTAACAAAATATCTTTACACTTAGACATTATGTCCACATTACTGATGATTATTTATCTAAAATCTAAGTGGGAAGAAGGCAAATAATAGAACAGTCTGGTAAGTTCAGAAAAATACATCACTTAAATGTAATTCAGCCTTTAAAATCCGTAAAAGACCACACTTATGTCATATCACGATATTACGATATCCAAAATCTATATCGATATATCGACGATATCTAGTCTCATATCACGACATCGATATATTGCCCAGCCCTACTAATATGTTGATTGTGTAATGTAAGTGTTAACAATGCAAAATGCATACTTAAAAAAATATATATATATATATCTGACAGACTTATATTCAACATGACTTAATGAAGGTTCTGTTTATTCATTTAAATCCAATAAGTCTTTATTGTCCCCAGGTGGGTGTAATTCAGGTGCAGCATTAAAAACTAGGGCAACAACAAAGACACTAAAAAAGAAGTAATAGCAAAAATGAAGTTTGCAAAGTGCAATGAAAAAAAAAAGTGCAAGTAGTATAAAGTCCAAAGTGTAACCTAGCATAACCTCATGAATGTTATAAACATTAAATATGTTCCAATAATATAATGACTTGGCTCCTTGGTGGTGCTTAACACTGGTGGAAATGCGAGCTCAGATTTGGGTTGTAGGGTTGATGTAAAAGCTGGACCAGCTGTGACTCATCCCACATAGCCTGGTATGGAATAAAATAAGGATGTCTGTAAAATGTTTTACCCAGTTGCAGCATATAAACAGAAAATTATAATATGTCCATCGAGCATTTTTTAGAAAAACAACAATATATCCATACCATTAGTAGAATATGCAGTGTAGACACTGCACAAGTAGTTTATGATTTTATTTTACAGACATCTGGGGATGTGAGAACTTCTTTCCAGGCTGCAAGCCAGGGTAGTTAATACAAAATGTATTTTTCTAAACTAGAAGTGTATTTATGCCACAGCTCCAGTGGTTCCTTCTGCCCCAGCATTGGCAGGTAGCTGTCACAGTGATGGGCATGTGGACAGAACTGTGTCACAGACAGGCTTTAAGAATGTTAGGATGCTTCAGTGCTACAACTGTTGGAAATCGGTTTGTGACTGGCAGGTGGTGACATCAGGGAGGCTGACCGGAGGAGTCAAAGGGCAGCTGACCAGGAGACGGTGAGTACACTGGCCTTTATTAGGGATCCAAGCAGCAAAGCTCGCAGCTGGAGCCCTATTGTTTTTTTGTCTTCTATCTTCTTTATAATTCTTTTCCTGTTTTTAAAGGTGTTTGTGCTGCAAAAACCGTTAAACTTATAAACACCAACATTGCTAGGTGGGTTGCAAATTCCACCCACTGCTCAGGCACATAAAATGACCCTCATTGACTTCAGGGTGACACTGCAATAATCAAAGTTGACAGTTTTGCAATTATCTTGAAAATGCCTTGGCCTGGAGTCCAACTAGTTTAATCATTTTAATGTCTTAAGTCATCTGCATCTTTGGTCCACTGGTCTTCTGCTCTAAAAATGTCAAATATTAGGATTTATTTTCTACACACATATATATATAAATATATATATATATATATATATATATATATATATATATATATATATATATATATATATATATATATATTGCATAAAGTGGTGACCACAATTAATTATTTGAAAGAAAATTCAGTCCTTCCAGAAACATTCTGTTTTTTTGTGATTGTTGCGGGCAAAAATCCTTGTTTATGCGGCACGTTTTCTTAAAAAATGCGATGGAATATGCGGGATATATATGCAATTTTATGCGATGAAATTGCGGGAACTTGCAAAAACTGCGGTTTGATGAAAAAGAGAAAAAAAGTGAATTCCCCTTTGGCTGATTATGCATTGAATTATGCGATTGTATAATCACGTTTTTCTAGAGGGACTGAAAATGATCCGTTTTGCTTTTTGTCAATGAAATATGAAACAACCATCCAAATGCTCACAATGTGCTAGGACCCCGATAATTGCAGCTTGTGGCTATAGTTCAGTTTTTTTTATACTTACATACTTTTTATTTAACAGTGTTATGTTCCTGTTAGCACTCCCCCCCCCCATTCTTATGATGTGCTGTGCTCCCCTGTGTTGTTAGAGTGACTCCAAAACCAGGACCAGCAGCCTGCCTTGAGCCAGCCTACTCTCTGTACTCCACAGACTCTGAAGACCAGGTAGTGCAGTGACCAGATTTACAGTCAGTACAAAACACAAGAGGACATTTTGATTAAGGATATTTTAAATCTTCAACTATATTTTTCATCTCCAGTAGTTGGCCCCTGTCAGATTAAAGCTGAACAAATGTAATGTAGGCTATGAACTATTACACAGTGGGGTTTTCACAACTTTATCATCCATTAAGGAAATGTTAGTCTGGTAAATGATGAATTAATGGACACCACTGCATAAAATCGATTGAACAAACTGATCAGCTGTTCTGGTAACGAAAACTCCGACTTTCCCATCTCCAGGAAGTTCAGGGTTAGGTTTGGAGTTTGTCAAAATCCGCTTTCTGAAATTGCCCAGGTAATAGTGTCATATCAGTTTACACATAAAAGTTATCAACATCATGTTGACTACACGTGGACGTCCTGAAAGTGGAAGTGGAATGTGTTTGTGATACTCACAGCTGTGTTTTATCCCCCCCCAGGTTACTTCTCTCCATAAGGGTCTAGACCGGTGTGCTGCCTTGCTCAGTGGCATCCTTCAGGCTGAGAAGACGGGTCAGTTGGGTTTCCTAACTTAATGGTCCTGAATAGAGCAGCCAATAGTTTGTTGTAGGTAATGCTGAAACAGTCAGTTGATCAATTGTTTAGTTGATTTAAGAGAAAAGAACAATTTCATAATCCTTTTAATCTAACAAAAATGCCAACTTCTCCCCTCTGAAGATTTCTATCATTTATATTTTTGGGGTTTGGCATGTTGGTTGGACAGACTCACATTGAATTAATACTTAAATACATGAATTAACCAGAAGGGCACCCTGAGAGTGCAGACCTTTGACAAGGCATGCCCTATTTCACAATGTTAATGCAGTGTGAATTTTCCCATTTGGGTAGTCATGTTTTTGTTCTGACAGCACATTCATGCAGCATCTATCTAGTACTAATCTATCTAGATTTGCACATCCGCCCGGTGATTCGGTTCCGCTCCAAAATTTCTTGAGTTCTTTTTTTTTTTTTTTTGGCAAATGCTAAAGCCTCCACCCAATTTCATGAAAATCGGGCCAGTAGTTTTTCCGTAATCCTGTGTTTGAGAATCCCCGATTGGCAAAAGCAGATTTTTGGGTCAGTGGTAAAGGTTAGGGTTAGATTAGGCAAAGTCTCCAGGAAATGAGACAGACATGCAAATGTCATGTGTACAGAATATACCCAGCATAGTAAAATGGCAGTATAGACAAAAATATCAATATATTGTAAACACAAGTACATTGAGCAGTGTCAGGTGTTACAAAACTTTTAAAAGTGTGTGTGTGTGTGTGTGTGTGTGTGTGTGTGTGTGTGTGTGTGTGTGTGTGTGTGTGTGTGTGTGTGTGTGTGTGTGTGTGTGTGTGTGTGTGTGTGTGTGTGTGTGTGTGTGTGTGTGTGTGTGTGTAAAAGCTTTGCCAAGCCTTCCCAAAGCAGTGAAGGGTGGAGCAGCTAAATCAAGAGCATCTACCTCACGAATAAAGAAAACCATCAAGAATACAGGTGAGTGTATGCGTTAGGTTTAGTTCACTTTATGTGACATTGTGAGAAGGAGGATCACATGCAACTACAAAATGTCAAGGATGACACAATAAAGTCCAAGATGTATTTCCATTGTTGATGTACTAGTGAAGAAAACTCAAGCACTTAATGTTTAATGTTGTAATTAACAGACATTCTAGACATTTTGGTGTCAGACTCACACTCAACTTTGGTTCATAAGTAACATTAAGAATCTCTCAGTCAGTACCTTTACACTAGTCCCTGTCCCTGTTCTGGCCACTACATGACTAGTTTGGGTCGCAACTGCACTCTTAGCCAATATTCCTTATCCCAGTTATGAGTTTAGTCCTGCTGTTTGTATGGAACATGGGTTACTTGATCAGTCATACATAATTCTTACAAATACTATAGCAGCGTCCCAAAATTAGCAACATCCAGCAGTTTCACTGAATGATATGTCAGCCTCCAGCAGAGTGTCCTCCAACAGATTCTTTTAACAGCATCAGGTGTTTGGTGTAGTCTGAGCAATGTAATGCAGCGTTGGACATCAGTGTTACAGACTTAAAAGTCGATTGGGTGCCTGAAATGAATTACAAAAAAATTTTGTCTTTTTCTTTGGCGCCTTTCCAGATGATAGTGCTCTAGGTAACTCACCTAGCTCACCTGATTCCCTAAAGTGGGATATCAAAAAACATATTAAAGGTCCTATGACATGGTGCTTTTTGGATGCTTTTATAAAGGCCTTAGTGGTCCCCTAATACTGTATCTGAAATCTCTTTCCCGAAATTCAGCCTTGGTGAAGAATTACAGCCACTAGAGCCAGTCCCACAATGAGCTTTCCTAAGGATGTGCCATTTATGTGTCTGTAGCTTTAAATGCTATTGAGGAGCAGAGTGGGAGGGAGGGGGGGGAAAGCTTGACCAACTGCCACTTTGCTTGTTTGAAAGCCATGATGTCTCTCTCTGTCTCATGGGTGGCCCAAATTCTCTGGGCGGGCAAAGCAGAGAAAGGGGAGGTAACCTTTCTCCTTATGACCTCATAAGGAGCAAGATTCCAGATCGGCCCATCTGAGCTCATATTAATGTTAAAAAAACTTCCATAAAGTAAAATTTTCATGCCATGGGACCTTTTAATTTGGTATGTGTACTTCAGCTCCCAGTCAGTGTTTATATGAGAATGTGAGAAAGATTCAGTCAAGAATGAAGACAACCGACTTTTGCAGGCAGTGGTTGTGGGACAAGCATAGGCGTTGATTTCGGTGGGGACTGGTGGGTATGCGTACCTACCAGATTTCGTCATGAGTCATTTTGTACCCACCACTTTTTTTGAAAACCTTGAGCTCAATTTAGTTAAAAAAAAAAAAAAAAGAAGTCCTTAACACATATAATTCTTGAGCGACAGATGCAAAAAATCCACAACAATCTGTGTCCCCACAGGGCAGGCACAGACACAGCCGCTCTGCCCTCTGCTGCTGCGCAAGCTGCACGCTTCTTGTTTTAAATTTCTCATGGCCATATCTTGGAATGAACAAAGAAAAAGAACTAAGCCGAAATCCAACGATTATATGTTATCTCACATTAGCGTCTTCTTCTTCATTGGCGCCTATGGCGAGGATAAAGCTTGTACCTAAACAATGATCACCAAATTTCTCTCTCATATTGCTCCTCATCACCACTGAAAACTGAATATGTGAAGCAGAAACGCTAAATGTCAATGAGATAATGACCATAATAATTTGAATTTGGGTTAGATTTTTTTGACAGTTTTCAGTGGTTATGATGAGCAATATTAGAGAGAAATTTGGTGATCATTGTTTACGTACATTAAAACAGGTTTTTATTCATTAATAAGCTACAGGACAGTGCCGTTCAAAACATGACATGAAAGAGAAAAAAATGTATGCGTCATTGTACCCAGCACTTCTGGAAATGTACTTCCGAATGCGTCTCTGTCCCCAGCACATTTCAAACCAAACTGACGCCCATGGGGACAAGGTGGGTGGGTGCAGCTGAAATATCAGTGGTGATGTCTCAGAAACCAGGCTAGCACAGTCCTCTATTACACACCTCCCTAATGCTGCTACATATTCCCTTCATCCCCAGCTCTAGACCAGAAGAGCTGTCCGTCAGGCAGCACAGCTCCAAGAACAACTCCTCCGTCTGCTGTCCCAGCTGCACACTCGCAAGTGAGGCTCCGTCCACCTCAGAAACACCCTCCCGCCCTGCCGCAGTCTCACGTCCCGTCTTCACCCAGCCAAACGCTGCAGCATCTCCCTGCCACCAACCCTCCACCCAAGCCCCAGACCTCCATCTCTCCACCCCAGCCCTCGATCCCTCCACCTCAGCCCGACCCTCACTCGGGCCAGCTGCCTCCCACTCAGACCGACTGCCAGGCTGCTTCTGAAGCTCCTCACCCACGTTGTCAGGCCGAGAGCGATAGAGAAGAGGAGTTTGTTCCCGTGAGAGACATCGATACCCAAAGCACTGCCGCGGACCCCCACGCAGCCGTCGGACACACACCCTCGCACGTAAACACCTGTACCTTGAAGATGTCCAACATGCAGCTAGAGCTCGGAAAAGTTAATAACGTCCCTCAGGACCCACACAGCGGGGAGGACTGCAGCGCGGAGAAAGAAGGGAAATTGAAGACCATTCAGTATCTGCTTGCAGAACTCAAGGCTCTGATCTCCGGACAAGGTAACGTGGCCCTCTGTCAGTACAGAATCTATCAACACAGTAATATACCGACCTATCTGCTGTGGTGTCTGAAATGTCCACTTCAGAGCTCAGTTCTTGATCAGTTCAGAGATTTCAAACCTGTATTCCATACAAATGTTATTTATCTGAACGGGTCTAACTGGAACGTGCCTAAGCCATTTATGTACAGTAAGCTTCACTATATAGGTAAATGTATACATAGAAGCAGAATATTACATTATCACATTTCACTATTCTAGTAGTGAAGTTTGCACCTGGAGTGAAAGCCTGTAAACAAAGGGCTTGAGGGCCTTGACAACTTAGATCAAGTTTCTCAGTAGTAAAGGGAATTCATCTCCGAAGAGCTTATTTCGAAGTCAAAACCTTGTTTTACTCAACTTTAGCTGGCCTTTCTCGACAGAAGCTCTCATAAACAAGTTTCTCTGTAGTAAACGGGAATTCATCAGCCTCTCTCGCCTGTGCAAATGGTTTATTAATGCTGAAATGTTTATGATGTTCTGTCACAGCTGGTGTTTTGTCAATGCCAACTGATGGAAACCGTTTTTTTGTTGTTGTTGCAGTTTTCAGCATTTTTCCTGCCCTGTACGATCCATAGTTTACAGTGCTGCATTCCCCCTCTGCTGTGACATGGAGACAATACAAAGTGTGTGTGTGTGTGTGTGTGTGTGTGTGTGTGTGTGTGTGTGTGTGTGTGTGTGTGTGTGTGTGTGTGTGTGTGTGTGTGTGTGTGTGTGTCGTGTGTGCGTGTGTGCGTGTCGTGCAGGCAGTGTAGCAGAGAGGCTGCTCAGTCATCTGGAGCAGACGGTGTCTTCACCACTGATGAACGCTGGTGGGTCGAGCATCCCGACTGCACCAGATCTATCATCCCTACACAGCCAGAACACTCAGCTCCGCAGGTACCTTATCTCTCACTTCAAGCTCCAGCTGGCGGTAACTGATGTCTGTGTGTACCCACCTCAGTGATCACATTGTATGTCGAGACGGTGTCATTTATTATAGCCCAATATCACGAAATCACAAATATGCCTCAACAGGCTTACAATCTGTACAGCATACGAGCCATTCGGTCCTTTTTGACCCTCTGTTTAGATGAGGAAAAAAAACTCCCCAAAAAAACATTTTTAACAGGAAGAAAAATGGAGGAAACCTTAGGAAGAGCAACCGAGGAGGGATCCGTTGCCCAAGACGGACAGAAAGACATGCAAATGTTGTGTGTACTGAATATACCCAGCATAGTAAAATGACAGAGCCACATGGTCTCCTCTATGTGTGTGTGTGTGTGTGTGTGTGTGTGCGCAGACGTGTGAGGATTCTTAACCAGCAGTTAAAGGAGAAGGAGAAAGCTGAGAGGCAACAGAATATGGATACACTCTTTAACTCAGAAGGTAAAGCCTGTGTGTGTTTTTGTTGTTCTCCGTGTCCAAGTTCACTTTTAGGACTAAGGGGGATTTATTTTGTAGTTTGAATCCTGTGTCTCTCCACAGAGTTGACTTTGCAGGAGGATCTCACGACCGCTCAGTCCCGACTGCAGGAACTCCAGGATGACCTCGCAGAACTACGGAAAGCCCTTCAGGACACACAGAGACGGCTGACAGACAGAGAAGCAGATAATGCAGTCATCAAAACAGGTTCAGACTTAAATGAGATCGGTGATCTACTGTGTCATCATACCACATGCAGTCTCAGACTGATCTCATGAATTGGCGTATGTATGAAACGCCAATTTGTATTCCGTTTTTGTGTGTTATCAAGACGCATAATCGCATTTTTGCGTGTATATCAACGCAAATCGGCCGCTATTGACCTACATTGCGAGTCAATTTCCGCCGTAGCGAGTAGTATAAAGAAACGGGGGATTGAGTAAGGAGGTAGGTTGAGGTGGCGGATGGGTAAAACACAGGACTTTCACCCGGGAGAGCTGGGTTTGCGTCCCGTGTGTGGCGTTTTTTTCAGCCGTTTTCTTTTTTTTAAATTTTTTTTTGTAATAAGCCTTACCCAATGTTTCTTTCCTCAACCCAACCATTTATTTTTTTCCTAAGCGTGTTTTTGTCGTTATTTTCCGTGTTTTTGTCACTAGCTATGTTTCCATGTTTCCTATCCGAATTAAGTGATATCGAATGAAAAATGCCTTATGGAAACAGTAAAATCCGACGTTCAGTCTCATCGGATTTTCTCTTGATCGATATACGGCTTATGCGATAAACGCTGATGGAAACGTTATTTACCGAATAAATAATGAATTGCGATTAAGTTTTAGGTCATTTTATGGTTGCAACCCGCAATAAAACGAAGAAAAGAAGTTTCAGTTCATTTCCGCCCAGTATTTCCGCTCTGTTTGCACACATGATGCTGTCAACAAAAACAGATGTAAGCAGACAAACGAGGAGACGAGATACCTTTTTAATTTAATTTACCAGAAAAATATAACAGCTATTTTAGATAGCAAAAATCTAAGAAACGCCATCATTTATCAGGAGCTCGCGAAGGAAATGACCAACAGTTAACTTACGACAGGGACATTCTAAAACGCTTAATGTGAAAAAGCTTAACGTGGTTTAATGTATCTAAACAACGATCAATCATCACCAGATTTATCATGGTCATATCTTGTCATGAACACTTAAGCCTATCAAAAAAAACTAAATCGAAATCCAACGATTATAGAAGTTATGGCGAGGAAAAAGTGGTTTAATGTACCTAAACAATGATCAATCATCACCAAATTTCTCTCTCATATTACCCATCATAACCACGGAAAACTGTCAAATAATCTAACCCTGCTTTTTCACGTTATGCGTTTTCGAATGTCCCTTAGGACAAGCCGTGGGACGTCCTGCGGAGTAAATGGCAGGCGCTCAAACAGCGATACACGGCTCAAAAAAGAGAGTTGTCTCGCAGCGGTGCCGGAGGGAAAATATAAGGCAAGTTCCACCTTTTTGATGAGCTGGATCAGATCCTCAGCCAAAGGCCCATCGGAGCTTAGGCTTCTAATATTAACAACAACTACTTTTGTCTAGCAAAACTTTGTTCGCAAAAGTTTGCTTGAATCTTGTGCGATTCAGTGCAAAAATGAATGCAAACACCATGAAATGTCTCAAATCAATTCGATATACCAATTTAATCACAAAACAGCATGTGACGTCATTACGCACAGGTTTTTATTCGCTTTAGAGCTGTTTGATGGAAACACACTTTCACCAGCTTTATTCGCATGAGTTTTTTTTACCGAACTTCAGATAATTCGATTGACAAGTGGATGGAAACTTAGCTACTGTTTTGTTACTAAAGCCTTTCCCTGTGTTCTTTTCCTAAACCCAACCTTTTTTTTTTTTTTTAACAGGCGTGTGATGTAGTTAGTAGTACGCGATAGTACGCAACGTGGCGAGGCCACGTGGTGGGTACGTTTACATCAGCTGTATACAGCGTAGGCATACACGTGGATAGCTGAAAATGCGTACAATAACAACGCCATTTGGCTTTATGAAAGTGGCGTGTATATTTACGCAAAGTCATGATGCCATGTTGTGCTGAGACCACAACTTGTGGTCTGATGCTCTAACTTCTCCTCACAGTGCTCAAAAAAAAAAGTGAAGAGTGTGATGTACAAAGTAATGCACAACGCAAATGTATAAACTATGACAATGGTAAGTACCGATCCGATACCAGTGTCATATATTTTATTATGTTTTTACAGTTTTATAACTGCCAAAAAGATGTGGTTTGAAATCAGTATATTTCCAGTCATGAAATGTTTTTTTTTGAGCTGATCAATAAATGCAAATTATATAGAAGAGCAATGATGAGGACATTGGTGGGGTTATTATGTAATGTGTGTGTGTGTGTGTGTGTGTGTATAGACTTGGAGGCCACTAGAAGCAGGTTGCTGGACAGTGAGCGAGAGAAGAGGGAGTTGGCTTCACTTGCCCAGCAAAGACTGGAAGAGATAGGAAACCTTAAAAGGTAGGGTGGTGCGTGTGTTTTATTGTGTAAATGTTTGTGTGGATGGTGGGTTTGTTCTCTCTGGTTTTTTTTTTAATAGAGAAAATGTGAGCATAGCACATCATTTTGAGAAATTCACCATGAAGCCCCCCTCCCATTTCTCCTCTCCTCTGTCTGTTTTCAGGATTCTTCAGAACCAGGAGTCATTAAATTGTCCTCCAGCTGTTGACAGCTCAGTCTTAGACACTGTGCCAACAAAACAACATTTTAACCAACACCAGCACAGACAGGATCCAGTAGAGCCCCCCACTGACCGCATCACCCAGTTCCTGATGTCTCTGGATCAGCTGGAGCCAACACACACCGAGCACGCGTACGCGGCCGCAGAGAGAGAAGGAAACGCACCGGAGCAGAAGAAACCAAACTCCGTCCGGCTGAGAGACGCGTTATCGCATCCTGAGGTCCGACCTCAGCAAGGCGACAAACCCGAAGACTCGGCCCGTCACCAGAACTCTCATCTCGACCAATCACGTTGTTTAGACGAAGGCCAGTCGTGCGGGTGGCGGCTGGAGAAGAAGCGCAGACGCGTGTTGAACGCCACGCTGTCCCAGTGCGACGTGGAATCTGTGTGGTCTGACTGGAGCGCGAGGTCAGGGTCGACCTTTGACACCAGAGACGAGGCAGCGTTCAGGGACGGCCTGGCAGCTCTGGACGCCAGCATAGCCAGTCTGCAGAAGACTATTCAACTGGATCTGGGGAAGTGATTCACACTCCGCTTTGCTTATATTATATATTGTAATTCATACCCTCTTTTGTATTCTGTATTTTGCCTTTTTTTTGTGTGTGATGATTTTAACAAGTGATATTTCAGATAGGAAATAAAGCATTTTAAATTTTTTTTTTTTCCTTGGTTGTAACGGCTTTACTTGTGATGGAGAAAAGTTAGTTTAGCAGGAGTCTGGTTTGTCCCACTCCTCCTGAATGCTCTACAACTCTTTTAGATCTTACATCTTATTCAATGAAAAACAAAACAGAAACCAACTAATAAAAATCCCTCGCCACATCACAAAAAAAAAAATCAAAGACTCACACTTTTGTACCATTTTTATGAAACTGCAAAACATGTTTAATAGCAAAAGAGGCAAAACCAGAACACGTATAAAAACAGTCAAAAGCAGCAGTGCACATTCCCGCACAGCTGACATAGTGTTTTCCAAAAAAAAGAGGCATTCCTTCAGTTACAATATCCGAAAGATTCCCAAAAAGCCTACAGTATGCTTTATAAAAATTACAGTACATTATTTAATCAAAAAGCGGTTCATCTGCTCTAAAACATAAATAACAAATGATAAAAAAACAAAAAAAACATTAACATTCCCTTTGGTAGATCAAGGCTTGCAAGGATTGTCAGTGCAGTTGTTCCTCGCTGCTGAAGGTACGGCAGATCAGGCCACGTTCAGAGAGGATGGCCACCAACGCGCACAAAACGCAGCATAACCCATTAAGCCCTTAATAGTGCAAACCAGCCAGCAGTAGTAGAGACCGAAAAGATCAATGTTGTTCATACAGATATACATTGGAGAAAATAATGTTGGTCTCTTTATGCTCAGTGAGGATTAATGGAGATTAGAAGGTGGCGCAAGGACATTCAGGAGAGTACTAAACAACACTGGCCTTGTAGTCACATTGGTACTATGTCACTTTTTTTTCCGGCTGGATGTCTGTTAACTTCCGCTTTCTTTGTGTTGTAATTTTAAACTCTGGTCGATTTCTGAGGACTATGGTTAAGTGCTCCTCAGATCTCTGCAGGGTAAATCCAGACAGCTAGCTAGACTATCTGTCCAATCAGAATTTTCTGTTGCGCGACTAAAACAACTTTTAAACGTACACATGTTCCACCAAAACAAGTTCCTTCCCGAGGCTATTTTGCAAGCGGCACAGTGGCTCCGTCCGGCGCTTAGCAAACGCCCAAGACGATTGTGATTGGTTTAAAGAGAAGCCAATAAACCAGAGCGGCACCTAGCCGGAACCTCCTCCGCAGCGCTGTGGAGGAAGGTCTGGCAATGCGAGACTACACAGGTGCGGACCCCTAACAATCCACACCTCCAGCTGCTCATTTTGAAGAACGGAACATTGGATGTAAGCTGGAAACAGTCAAAATGGTGTTTTTACAAATGCAACATATGCAGTGGGGATGTTCAGGACCATTTTATATAAATCCAAACATTCGACTTGCAAACACGAGCATCAAAGGAGCAGTCTAACATTTTGAGAAAAGCTGTAAAACTCAGAGTCAATATCAGAAAATCAATATCTGTTTCATATCAATATACGCCATCTCCAGGACAACAGAAAATGCCACGGCTGGAAAAAAAAACAGATCACTTTAATTTCTATACTTTTCAGTACAGAGCTATGTTAAGCCTAGCTGAGCACAAAGACTACAAGCAGGGGCAAACTGCCGAGATCTGTCAAAAGTATCTTTTAATCTTTCAACAGCTGCAAAGCTGTCAAGATTAAGTGGTTGCAAACTAGTCACTACTTTACCCAAAACACACCTGGGTTTATTTCAGTTCTGACAGTATATATACCCGTCAGGACTATTAGACACTTACTGTGTCCCGATTAGCAACTAATTCACAACAGTTTTTAAGCCTGAAATGGGTTCACATTGAAAAAACTAAATTAGGGATACCCAAAAAGACAAAAAAAAAAATACTAGATTTTTTGGAGTGTGATGCACACTGTTGCACAAAGCAATGCACAACGCAAATGTATAAACTATGACAATGGTACATAATGTACATGGTACACACTAGGGCTGGGCAATATATCGATATTATATCGATATCGTGATATGAGACTAGATATCGTCTTAGATTTCAGATATCGTAATATCGCGACAAGACATAAGTGTTGTCTTTTCCTGGTTTTAAAGGCTGCATTACAGTAAAGTGATGTACTTTTTTGAACTTACCAGACTGTTCTAGCTGTTCTATTATTTGCCTTTTTCCCCGCTTAGACATTATGTCCACATTACTGATGATTATTTACCTAAAATCTAAGTGTGAAGATATTTTGTTAAAGCACCACTTGTCAACCCTAGAATATCGCCGCAATATCGATATTGAGGTATTTGGTCAAGAATATTGTGATATCTGATTGTCTCCATATCACCCAGCCCTTGTACACAGTGTATTATTTAGTGTGACTATATTGAAATACAATATGTTAATTAGACTGTACTAATTAGCGTCTGAGTTCTTTCTCTTTTGGTGAAGATAGGCTTTCCGATATGGGGTGGGGAGTGTGATCGTAAGCCCTGTCTCTGTTCAAAGATTATAGATAGGAACGCTGTCCTGATCTTCCTGATCTGATCTTCCTCCAGCAAGCTCCATCCACTGATGAAGACCATGAGATGCAGTTGAAAAAGCTAGCGAGTGAACTTTGAGTTTGGAATATTTTCATCAAACGAGGTTAAACATGTCCTGGATGGGCTGTAGCAGTAGTGACTCTGGGTTTGGCAGCAAATTAATGATTCCCCAAAATGCGAGACTGTTTTTTAATGCAGCGTTAAGAGAAGGCATATATAAAAGAGCAGTGCTTCCCTGTTTCCAGGAGGCCGGCTGTGAAAGGCAATCCTCTGCGACGCGTGTCCTTTAGGAGTCGTGGTAGAGGTGGATGGTGCTGGCCACGGCCTGCTTGTACCTGTGCTCAGCCCGGATGCTGCTGTTGTAGTCGAGGCAGCTGCTGTCGCTCAGCTCCTCCGCGGTGTCTCCGAAGCCGTGGTAGTGTCCGTAATGCAGGAAGTCCCCGTAGTCTGCTCCTATCAGCCCCCGCCGGGGCGGGCGGTGGGACACACAGCTGCTGGGACTGCCGCTCAGATGCAGGGAGCCACACATGTCAGCGTGCTGGGCAGGCACTGCTGCCGCTGCCGGCCGCTGATTGGCTGGAGCGGAAGGCGGTGAGGAGATGCTTTTGGGTGGCTCGCGGCCATCCTGGTCGGCATAAGGCAGCGTGTGGCAGTGGCCATTGGCGGTGGCTTTGGTGTCGTCACCTGCTTTAGCAACAAAGCAAGTTCTCTTTAAAAGCGGTCCATGCACCGTTGTACTTTAATATTTTGTGATCTTTGTTTTATTCGAAAATACATCTGTTCTAATCAGACACACACACACACACACACACAAAAAAGCTCCAGTCCTACCTGAGTTGAGCTCCTGTGCAGACTCCATGTTCATGCTCTCCATCTCCTCACCTCCACTGCCCTGCATCTGTACCAAAAAACCTGCAGGAGACAGTGAGAATGGTAAAGAAAGCTGCATGGAAATGACATCATGTAGCTGTTCATAGTCTATGTCTCGAATCAGAGTTGTTTATAGTTTAGCTAGTTTGGTTTAGCTAATAACATTAGGTTTTAACCAATACCAATTAACTATTTGAGTATATATACTGTTATATATACAGTACAGGCCAAAAGTTTGGACACACCTTCTCATTCAAATGCGTTTCCTTTTTATTTTTATGACTATTTACATTGTAGATTCTCACTGAAGGCATCAAAACTATGAATGAACACATATGGAATTATGTACTTAACAAAAAAGTCTTATATTTTAGATTCTTCAAAGTAGCCACCCTTTGCTTTTTTTATTAATAACGGAAAAAATTCCACTAATTAACCCTGACAAAGCACACCTGTGAAGGTAAAACCATTTCAGGTGACTACCTCATGAAGCTCATTGAGAGAACACCAAGGGTTTGCAGAGTTATCAAAAAAAGCAAAGGGTGGCTACTTTGAAGAATCTAAAATATAAGACATGTTTTCAGTTATTTCACACTTTTTTGTTAAGTACATAATTCCATATGTGTTCATTCATAGTTTTGATGCCTTCAGTGAGAATCTACGATGTAAATAGTCATGAAAATAAAGAAACACATTGAATGAGAAGGTGTGTCCAAACTTTTGGCCTGTACTGTATATATTTTTTTAAACGAGACAAGAAGAACAGCTTGGGAAATTTGGATGGGAATGTGTCACTGTTTTCTAAGATTGGGTGTGCTTGGCTATTTCATAACAGAGTCTTGTTAGTACAGGGGTTCCACAGTAGGGCTGCTCGATTATGGAAAAAAATATAATCATGATTATTTCGGTCAATATTGAAATCACGATAATTTAACACGATTACTCGTTGACTTCTGGAAAGCAATTATTGAACTTAAAAAACAGTGTAAAAAGTTAAATCAACAGTAAAAAAAAAACACAACTGTGAAATTTGCCTTAATACTTTTCCTATTTAAACTTAATTTTTTCATTCAGAACACAAGAGAAAATAAGAGCATACCTGTAAAACGTAATGAGTGAAATAATTATTGGGAGCCAAAATCATAATCACGATTAAATTTTGATTAATTGCACAGCCCTATTCCACAGGAATATGTATTATCGCCAGTTTGACTGTACTTATTTTCCCCAACAGTTTCTTACTGTGAGTGATGGTGGTGGTGGTGGTGGTGGGGGGGGTCCTACAGAAACACATTTTATACCAAATTTACAACGCTTTGGGTTATTTCATAGGAGACGTTTCTGTGCTCTTCTCCTTGCTTTGAAATGGGCAGGACTGGGTTGGAAAAGATAATGCCATGTCCTCCTGTGCACCAAACAGTAGGTTTTAACCATTTTCTGACAATACTAGTTGAAAGTGTCATAAAATGTATAATGTATGCAGCCCTTTTGCCTAGATATGAAGTTGAATGGCGTTGGTGTTTGCCAAAGTATTCTGGTAGAAAGTGTGCTGACCTACAATTAAACATTCTCAGTTGTAGTAAAAATGGTTGGGAAATCTCTCTCTTTGTACACCATCAAACCTGAACATAAAGCTTAAACCAATCTGTTTAAAAGGCATAAAAGAACATCTACAAGTCTTTTATTACAAATCTGAAGCAGGAAATTCTTTATCTTTTTTGTTATTGCATGCTCATGCTTATATGGTCATTGAAACAGAGTGAGGAGCACGCCATGGCTTATATCATTTATTGTATATTGTCTCTCTTAAAGGTCCAATGTGTAGGAATGTCTCCCATCTAGCGTTGAGATCATATATGGTAGGGGTGGGAATCACCAGAGGCCTCACGATACGATATCATCACGATACTTATGTCACGATATAATATTGCGATTTTAAAGATATTACAATATTCTGTGATATATTGCAATGTATTACCTTTTGTCCAACTTCAAAATTTTCCCAATTTCAAATTATGTCCCCAAAAGAAAACTTTGTCAACATCTGTTTTATCTAAAAAGATAAATTTCTCCGTTTGTTCATCTCACTTCAGTTATATTGCTGCAAAATGGGATTGTCAAGCAGACAAACGGACCAACACATACAGTATATAATAAAAGATCGATACTTGGAGAAGAAGACTCCTGCTCCTGAAATTTTGGATTTTGAATATGTGTGGTCCTCCACGTTTAGTTCTTCAAACTCGCCGGGGGCCGGGAAGCTACGACACCCATTAGCAGCATTAGCAGCACCTGTGAGTTTATCATGGGACAGCGAAAACGCGAAAGGCGGAGCAGTATGTCCTGTATGTCCCTTACCGGCTAATGTATTTCAAGATGGCGCATGAATATGGAGCGTCTGCCCCAGTTCATGCGAATGCAAATGTATGGAATTGATGGTGGTGGTAAATATTCACGAAAAAGGACAAGTTGGTGAACGGGCAACACAGATTTTTGATAATGAACAACTAAACACGTTACACACCGGGCCTTTAATTAGTTTTTATTCCGCGAAGGTTTATTCAAAGACACATTTCCACTAGTAAATAAAAGTATTTTTTTGTTTGTGTTGGTAAATTGCAGCGCTGTATCGGTATTAAGCTCACAGTATGAAGTGCAACACAAAAAAGCCAACAAATGTCTTACTGTCGGTTCCCCTGGCTTTCTTCATGTGACCAGCGTCCGCCGAAGTCAGCAGCCTCTTTCTGCTGAGCAGGCCCTGACCACATGGGGATCTGTTCCCATTCTGTACTCCATTCCCGTGGAGTCCACTGAGCTGCAGCAGGTGCGTCTTGGTTTTGGAGATGAGGCGGAAACAGTCGAGGAAGCCGTGAGCGTGGGCCAGGTCCGCTGCTGTCTGCCCACTGGCGTTCCTTAAACTGAACGAGAACAGGGGAAAGGTGAGACAAGCTGCTCCCTCTCAGACATCACAGTGTTTTCATAACTCTAACAGCATCCTGCACTCATCACTGACTGGCTTAGGTTTACACTGACCAAATGAAAGCCTGTAAGAAGTAAGAGGGCTTTACTATTGGCCCAAATGTGTTTCTGGTCTTATCAATCTCCCCTGCAACACATTCATTTAGCTAAATTAATCAAATCTTACTGGTGGGCTGGTAAAATTATATCTCACTTCTTATAGAATGTGGCTATATTTGTGCTATTTCTTTTTTGTTTGGGGCATTTTGACTTTTATAAAAGATAAAACAATTGATTCAATATCAAAGCTAACGACAAAATAGCTATCCTCTGTAGTACAAAACATTAACAATGAAGTACACTTTAGATAAAGAACAGGGTCCTGTTATGAAATGTTAGTAAAGTAATCCTAGCTCTACCCCATTTACATAAAATGAAATCTCTTCTAACTAGGCTCTGAAATAACCAAATTTAGATATTATGTATCTTCCTCAATACCAGACAAAATATAAAAAAGGTCCAACAAAAGAAAGTTTTATTTGATTGCAGGCTAACACTGAGTATTCAGGCTTCCAAGTTTTAGCTATTTATTTAGCTGATTATTTAGGGGCCAGTACTAATATTGATCATGGAGGGATCAAAAAAATCGGATATCAATATATCATCTTATATTAGTTCATTGTATACTATCTCGTCATATATAGTATACATCGAGTTTCATTTTAATGTTGTTTTAATCTGCGGAAACTTCTGTGGAGTTCTGCGTCCGCAGATTCGGTGTGGCCCTGGTCAACTTTAACTCTCATAAAACAATATTGGAGTTTCTGATTTATTGGGCTCTAGTTCATAACTTCTGAATGCTCACAGTACAAGGCGCTTTGGTTCTAACCCTGATTGACGATAGTTATCATATAAACATATAAATTAATTGTGTGTTTTTGAATAGAATAAAATGTATCCAGCTCTGAAGTAGGGTTAAGTTATTGCTAAAACCAAAGCTGAAGTAAAAGCTCAAGTTGTGACATATTTCTAGGTTCTTCTGTTCCATAAACCTTCAGTTCTTCATGTATTTTACCATAGAATGTTCTGACACATTGTATTTTCTGTCCATTATGTAAGCTTATCAGCTGACACATGCTGCTATGACATCTGTGACAAGCTAAAACTGGCGGTTTGTTGTTCCATATGTATATTTCAGAGAATGAATTGTTAACAGAAAGGTGGGAGATGGCCATTAACATTCTACGGTCCGGAAATGTTTAATAATAATTTTTTATTTGATCATGTTCTCCAGTAAGTCTGAACATGTGTCTTGTCTGGTGTTGAGAGAAGCTTTACTTGTCAGAGTTCCTACAGTTCACATAGGAACTCGTACAGAGTTTGAGCATCAGCATGAGTGACAAAAGAAATCTCAATTCAAGGGTGCACTTAGTAGCTTTTCTTTAAACTCCATCTCGTGGTTTTCAACAGTGGTTGGAGTTTGTTTAGTTGTCATGGCTGTCATGTCATCGTGGGATACGCATATACACTACCGGTCAAAAGTTTTTTATTGAAATTGTAGCAGTTCAAGTCCAATGAATAGCTTGAAATGGTCCAAAGGTAAGTGGTGAACTGCCACAAAAAAGTAAGGTTACACAAAACATTTCAATATTTTACAAAGAGGCCTTTTTCAGGGAACAAGAAATGGGTTAACAACGTAAAGCTGTTCTGCAGCAATGGAGGTTGATCAAGCTTTGAAAGTTGGTGCTACCAATTCCCATGGGTGTTCCAACTTGTCGGGATTACTTACAACCCCCTTTGTTCATATAAAAGTAATGTTGGAAACACACTGTGGTACCATACCCTCGTGAGCATTATTTGAACAGTATTGTACTGCAGAAAGTAGTGTGTTGCTATAAAAATGGCGGGGAAAAGGCAATTAACAACGGAAGAGAGACAGACCATCATAACACTTAAGAATGTTGGTCTTTCCTACAGAGAAATTGCGAAGAAAGTCAAGGTGTCAGTGAGTACAGTATTCTTCACCATCAAAAGGAACTTAGAAACTCGGGGAAACTCTGACAGGAAGAGGTCTGGCAGACCCAAAGCCACGACAGATTCAGAAGACAAGTTTCTGAGAGTCAACAGCTTGCGTGATAGGCGGCTCACAGGACAACAGCTTCAAGCACAGCTTAATAGTGGTCGTAATAAGTAAGTCTCAGTTTCAACTGTAAAGAGAAGACTTGGAGCTGCAGGTTTGATAGGTCGAGTTGCAGCAAGAAAGCCATTGCTAAGACGTCAGAATAAGAAAAAGAGGCTTGCCTGGGCCAAGAAACACTGCCAGTGGACTACTGAAGACTGGAAGAAGGTGTTATGGACTGATGAATCAAAATTTGAAATCTTCGGTTCATCACGCAGGATTTTTGTACGCCGTTGAGTAGGTGAAAGGATGGTTCCTCAGTGTGTGACATCAACTGTCAAACATGGAGGAGGAAGCATGATGGTCTGGGGCTGTTTTGCTGGATCCAAGGTCGGCACCCTGAACCAAAACGGCTACCACAGCATTTTGCAGCGCCATGCAGTACCCTCTGGTATGCGCCTAGTTGGTCAGGGGTTCATCCTACAGCAAGATAATGACCCAAAACATAAAGTAAGTCCAAGCTATGCCAGAACTACCTTAGGAAAAAATAACGAGATGGTAAGCTTAAAAACATGGAGAAGCCAGCACAGTCACCAGACTTAAACTCCATTGAGCTGGTTTGGGATGAACTGGACAGAAAAGTGAAAGCAAAGCAACCTACAAGTGCCACACATTTATGGGAACTTCTGCAACAGAGTTGGGAAGAACTTTCTGAAGAATATTTGATTTCCATTGTAGAAAGAATGCCACGAGTGTGTTCAGCTGTTATATCTGCCAAAGGGGGCTACTTTGATGAGTCAAAAATGTAGAATACATTTTGGTTTGTAAATTGATTCCATGATTTCTTTTTTTAACTTAAATTGTTCATTTGTTCTATTCTTTCATTTCAGAGTACAATAGACATTGAACTGCATGAATTTCAATAAAAACCTGGAAAAACTGGGGTGTTCTAAAACTTTTGACCGGTAGTGTATGACCATCTGTTATTATGTGACCACATGAGACAAGTTAACGCCTGAGCCAGAAAGCTCAGAACAAAGCTAGCAAGTGCACCTTTTGAGTTGAAACTATTTTGTCACACCTTTCCAAACAATATGTTTGAATGTTTTAATGGATGGTGTTACAGACGGTGCCATTACTCATCAGCACATGGACAACAACAACACTTTCCAGATTGTGCAGGGGTCCGTTTCAGGAAGGAGGTTTAACAAACTCGGAGTCTAACCCTGAACTCTGAGTTGATTTACCGTGAGATGGGAAACTCTGAGTTTTCGGTTTCAGAACAGCTGATATGAGTTGGTTCATTCAACTCAGAGTAGGTTCACGCGCGTGCACTATAAACACTATAAAACTATAAAAAGGCAGCGTGAACGGAGCCATTATACTACGATTCACCAATGTAACAACCACAAACAAACTGGTTGGCGGAAATACTCATGCGCACATACAGCCTGTTAAAAAAACAACACAGCGGCTGCTGCAAAAGTGAGAGAATTTGCGTGGGAGAAAATTGCTGCTAGAGTAAATGCGTTAGTTCCAATATAGTATGTATCATATTTAATCATAAGCGTAGCCTTATATTACTGGTGAAATGGTATTGAGCCTATAATCTATTTCATTTAAGTGCAATACTGCGGAAAAAGTAGGCCTACTAATCCCATTCTGAGGCTGCAGCACCATCATTAACAGAATTATAATTCATAATCTTTTATTTCAAAGGGTTTACATCACTCCTTTTTAATAATACTGGTTTGTGTCCAGGGAACACTACAAAAATGTTTAAAACACGTTTCAGAGCGAGTCACATTCTTCTGACGGCGCTTTGCTATACACTGGCTTTTACTTTAAAGAAAACTGCCGTTTTCAAAAAAAAATAATAATTTGTGTGACAAAAATAATCTGCTGGGATGTAGATGCCCAAGATGGGTGACGTTAGTGATAGGAGGTCGGATAAGGTAATGTAGCCTAGACTGCATAACAGAATGGGAAGAAAAACGATACCGCTCAAATAGGAAGTTATCTGAAAATTAAAATGTCGGGGCTTCGATATCATCTCCTGACATATAACAGCCTGCGAAGTAAGGCAGAAGTAAAGCAGCTTATTCATCAACGGGATCGTCGGCAAAAGGAAAAGCCACGTTTTTAGAAAAAAATCGTTTTATTGTCTGCCTAACATGGTTAATAAACCAACACCATTTTTTTTTAATTCATAATAGCATTATGAATTATTTATTATCTATATTATATATATTTATATAATTTATTATTTTATTCATTTTTTATTCGCTAAAATGCGCCTGAAACAGACTTAATGAACGAATGAGGAAATGAAAGAAATGAAAGAGTGTCAGAGGGAGGAGACTGAGAGAAACTCAAGGTTCCCTGACTCAGTTACCATAGTAAGTGACTCTGAGGTTGAGTTACCTCTCTTTCTGAAACGGGCTGGAGTTACCCCTCTCTCTCAGGTTTGATTACCTCCCTTTCTAAAACAGAAAAAACAGTTTCCCTCATCTCAGGGTTAACAAACTCAGAGTCTTCACTAAACCTGATTTCTGAAACGGGGCCCCCTGGTCTGTGTAGAAACTCTGGGAGCATAAAGGCCAGTCAAATTGTGATATTTAGCCAAGAACCTGTTAAAAGAAGCATTTCATTTTATTTGTCTCCTAACATGCTTTGATTCTTCACATCAGCTCCTTTCCCTCTGCTACGGCAAAAACAATCCTCCAGCTGAGACTGAGCTTCCTGTGATTTCTATTGTAACTCCTGAAAGTGTGTCCAGTGAGCTCACACTTTGTTAGCAACAAGTAACATGCAAGTCAAAACACGACTATCATCATCAGTGCTTTCTGAAACTTGAAACCAACCGCTGCAGGAAATACCTCGCCAGTTTGCCAGCTGCAGAAACTGTGGGAAGCGAACAACTGTAAGATGCTCGCTGATGCACATGTGGCAGATTCTGCAGTGCCTATTTGGATTGCTCCCTCTTTCTGGGATTACTCAAGAAAATCGTGTTCAAATTGAAAAGCTGTAAAACATCAGAACGTGCAGGGGTGTTTGCAGTTTGAAAATCAAGCTCATGGTTATTCTTTCTTTACTTAATATAGCATTATGATCTTAAAGCAAATTCTAAATATTCAGTTCAATATTTTAACATGTTAGGACAAATTACAACAGTTTCAAATCAAAAATAAAAGTAACAGGTACTACAAGTTTCTAAACACCCTTCACTAGTGCTGACTGTGAAGTTCCCCGAGGCTGAAAAGCTCATGATGTTTCTTTACTGACACTGATTCCATGTCTAAATCAACCACAACTCGTTTTGATTTCTCTTGAGGTTGGAGTCAACACAAATTATACTGAAGAAAAGTTTAGAGTCTGTGCTAAAAAGAGAGCAAATAATAGATTATTTGGTTTTACTTGGGGGGTAGCAGAAAAACCTGAGATCTCAACACTGGCATATTACCAACTTATAAATGTCATATGTTGAACCTGTTAGTTGTATATTTACACACCCAGTAAAGTAAAGTTTTTCTCATGATCACTGACTACTAGAATCATCTATCACCATTGTCAGCTCTTGTTGATACGGCTAAAAGTAGTTGTTAATTGGCTGAGCTAAAGAGAAACTCCTAAAAATAATAATGTTTGTGTCAGTCCTACCTTCAGGCCTCCTAAGTTTTTGGCCTAATAGTAATACACTATACATTTAATACTGTTTTTATTGTTTAAAGTAGCTCCTCAGTCTGAGACAGGTTAGAGGTCCAGAGGACTTCGGAGTTACTAAAGACCCTCACCAACAAATTGTAACCATTTATTAACACCAGAGATGACATGTATACTTTAGAGCCACATTAGTTTGACAATTCATTAAGTGTACATTTAAGTAATCACCAAATGAAATACTGTAGATACATATATAAAGCTGATTTCATGCACTAAATGCAAAATTAGACCATCACTTTGATGGATCCATTTGATCCAACAACCTTCTTTCTCGCTGTGAGGCCCAGATGGATATAGGCAGAACCCGCCGATACTGAAGGCTGGGTAACGTTTGAAATGTTTCCAAATCAGTGTCCAGTGCCCATACAATACCTGAGTGTTGATACAATACCAAATGATGTTGTCTTGTATGCCCTACTTTGTATAATTAAAGAAACTGCCAAATATGTTAAATGCAACAGTATTTATTCTTGCTTTATCTTTAAAGCTATAGTGCGTAGTTTCTGCCGCCCCCATGAGGAATTCTAAGTAATTCCCCCTGATAGATTTATACAATCATAGATGTCTTATATAAACGCAATGCATTTCTGTTGTCTCCAAGTTAAAACAATGCCTCTTTGTCAGTGCGCCATACGTAAACAGAAACACATGAGCTTTTCTGCTTTAGCATACCGTCAACATTCTTATTGACTATCTCTATTATTTGGCATACTGTATGAGAACATTTTACCTGTGCAGCTGTTGGAAGAAAAAACACAACAAACACAAATAACTAAAAATCCTTTACATCCACTTTAAATGAGCTGGTTTAGAGGGAAAGGGCCAATCTGGAATATTTTATATTTTTATATTATTATTAATTGCATGTTTTGTTGGGGTGAGATAAATTGATTGCATAAGTTGATTCATTTAGGAAACCTGTGACCTCAGCCTACACCTACTTGTTGATTTGTTTTAAGAAAACAAGATGTTAGTACACAATTATAGATTTTTTTAAATTTGTATAAAATATACAATCATTGAAAGTTATAATACTCACATAGAGTGGCTAAGGGTCATTTCCAAATTATTGGAAGAGACAATTTTCAATATGTTCAATGTTTAAAGTGTCCATTACTGCTCCCAAATCTGAACTGGGACGACACATGGGGAATTGGGGCAATGACGGACCCAAACTAAATCTGGACGTAAATCATATTTGGTTAAAGCTACATTGGTAAAATGACCTACATGAAGAATGCTTAAAATGTTGTTGGTGACTAAAAGAGAGATGAAAGTAAACCAGTGTGGCCAGTTCCCTCTCTAACAGCTGATGTGATGTTAGCAATACGCTGATATTATATGACAACAGAAAATACACTAACACCACAGCACCAGAGCTTCTACAACGTTAAGAAATATGTCAGAATTTCAGGGAAGTGAATAAAATGCATTGGGCTGTTGGCCAAATCCATGCTGTTGTTTATTCAGGATATAAATTTCACCTTTAGTTTTCTGATCAAACTATGCACAACTTGCAGAAAATGCAAATGGTTGGGCAGAAATGATGTTGCAAATTACAAAATCCTTTGGATTTACATTTGAATGTTTTCACTGTAGACCGCCTCTTGCTGGTAAATGGCTGTTTGACATTTGAAGGATGACACTGAGCTAGGAGGCTTTCTCACCAAAACCAGTATATATATATATATATATATATATATATATATATATATATATATATAGTATATATAGTATATGTCTATAAAGAGCAGAGGTGGGATGTGAGATGTGTAGCTGCTGCCATGCTTCAAACTCAGCATGACAACGCTGCTGTGTTGCTGCACAGAGATCAGACCAGCAGAATACTTACTGTGGCTTAGCACCTGCTATCAACAGGACCTGGATACACTCCAAGCTACCTGAACGAGCCGCCTTGTGGATGGGAGCCTCACCTACAAAATCCTGAAGACACAATGTTTAACTCTGGGGATATTAGGGATGGAACGGTTCAAGTAAAAGAAATCTGAACCGATTGTTCCGCTAGTCACGGTTCGGGGCGCGTTTCTTTTGTCTGTTTCATTTTAACCTCAAGTTGACGGAAAAAAGTGGAGGATAATAGTGCGTTCCATTTGTACTCGCTGGCTAGAGCTACCCCACAATGAAAAATCTGACTTGTAAATGGAGGGCATTGAACTCGGGTGTGATGTCATTCCCAGCTCCGGCTTCTGAGGTAAATGGAACGCACTAGTAGGCCGCGACTGTGTGCCAGCACCGTGCAGCAAGTGTGGCTAATGCTAGCGGCAATATGATGGCGCATTTACAGAGACACCACGCAAGGAGGAGAGTGTCGGGTAGAACAGAGCCACTCCTTCTCTCCGCAGCATCTAAACAGCCTCTCCACGCAGATTGGCCGGGTTCATAGCAAACGTAAGCAGTCGTGATGGATGCAGAGTTTCAGCATACGATTAATGTAACATTACTTGAGCCGCGCTATAATATCCCCTCTCGCCAGCATTTCAGCAACACGGTAAATCCCAAATTTTTTAATAACACAGTGGTGCTTTTTTCTTTTGCTAAAAGATATTTCCATTAAGAACTGGCATGCTATTGGCTGCTGTTCTTAAAAAAAAAAAAAAAAAAAAGAGTCTAGTGCTTCACTTAATGTTGATGGCCTATAATGTGGCCATTTTTATATAAAAATGACATAGCTGCATTTTTTGTTTGCACTAACTACAAAACATATTCTTTTAACAAAGATTTGACAATGAAGAAGTGTTTATGTTCCTTATGGTCCAGAATTTTGTTAAGGTAAACAGTTAACTTGTTTTGCCAAATAAATATTTGAAAAGCATGTTGAAATCGGAAATGCCCCCCCGTATCAAAAATATAGCGAACTGAACCGAAAAACACTGACACCCAAAAACCGGGATATGAACCGAACTGTAAATTTTGTGAACCGTTCCACCCTAGGGGATATCCATTTATAAAAGGTGATAATAAAGGCTATTACAAACACAACATTGCATTCTTGAATATGTTTAGTACGCACCACATGGGAGCACCAGCCAAATGGCTAGTGAATGTTCAAATTTAACCAGACACTCAAGAGATTGCCATTGTTTTTGGCTGGTGAGTGAAGCAAATCTACCAGCCATTTGCATATTTTACCAACATTTGGTTGGTAAATGGTGCTCATTTTGAACTCTGATTCTAGGTGACATTGAATGTAATCCAGTGGTATTATTTATGTTTATTCATTACATGTCGCTCACTACATCATCACTGCCAGAGGTGGAAAGTAACAAGGCACATATACTCTAGTACAGTTCTTAAGTACAATGTTTAGGTACTTGTACTTTACTTCTATTTCACTACATTTAAGGGGAAATATAGACATTTTTACTTTACTATATTTCTCTGACAGCTATAGTTGCTGGTTACTTTGCAGATTTGTGATTCAAATGATTCAAATTACCTCCACCTTGTCCAGATAAAATAAGCATAACAACATTGGCGGTATTAGTACTTTACTAAAGATGAGGATTTGAGAGACACTCGTCATGGTGAAGATCAGAACCTGGAAGCTGATATACACTTCCTGTGAAAATTAGCATTTTAACATGATGGAGTTTCGGATGGGAGCACAGCACAGCCACAATCAGTCCAGCCGCTCAGATGGTACTAATGTAGTAAATAGTAATGGTGCGCCCTCTGGTTGCAAATGTGAGTCATTGAAATATGCTTTGAAAATACACCATTCTATTGACAGCTAGAATGTAATAGGAGACTACACGTTGTTTATATTTCCGATCTTTAATTGATAGTGTATCAATTAAAATTCACGTTCTTTAATATTTTCTCAATGACCATTTAATCGGTCGTAGATTCATTGTTATCATTCCTAGCCTAAAATATTTGTTAGAGCTGTAATCCTATAGACATAGGCATTTCTGATGAACATCCGCATCCAGATTTATGGAATTTTGACAAAAAGACAACAGGCATGCTTTTTGTGATGGTAAAATCACCGGTCCTATTTTCATATACTAGACTAGTGTTGATCCATTCACGTGATCCGTACACATGTGTGTTATATATTAGATCTTCAATAACCCTGTCTCTAGATTCAAAACAATAGATTAAGATATGACACATATTCATATTTCACATTTTCAATGTAATTGCCCACGATTACATCTGGTTACACTGCTGCTGGATGGTGTTGGAAGACTGACCTGCATGTTGACGTCGGCTCCAGCCTGAGTCAGCCAGACCACACAGTGAGGATGTCCTCCAAACGCTGCAGTGTGTGTGGGTGTCTGGTTGAAGCGGCTGGTCACCGTGTTCACCTCACAACCCATCTGCACCAGGCGCACCACACACTCCAACTGTGTGCACGGAAACACAGAATACAGGCCAATAATGAGACAATTGAAATCATCTGGTGGTAAAGAGAGAATCAAATCAATCATCACACACCAGGAGGCTCGTGTTAATGAACTGTTGAAGACTACTGATAATAGCCTCTTGGTGTGCACGGAGTCCCTTTTATTGTAACAAATCTCCCACAACCCTGTTTGAATATTAACTGACCCTGTATAGGGTCAACCCCGTGGTTGAGAGACGCTGGTGGAAATAAAGGACAGGAAGGCTTTGCCTTTGCTGAAATTACAAGTTTTGCTGACTTTTAATGCTAAAATACCAGGTTTCCATGACACTGGATGGCATTGCATCAAGACTATAACAGCAGTGGAAACCACAGATTGTCCCAATCACTCTGACCAGCCAGCCATGTTATAGCCATTATACTATATTATGCTATTCTATGCTGCTACTGTAAATTATGTTTCATACTATCATTACATTTCACCTTAAATTACACTTCATATCCCATACTATACTGTACTCTATTAATACATTAATACTGTTTTTATAATAATCTTTGTAGATATATATATATATATACCTATATATATATATCCTGTTACAGATCACATCTATAGACATTTTCCTGTTTTCCTAGAGCCATTTTGGCGCCTGTGTAGCCATTGGCTCCACTGGAACCAATGACAATCCTGCAACCAGTTACGTTAATTATTTATTAATTTTTTTCCGCCCAAGACAACATTATTGTACAGTTACAATCAGACACAACTGTATGGCATAATACGTCCATGGGCAGTTTAGTAAGAAAAAACACAACGGCGGACAACAGCCATATGGCAACAGCAGACTTCACTAATAGCACATTATTTCCAGAAAATATCAACCTTTAGAAATGGTTAACGCTAGCTAACTGTCCTGACCCATTTTACGGTTGAAAAGTACCATGAGGACAATTCAAGTTAGCTAGCGAAGCCGTGATTCAAGTTCACTGCAGTTAACGTTAACTAACGTTACTTTATAGTAACGTTATAACGTTAGTATTAAGTTATGCAGGATCTGAATGTCTCCACACAATCTGAAACATCCCCGACGGAGTTTTACCCATAGATATAAAACAATATATGTTTAATGAAAAACTACATTTCGCTAGGTAACGTTAGCTAAATCTGTTAATCTGGCTAGTAATTAATTAGCGTTAATTCCTACCTGCCCATAGTGAGCAGCCCAGTGTATAGGTGTCCATCCGTAGCACGAGTCCTCAGCAGTCAGATGAGCCTGGTTTGAGAGCTGCTGTAACAGTGAGACCAAAGCTCCAACATCTCCATCCCGACAGGCGCGGTGGATGGGAAACCGGCTGTTAAACACCTCATCACTGGAGAAGTCGGGTTCTAGTCCCTCAGACATTAGTGGATTACGAAAGTGGCAGAGAGAAACGTTTTTCTCGAATGTTCCCGCCGGTGGTCCCACGGAGCAGACTTAAAAAGGTTCAAACCTTTCAAACACAAAGGAAGAAGAGATAAGCCTTCGGTCTCTTCGCGACTGGAAAATCACAAAACCCGGACTGGAGTCTCGCACTAGGCAGTGTGACTTTGACCAGATTGCATTTTAGTTATTTGTTTTAGGCGGCTTTCGTTCAACACCGGTCAGGAGGAGGAACACCATCCACCGTTGTGCCGCCTAGAGGTCGGAGGGAAACTTTGAAATTATACCCACAAGTGAACATTATTTTATCTAATTATTTTTGAAAATATTCGTTATGCTGAACAACTCCAGCCTGCATTATACATGTTTTAGCTAATTGTGTTATGATGCTAGGTTTTGACGAACACGGAGGTAACTTTACTAAACGACGTATTAATGCTACCAACAATGCTAACACACACACAGGGAAAGTAGAATCAACAGGCAGAAGTAGAAGAAGACCATAAACTCCAACCTTAACAAGATGTCAGCATCATTAGGTGGGAAATCGCTAGCTCTGACTCATGGCGCAAAGATAAAGGCAAGGAAACAGGTAATAAATCCTCAACACAATCTAGAACACACACTCAATCTATGATTGACCTATTCATACCAGACTGCTGTCAAGGTTTAATCCAAAGCACCTCGACATTTTTTTATTGTTTGGCTCTACTGCGGCCACAGACACATTTTTACAGTCTATGACCCCAGCACAAAACAGTTTGAAATCCTGTCTCTCAAGTGTTTAGGATGCTAACTTCCATACTAGGTGGTGGCTTTAAAAAGCAGCCCCCATTTTTCTAGGTGAGCAAGGAGTGTTTTATGGCCAAACAGTGAAATATTCTACCTTGGTGAAGTTAGTTTGATGTTGGATATTCAACAGATATTCATTTTGGGTTCATCAGCAGTTCCTGCTGTGCTTTCACTCAGTCTTGGCAGAAACATATAGGACACCCATTTGCTCCTAACTGCTTGGTTTTTACCTAGGGACCGTCAATAATTTACGTTCTGAACTTCATTTATTTCCGATAGCTTGTATAGCAGGTGTTCTAAACACCCCAGACAAATGCAGAACTGTTCTTAAATGTGGTACAAATGAGACATATTAGACCAGCGGTTCTCAAAGTGTGGCGCGCACCCCACTGGTGGGGAATAGAGACGTGACAGGTGGGGCGCGCCAAACGGGAGGAAATTTTCCTTTTTATGCCTTTATATCTTTATCCAGACATCCTGACTGTCCCGGAAGTTCCGTGAATCTCCCACATATTGATAGCGGCTCCTTGACGCCCGCAAATGAGATCCAATCTCCCGGAATCTGGAGAAAGACCGTGCACTAGACTAGAGAGTGACTGCACGTGTGTGTGTGTGTGTGTGTGTGTGTGTGTGTGTATGTGTGTGTGACTATAAATGCAGCGCGTGTGAGAGCAACCCGTCCTTATAGCTGTGTGTTGCCGCTTATTAGACTGATCACCCCCGGGGGCGACACCAAGTGTAACAGGAATTCCCCTCCCCACCCCCACCCCTTTATCAATGCCTTTCTTTAATGACAACAAAGATCATACATTCAAAACAAAACACCCACAAACAAAGTAATCATTACTAGCCTACATGCAGTCTAAATTAAAAGAATATTAGATATGAGAGCCCGAGAAAAATGTAACCTGGAACCGATCGTGTCAAAATAATGATTGACATGACGTCGGAATATTAATTGTAGCTGAACAAACTTTCGCGCCCATAGATATATGTGTGTATATATAGATATATGTGTAAATATGCTTCGCGCCGATGGGTAGCAGGCTAGTGTGGGCATTAACACAACATGGATAAATTTGTGACACGGACCTCAAAAGTTGTCCAGCAACAGCAGATAGACACAAACCAGACGGGACTAATCAACCAAAAAGCCAACCGAAAAGAAAATATGATAAAGGGTATCTTGCTCTTGGATTCACGGCAGCGGTGGTGGGGGCAAAGGAGCAGCAGACAGTATGAGACCCATCAAATTAAGAAGACACAGAGACCACACACCCCAGTCACGTCAATAAGCCACTTGATTTTTTTTTCAAAGAAAACCGGCAGAATACCGTCAACAGGAGACTCGCATGGTAAAAGCTGCATCAGTAAACAGTAAAGCACAGATGGCTTCATATAGAGTGGCATACAGAATTGCACAATGCAAAAAACCACACACAATTGCAGAGCAGCTCAGTCTCTCCCGCTGCTCTAGACATGGTGTCAATTATGCTTGACGAGACAAGCGCAGCAAAATTAAAAGCTGTCCCCCTGTCAAACGACACAGTTTCGAGACGTATATGCAACATTTCAAGTGATCTTGAGGAACAACTCGTAGAAAAATTAAAAGACAGCCGTTTTGCATTACAAGTGGACGAAGCTACTGACTGCTTGTTCATCTCGGATGTCCGCTTTGTGAATGGCGAGTCACTGTGCGAGGATTTGCTGTTTAAGATCATGAACAGTTACCTCAAAGAACACGGCCTTAAATGAGAAAACTGTGTGGGCTTTTGCTCTGATGGCGCACAGACCATGACAGGGTCAAGAAACGGAAAGGAGGAAATGGGAGCTGATCACACATCTGTGCTGTTTCACAGTGAAGCAAGGTGGCTCTCCCGGGGCAAAGTGCTGTCGCGCGTCTTTGAGCTCAGGGCAGAGATTCGGATGTTCTTGGAGGAGGAGCGCATGTATGAGGCTGCAAGCAAGTTCAGTGATGAACAATTTCTGTTTAAACTGGCCTACCTCAGCGATGTGTTTGGCCAGCTGAATGAATTAAATCTTCAGCTTCAAGGCATAGACAAGCACCTACCTCACCTGGCAGACAAGATCACTGCATTCACCCGAAAGCTTGAGGTATGGGGCAGGCGCCTCGATCAGCAAAACATAGATGTCTTTGAGAACCTGAGTGAAGTTGCTGAAACCACTGATTCTGGAGCCACCACAGTGATCCCATGTATTAAGGAGCACATCTCTTCCCTGAGAGGATTGTTCTAAAAATACTTCACCAACAACAGTGCTCAGTATGCCTGGGTTATGGATCCATTCAATGCAGCAGGTTGGTATTTTGACATTTTATTGAATATTATACTCATATATTATACATGCATTTTATTTATGTTGTATTCTATTTACTAACTGGAATGGATTATTGTCAAACTGATTTCTTTGTGTTTATTATGCAATGACACATAAAGTAAGCCTATTTATTTATATTCTGTCTGCAGCACTTGCTGATTTTAGGTCTGCTGAGGGAGGACCAGTTTATTGAGATGACATCTGACTCCACCCTGAGGCTCAGGTTTAAAGCTCAGACTCTTGGTGAATTCTGGTTTGGAGTGGAGAAGGAGTATCCACTCATCAGGGCACAGAGCTGTGTGCATTCTTCTTCCCTTTGCCACATCATATCTCTGTGAGATGGGCTTTTCAGCTGTTGCTTCACTGAAAACAAAGTACAGATCTCAGCTGAACATTGAGCATGACTTGAGAGTGGCAGTATCAAGCCTGCACCCCCGCTTTGAGAAATTGTGCAATGCACAACAGGCTCAGATTGGCAACACATTGCAAAGTGGCACTTTTATTTCTTTTCTATTTTTGAACTTGATACAAGTTATGACACAGCTGCACTTTTATTTTCTTTATTTTTGAACTTGCTGTTATTGGATGTAGATCGTTAGTTTGTATTTAGATACAACTTGTTACTATACTGATACTACTTGTTACTTCAATAAATTGGAACATTTTAAGCTTGTTGCGCATTTCATTAGCATTGTGTTGGGGCGATAGGGGCAGGTGGGGCTTGAAAATTCCCCCTTGTCCAAAGTGGGGAGAACCACTGCACTAGACTATAAATAAAAATTTTGCATCTCCTTTTTTATGAATTTTTTTAAGAACCCCAGTCATTTCCTATAGAAAACGGCTTTTTGCCCAATAGCTTCCATGTTATTGGACCCAAACACCACAGACAAATGCAGAACTGTTCTTCAATGTGGTACAAATGAGACACACTATAAATTTATATTTTGCATCTCCTTTTTTTTTATGAATTTTTTTAAAGGGGTGATAGAATGATTATATGGGGTATTCAACACTGTTCCTTAAGGTCTCTTAATAGGGTATGTAACATTGGTTGGGCTGAAAATTGCCCGAATGCTATTTTATTAGGCCCTTAACTATCCTGTGAATATGGCTCTATTTGGAACAAAAGCTTTTCTTCCAAAAGCTTTTCTTCCAAATATGGATCTAATATGAATATTTAGATGAGCTGCGTGCTGATTGGTTTCAGCGAACCACATAGAAACACATTGGAGACTCGACAGCAGGTCTCATATTTCAGACACTGCAAAGTTATGCATTGTTTGTTAGGCTATTTCGTTATTAAATTCACTTCTCAGACTTTTTAAGCGAGAAATCAACTATATAATGCTCAAATATGGGCCGTTTTACGAAAATTGATGGCTAATTCCAAAATGGTAAGACGTGTCAGACTTTAGCTTGGAGCTCCACGAGAAAGCGGCAACCTCCATACCCAGTGAAAGTCACCTTTTCCCTGGGTACTGGACTACTGGAATACTCGGGGCTCCGTGGAGCTGGCTGGCTGCCAGCTGCCGGCATAACTAGAGTAGCTATATTTACAGTTTGAATTTTGTCACGCCACTTATATAACATCTACCCCAAGGTCTTATAAAGCTAACAATGGTTTCCGATTTCAATTTTATGAATTTCAGAGGAATTCTAAGAGGAAGGTAGCTAGCTGTCATTGATAGAGCTCCATCCAGCCGCAGGATCTATCAATGAGACTCGCGGACAAGAGGGGTTTATTTCCTTGATTGTTTGTTTAAATAACTCAACACATTATAATTACACACATTATAAGATTAACTGGAACCTGTGGTAAGAGATTGCTGGCGTAACAAGCTCGCTGACCGCGCTCTCACTCACACACACCGGCCATTTAGCAGGAAGAGGGGAGCTGCAGGCCCTGGAGTTTTGTCAGGGCAGTGCCGTTTGGTAGTCCATTAACTAACTAACTAACTAAAAAAGTGACTTTGCGTGGGTATGGAGTGCCGTGGGCTGCCAGCCGTGACGGAGCTCCATCTACCTCACAGCAGGCCGGGGTCTGTGAAGGAAGGCAGGCCAGGCGGCGAGGCAGCAACACAGGCAGCACCGGCTGCTGAACTCCGACACACAGTCGGACAAAATTTGCAATTAGACATCAATTTTCGTAAAACGGCCCATATTTGACCTCTACATAGAGGATTTCTCGCCTAAAAAAGTCTCAGAAGTGAATTTAATGGTAAAATAGCAGATGAACAATGTATACAATTTCTGAGATTTGCATGACCTAGATTCAGAAGATTACCTGATCTCAGGTCAGTTGTGTAGCCTATGTAAATGTTGGGGCGTGACAAAGAGAGAGACTAGAGCCAAATGAGGAGGAGGGTTGTTGAGATTGCCCCCGTTTTCAGAGGCAGTTTCAAATTGTGAGATTTTCAGAGGAAAGAGGTGTCAATGGGATTTTGAGGTTCTATATACATATCCTAGTTACCCACTAAACTGTCATTATTCAACTATGACAAGGTAAAATCGGTTTTGCATTCTATCACCCCTTTAAGAACCCCATTCATTTCCTATGGAAAACGGCTTTCTGCTCAATAGCTTCCATGTTATTGGACCCAAACACCCCAGAGACACACCTCACTATGAATTAATATTTTGCACCTACTATTTTATTTACCTTTTTTTTTATTTGTCACCTTTTTTGACATTTTTGTTGCATTTTCCGATATATGTTTCTGCCTAAATATGAAGGGATTTCTGAGTCTCAAAGTCGGCAAATCTGTCAAATTCTGCTTGGAGTGTCGCGTAACTGCAGTTAAAAAAAAACACATTCCCGTGTTTTTGGTTTTGGCGCACAACTAGGTGGGCCAAAATCTATTGTGAACCTTAGTTGATATGCGGGCCGGATCATAATCTGCAAGGGGCCGGATTTGGCCCGCGGGCCTTGAGTTTGACACGTGTTGTAAAGGAAGCAAAATATGAAGCTACAGAGACCGCGCGTGGTGGTCCGTCCTGTTGTTGTTAACGGCGTGTGGCTTTTAATTTCCCTGTTGTGGCATATATTTCCCTGTTGTGGCGTTTCTTTTCCCCGTTGTTGCGTCCCCCAGAGCAGCCCAGTGTCATGGCAGTTCGTGAAATGGTAACGTTCGAAAATCGTGACCTGTACATGAAGTAAACGAGAAAATCGTGACCTGTCCACGAATCAGTAAATCAAAAATAACGTGAACGTAACTGGCGTGAGACCGGGTTGGTATATTCTAAAGCATTTCTTTTTCAAAAAACTCTGCGTTTGAGTTTATTTAGTGTCTGTGACACTAAATAAACCTGTTTGTCTTAAAATCTAAAGCTACACGAGACTCGTAGTAAACCTGCAAAATGTCCCTGAAAGAAATGCTCCCATGTTGTTAATGTAATATTTTTTTCTTTGGATGACCAACATGTACCTCCAGACAACAAAACTATATTTAGTATATTATATTTAACATATAAAATAATTCGAGCCAACTTATATTTTGGGGGATTGGGATGCAAATGAGTGTTTGTCCCCTGATTTATACATCAAACTATATTACACATGACTGTAGTGCAAATCAACACTTAAACAACAGTAAACCAACAAACATGACATCATTTTTATGCATTTATTTTAAAAGATTATTTGTGTAGCTACTGTTTGTGTGTATGCAGTAGTAATTATATAGTTTTGAGGACTAGTTTCAGTTTTCTCACATCGCCACAGGACTTTTTTTGGGGGGGGTGGGGGTGTGCAGACCTCCCACCATCTTCTCTCCTACCAGATGAACCTCCGATGGTCCGGGCAGTTGGACTCCAGGGTTTGCCCCCCTAGCCACTGCACCCTCCCGAGTTAACCCACGTGGCTGTGTGGGGTTGCCTTCTTCCGCCATTCATAGCTGTTGTGGTGGTTCTCACACCACCATGTTCATATTAAAAATAATATATTATGGAAAAAGTATGGAATTTTGAAATGAGAAATGTGTAGGAACCCTGGAAATGGTAGGTGCAAAATATTAATTTATAGTGAGGTGTGTCTTATTAGTACTACATTGCAGAAACCGGTCTGCATTGGTCTGGGGTGTTTGGGTCTCATAAAGTGGGAGCTATTGAGCAAAACGTCGTTTTCCATAGGAAATTAATGGGATTTATCAAAAAAAATCATAAAGAAAAAGGAGATGCAAAATATTAATTTATAGTGAGGTGTGTCTCATTTGTACCACATAGCAGAACAGGTCTGCATTGGTCTGGGGCGTTTGGGTCCCATAACTTGGACGCTATTGAGCAAAAAGCCGTTTTTCATAGGAAATGAATGGGGTTCTTGAAAAAATTCATTAAAAAAGGAGATGCAAAATATTAATTTATAATGAGGTGTGTCTTATTAGTTCCACATTGCAGAACAGCTCTGCATTGGTCTGGGGTGTTTGGGTCCCATAAAATGGAAGCTATTGAGCAAAAAGCCGTTTTCCATAGTAAATGAATGGGATTTAAAAAAAAATGTAAATAAAATAGTAGGTGCAAAATATTAATTTATAGTGAGGTGTGTCTCATTTGTACCACATAGCAGAACAGAACTTGGGGTTTTAAAAAAAATTCATTTAAAAAAGGAGATGCAAAATATTAATTTATAGTGTAGTGTGTCTCATTTGTACCACATTGAAGAACAGTTCTGCATTCATCTGGGGTGTTTGGGTCCCATAACTTAAACGCTATTGAGCAAAACACCGTTTTCCATGGAAAATGATTAAAAAAAAAATGTAATAAAGTAGTAGGTGCAAAATATAAATTTATATTGAGGTGTGTCTCATTTGTACCACATAGCAGAACAGTTCTGCATTGGTCTGGGGTGTTTAGAACATCTGATATACAAGCTATCGGAAATAAATGAAGTTCAGAACGTAATTTATTGACGGTCCCCTAGGTAAAAACCAAGCAGTTAGGAGCAAATGGGTGTCCTATTTTTTTCTGCCAAGACACAGCAGGAACTGATGATGAACCTGAAATGAATATCCGAATATCTGCTGAATATCCAACATCAAACTAGCTTCACTACGGTAAAGATTCTTGACTGGCTAAGTCTGTCACCTGACCTCAGTCCAACTGATTATGATGAAGAAGACCACACACACAAAGTCAAAAAGCCTACACAACAAGCAAGAATAATGGATTGCTTCATAGGCCAGGCAGATCATTAGGTGATATGAGTAGTCTAATTAAGTTTTTATTTAAATTCAGAAGTGTTTCTAAGATTTTCCATTATTCGTAAAATGACGGCTAAAAAGTTTTAACCACATTTAAATATGAATAATTGAGAATGACCTACAACCAGAAACTGTGGTTCAGACAATTTAATTTAGTTCCATGCCTGTGTACGGATTACTGAAAACTTGAAAAACCAGATGATATGATGTGTCACTTTCTGTTCACCCTTTGTTGTGTGCAGATTTGGTGGGTGGATAGATATCATACCTTTTTAAAATACTATCTTAACATCTTTTTAGATCAATGCATTGAAGTTTATGTTTTTTCTTTTAGGATGGTTTTGTCCGAGTGAGGAGAAGTGATTTAGAGAAGTTAACCACAGAAGTCATGCAGCTGAGGGAGTTCCTGCCCAGAGTTCTGAATGGGGACCTAATAGAAATGCTGCATAAAGCTCGAGCAGCTCAGACAAGTACGCTTACATACAATTTTACCTTGAAAAGACTTGAATATGGTAAATGCCATGTCATTGTGAGAGACTCCCCCATATTTCATGAACAGTGGAACTGGATTTTTGTTACCTAGGATTCATCAGTTCACTCCGTCTCACCTTACTCCTGTGTGTTACGAATGTGGTGAGGTTATCAGCTCCAGAACTGAAGAAGAAGCTTGGATGAGAGACAAAGGGTCTTCGGAATACCTTTAACCAAGTCCAGTTGACCCTGATTTTAACCCTTCCTTGGATAACTATGGCCTGGATGACGGAAAACCTTCACAGATATCTACCAGCTCTGTAGGCACTAGCCAGTAAGAAAGCTAGATGTGCAGTTCCAAATTTCCGTCTGTGCAAACTGCCATCTACTACTTTACTTTACATTTTACTTTAAGATGCACAAAAGATGTATGTTGTGAAATGACAACATTGTTTCCGCACTACCATATAGAACATTACATGTCTATACTTAAACGGTTAGCTATAGGTTTAGTTATTACCGTATTGTAAATGCAAAAAAAACATACTTCTAAAAATCTGAATTAAAAGGTAAAGTCGTAGGACAAGGAGGGCTTTTGAAAAAAGAGCTGATAGAAGTTTTCTGCTAAAACTATAGGCTGTTTTAGCTTTTCAATGCTAGTAGATTCTGTGATTGAAGTTGCAATGTTATCATCAATAATTTTTAGTATATAAAGTCTATTCAATTTTATTTATATAGCCCAATATCACAAATTTGCCTCAACAATCTGTATATTTTACGGCGCCCTCTGTCCTTTGACCCTGGCATTGGATAAGGAAAAACTCCCCCCAAGTGTAAAAAAACTTCAGGAACCACCATGGAACCTGGAAAGAGACCAGGCTACACAAACACACAAAAAGCAAAACTGAAGCACATCATTCACACGGATAGAGAAAAGCAACAAACTAACACAAGAGGGAAAGAGAGAGAGAGAGAGAGACAAGAGGAGATGCTAAATCTCCTGGAGGACGGAGATCCAGATCCAACATCTGGAATGAGCAGCGACAGCCAGCAGAGAGAGAGTTGGGGTCCCACGAGGACGACGGATTGTCCAGCACAGAGAAGTCTGAGTTTAGACAGAAAGAGAGAGGAACACAGCCCCTCCTGTGGGACACAAACAGACTGAAGGTTAATGAGCAGCAGTGTCTTTCAGAAAGTTAATATTATTCTCTACCTGGCTTAAATTATACTGTACATATCGACCCGCCAGCTGGATAATCAAAGAATATAAAAAAAAAAAAATGTTTAATTTGTGTGGTATTTCTAAATACTAGTTGGTTGTTGCTATTGTTTTTACGAAAAATGTGTCTTTGTGTGTGTGTGTGTGTGTGTGTTTGTGTGTGTGCATAGTGAAGGGAGCACCTTGCGCAGGAACAGGAGCAGCTGCGACACGAGTGTCTACACCTTCAGTCCCGATTGGATGCAGTGCAGACTGAATGTCAGAAAGAGAGGGAGGTGAGAGAGTGCAGGCAACGTGTGTGTCTGTATACTGTATGACTGTAAAATGGACTCATTACTTGACACAACAATGAGATCAATGATCTGGCTTTAAAGGGGTTGAAAATAGAATATATAGAAAATAGTTCCTTGGAGGAGGAAACTACACTCTATGGCCTATAAAGTGTAGAGTGTGGCCACCTCTGCCATTATTTTGTTATATCAGGAAACCTTGCTGTGTGTTACCACTTGCGTGTGTGTGTGTGTGTGTAGGAGAAGCTGCTGTTGCGTGAACAGCTGTGGCAGAGCGGAGCAGAGCTGCAGCAGCAAGCAGACTTCTGCTCTGGTCTGGGATCTGCAGCCTGCAGTCTGCTGTGGAGTTGCTCTTCCAGTGAGGACACGGTCACACGCTGGCTGGCTGATGTGAGTTGTCTCCACTGTCTGTGTGTGTGTGTGTTTGTGTGTGTGTGTGTGTGTGTGTGTGTGTGTTATACTCTTCCCAATGATAACCAGACTAAACTGTAAGCTCTCAGGGTTTCACATTAAACAGTGAGATAATTTGATATCCGTGTGTGTGTGTGTGTGTGTGTTTATATGGTGTAGGGGAAGCTGCAATCCTTCCTGGCTGTAGCTGCCCAGACTCTGGAGAGTTTCGTCAGGTCTCTGGACGAGGAGGTGAAAACTCAAACTGAGGACCACAACTCCCAGGAGCACCAGTTTGTGCTTGCTCTGGCTGGAACCATTACTAGTGAGTTCCCACTTCTGTTCCATCTTTGTTGGGAGTCGCACATGCGCAGTACCTAGGTCAGCACTACAAGCCAAGTCAGGAGCAGAGGGCTTTTTCACTTTGTAAACCTATAACATGCACAAAAAAGATATATAACACAGCCAAAAAGCATAATATGAGCCCTTTAAAATAAAAAGTAGGAAGCAGGTCAGTTAAAATGTACTCTGAGTAAACGTTACTGCCTTACATTTTTAAAAAAGGGGGGGGGGTACACTAGGTACACTTGGTACTATGCCAAGGTACAATAACGCTAACTATAACCCATAAGGATGTGATCCCTAATTTGATTGCATTTATACTGTTCACTATAATACCAATACTAGGCCTGACCCTGGTAAGTTCCACACCCCAGCAGCATCCACTGATGGCTGACCCTCGGCCAGTAAACGTAAACATTAACAACATGTATCTCTCCCGGTCAGCTGAGTGCCCTCCTGCAGCCAAAGACCAGAGGTTGATGCATAGACTGAATAAGTGAAGCCAAAACATCTCTACCCCCCCATGTTGGCTGTTTGTGTGTGCTTCCGATACCATGGCTCGGAAGCACACATGGTAGCACTGGGATATTTTGGCTTCACCGTACAGTGGGTGGAAGTATCCATCTTTATATACAGTCTATGCCACAGACACACCTGCAGCTTCTCTGCTCCAGCCGGTCATTTATCTCCTTTCTTCTTTTCTTTTTTTTAAGATTCCTTTTATTGAGATTTTTTGACAACATATGAGTAAAATAGAATCCCCACAATCACCTGCTTTGTCTTTATTTCTCATCAATCAGACATAGCAGCAGTAACACGTGGCCGGGACTTCCTGTCAAGCTCTGTCCTACTGGACACTCTGATGAAGCTTTTGGAGCTGATGAAGCCCGGTGTCTTCCCCAAACTGAAAGTGTACGTGGAGCTGTGGTAGAATACACTGGTAGTTTAATTGTTGGTAATGTTTTTCAGCGTATAAATGCCTCGTTTGCCTTAATAAACAACTTTTCCATTAGTATAAACATGGACGAGAAAATTAAATGTAACCAATATGGAACATAAAGTTGCATGTGATCTCATCCATAAATCATCATAAATTTTACAGGGCTAGATCCACTGTACACACCTTGGCTTGTTTCTGAATAAGTCATTTGCAAAATCCTATCGTTTTCATTTAACATTATTGCTAAGCCAGGGTTAGTTAGTACCCTAAACATGAAATGTGTAGATTTTTCAAACATAAACAGACCCATGAATAGACATTTCTTACCTGAAAGAACTGAAGTTTTACAATTCCCGAAACACATTGTGTGATCACGGATTATGGCTCTGTCACAGTGTTTGGGCATTATTATGAAACTATATGGCAGGGGTCGGCAACCTTAGGTACGCGTGCCACCATGGGCACGCGGGACCTTAACCAATGGCACACTGGCAGTATGTGTGCAAGAGAGTTATTGATGTGTTGAAATCATGGTTGAAATGCTGAAGCACTCTCTCATCCGCATGTCAAATTACAACGTTCACATTTGCGCGACCTCATAGGTGCCGATACCATGGGTGCTCCGAAACTTGAGCACCCATGAAAAATACTGAGCACCCACGTGTGCCAGACTGCCAGTTCATTTTTACATTAATTTAATATTAAACATTGCAGGTGGTGCTTAGTGGAGCGTCTGTCATAGTGTGATTGGTCATGTCGGTGGCATTGATTTATAATTTCCCACGAAGCTGATTAAACTTCTCATCCCAAATCCTATCTGTATCTGTGAGAAGTGGCGCTGTCCTGAGTTGAAAGATAGCTTACTTTACGGCTTTAGTATGGTGTGTGTGTGTGGAGCGGTAAATATGGATGCATTATAAGACCAAAACAAATACATGTGGCTACTTAATATGCACGTGAATGACGCAATCGTTATGTTCGTGTTCTTCATTCTTGATAATGATGCTGGTTGTATTATTATTATTTTGCCTCAGCATCGTTTCATTGAAAATGAGGCATACAGGACCTGCTTATCAGTCCTCTCATCATTAAAGCTGGGCTTTTCCATGTCAACTTTTCCTTCAGGCTCTTTGACAGTGATATTTTTGTCAGCCCATTTTCCACCAATCAGGACTGCATACTAAAACCATTTTTCCATAATAATAATAATAATAATAATATACAATAATAATAATAATTACAAGGTCCTGATTATTACAGATTCCCTGGATATTACATTTTGATGTGATGTCATAAAAAAAAATTATGTTAACATGGCACACTAATAAACAAGAAATTTGAAAAGGGCACTTCATATCAAAAAGGTTGCCGACCCTTGCTATATGGATTGATAGCTAGTGAATGAATTCTAACCCTAACAACAACAACAACAACAACAACAAAATCATGTCCAATAGATACTACAGAAAGGATCAGGAGAAAAATAGTGTGACTTCTTAAAGATTCAGATTTTTGCAAGTCTGTCTTAATGCAACACTCATATGCCATATACATATGGCATATGAAAGATCAAAGAGAAATGGGTTGCTATGAGCACTCTTCCTGTCCATACTGGCCGCCAAGAGTTCCCTTCATAGAGCGACAATGTAAGAAATGGGGGACAAAATCCACAGTCCTCGTTCTGTATAATAATAACTTGTGGCTTCAGTCGGAATAAGGCAAATTAAGTGGTTGTCCAAAGTTACAGTCTTTTCAGTAAAAAATCCGAAAACTAAATAAATAGCAATAAACCACACACAAATACCAGGACATAGAATTCCACATAATTAGTTTCACACTGCGGAATCATTCAGCTTCTGCTGAACTTAAGATTCCATATATATATATATATATATATATATATATATATATATATATATATATATATATATATATGTATAACTTTTTTAAGATTCTTTTTTGGGCATTTTTAGGCCTTTATTATGACAGGACAGCTTAGACTTGAAGGGGAGCGAGAAGGGAATGACATGCAGCAAAGGACCTCTGCGTCGAGGACTGAGCCTCTTTATGTGGGTGCATGCTGTACCATATGTGCAAGCCAGGCGCCCCAGATTCCATTTTTTACAGAGAACGGTCAGTATTAGAGGCGTAAATCCCAAATAACTTTGTTGGTTAAATTTCTTTTCGCTCAGTTCAAAGACTCACTGAATATGGAGTATACTTTTTCCCCAACCGCATCACCATTTAGCTACACTTCAGTATGTACAGCATTAAATGAACGCATTACTTCAGTCTGCGGCTGTTTCAAGCTGTTAAATTCAGCTCAGTACAAAACTAGCCTATACCAGCACTGGTTATAATAGCTCAGCATTTTTGTTATTTGCAACAGTGTTATCACATAGGATTGTTTCTGTGGCTTTTAATACAATTTTTAGTGTCTAGATGTGGGCACTAGGTGGCAGTGCTGTACTTCTGCAGTACACAGCAGTTTTATTTTTGCTGCAGGTTGATGCTGATGGCTCTGTATAATGTCAGCATCAGTGTTAAAGGACTGAAGTGCATCAGTGAGAACCCAAGACTCCTGCCTCTCATCTGGACCCTGCTGGACGGTAAGGAGACTTTTTTTTGGAAACACACCAGTCTCATTCAGAACAACTCAACTGTGGTACAAACTGCAAGAGACATTCTTATAACAAGACACATGTATGCTACTATGTAACATAAATATGTGTGTTAACCAGCCGACACAAAGACACCTTCTTTCCCCAAGCAGTCACTCAGAAATAGCTCCCACCCTTACACTGAACAAAGTCAAATCAACACTGTTCTCAATCTTACAATTACAATATTGTTATTAATATGTTACCATTGCACTGAACTGCCTTGCACTATATTTATATTTACATCTTAAATCTTTGCACTATTCCTTCCCTCTCTTCAATTGTTATTGTATATCGTTTGTAAATTCTATTGTATTGTTATACTGTATACTTAACAGTATTTTTTTTTTTATATTTCCTACTGTCCTTTCTGTTTTTATTCTTTATATGTTAAGTGAGTGTTGTACTTTGAGAGCAGAGATTAACCAGAGTCAAATTTGTTTACCCAAACCTGGCCAATAAAGCTGATTCTGTATACTTGTAAGTAGATTTGGGTAGGATTACTTTGAACTGTACATTACTGAATACATGGCGATTTTTGAAATTAGTAACGTAATGCATTGGATAAATATATATATTTTTTTATCTAATCTGAATACTTTTGGATTACTTCAAAATCAAACATTGAACATATTTAACTTTATACTTAAGAAATGGACGCTGCCACAAAAATTTTCAAAAATATTCATTTTGCTCTTTAAACACTGAAAACAAATATTAGATATGTCACCGTTAACGAAGCGGGTAACCTGAGAGAAGTAACTTACTTAAAATATATTCGGCATTTAGAATTGGTATCATGAAAATGTTTCATAACTTGCCATATTTTAAAGACGTAATCAATAATGTAATCAAGTAATTCTTGACAAAGTAATTATAAACAGAGGCGCGGGAAGTCATTTTCGGGGGGTGGGGGCACGGTCCACGTAGAGTCTAAAGATACTATGTTACACAGTCTCTGTATTCTGTAGACCACTCACTGACCCCTCCCCTCCAGGAAGTACAGCTCAGCTGACGGTGTACAAACTATATCCCAACATAGTGGGATACTGCACAACTCCAAAAACCAGAGATGAAAAAAGTAGGCCTATCTAAATCTGTGTGAATGCGTGTTTGTTGTCGTTATGACATGAGGCGCGCGCACAAACACACACACACACACACAGCCTCCCTTGCTGAGAGTCCCTGTTAATTTGCCTACTCCTTACCACATCGTCATCTACTCTCTCTTCCATCTTTTCCTCACTCGCTCCCATGGCCCTGTCATGGTCACTCTCCTCCTCCTCAGCTTCTTCCCTGTCATGATGTTGTTTCTGCTTCCCTGTATAGCCAGCCACCTCTCCTCCTTCCTCTACTTCAGGTAATGCTGATGTTGAAGCAGCTACTACAGCCATGTCAGAAATGTTGGCACATTTTGAGGCATTCTTAATCTTTTTCTCCCGTAATTTTTTCTCTGCACCTCCCTTGCCCTTTGGTGGTCGTTTATCCATTTTAACGTGGATGCTAAACTTCCAGCATAACTATTACAGCTTGTGTCTCAGGGCCGGGATTGGGGAAGGGGGTTCCTGGATTTGATTGGGTCAGGCCAGTGCCAATGAAGAAAATTAACCAATGGGCCGCTGTCAGTCTGTTATGGGCCGGCGCGGCCTCCCCCAAAAAGAGAAAAAGGCCTATTATATCTTTTTTCTTAACGCGTCTTAACGTTTTATGGTGCGCTTGGTTTCTGAGTTTGGGGAGGCATCTCAACAGACTGTAGGTCGAACACTGAGTGTTCAGTGTTACATTTGAGTTGAATTTAAGTGTTCCGCCACCGTCTGTCTATTGCGTTCCAAGACAGCCGTGCCGCGATTGGATTTTATAAAGGCGAATTGTTAAATTGTTACAATGTAATTTAAAATCTGCTTTAAAAATAAACATATATGTTTTTGGAATATAAAGTTCAGCTTCGGCAGCTTTACCTGTGTGCTAAAATATACAATGACTGAGGAAGCCTAGTGACAAGTCCATAGCAACCAGTGTTGAATTTGTTATTTCCCAGTGTCCTTTGCTGAATGGTCTCAATGTTCTATTGTTTTATTTCATGTGAATACTAGTTTACTAGAGGGTTAACTTAGTATTTGAAGTAATGCAGGAAGTGTGCATTTAGTTTCCATGCTCATTGTTCATTGTTCATTGTTTCCACAACAATGTTAGTGAGTAAATCTACTGAAATGGCCACCACACCATAACAGAGGAGTGTGATGTGTAAGATGAGAAAGCAGAGGTTGTCATGGCTATAAAAATCAAAGGGCAGGTGTACTTTTTTGCCAAGCGGCAAACTAGCACATAAGACATCTTTTTTTCATATTATTTAGGAGGGTCGTAGAAACATTATTACTGGCGAGGGGAGGATCAAGTCTATTTAGACTAAATATCCCAAAACTCCTCCGGTGGTCCACTAAAAAAATAATGAACAGTCCCTTATCACCTTTGTAGAACAGAAGTAAAAAAAAAGTGATTTATTAGATGTATGAACCGTAGCATACCGTCCTTTTATTCATTCATAACGCACACTAATCATCATTTCTGTGCAAGAGGTTTTAAACGAATATGGAGGTGTTTATTCCACACCAGAGGGTCAGTGGCGTGGTGTGACTTTTCCACTAGGTGGGGTCACAGCTCTATAGATAGCTCTGTGGCAGTTTTTAAACGTTCATATTTTTGAAAGAATTTCTCATGCCACTGAGAGTGAATCTTGTGTTCAGGATGTTATTATCATGCTGTCGGTGATGTGTCGTTTTTGTTCAGGTTTGACACCCCCTGCCCAGTCGCCCTCTTTACAGGCTCTCTAGAGCTCTGTGGGCTTGGGGATGGCGGCAACATGGAGGGTTATTTTTATGTTCATAAAGTCTACTATATGGTCAGCCGATGGAGAGGGTGTCTGAATTTGAGTAGGCCTATGTGAGTCATACTTGCCAGCCTCACTGCCTTCCTCCCTCTGCATGCCAATAAGCCTTAAGTACTTTAATCTCTCCCAAGCTAGTTACCCTGCAGTAGGACAGGTGTGCCAGCTATATAGTGTACCACAATTGACATTGTTATTACGAATGGAAACCCCACAGACAGTCAGTAAAAAAAATAAAATCTGTGCCTCTGATCTCCGTTTGTTTGACAGATGGAGACTGGGAGGTGTGTCTTCACTCTCTGCGTCTCCTGCAGTCGGTGTTGTTGGAGGAGGAGGTGCTGCTCCTGCTGGGCTCTGCTCTGCTGGATCCAGACCTCCACGCTCGTGTCAGCCGGCTCACCTCCAGTGTGCAGCCCAGCCTGAGACTGGCTGCCCAGCAGACCATGGAGGACCTGCAGGCCCTCGAACAGGTGCCACTGTCGCAACATTTGTTCAACCCCCTGAGCCCCAAACCAAAGCTAAAAACATGCTTTTTTCTAGATTAGTGTCTACATAAGTACATTTGGAAATTAAGGTTATTATGCAACCTTTTTCTTGATATACAGAACTGCAGATGAACAACAGCTTGTTGCAAACAAGAGATCCACCAAGTAAAAAAAATCATTTGTGCATGTGATGATACATTTAACACAGGTCTAGGCACAAGCTGACAGAGTCCTCACTTGGCAGGATAGCTCACAGAGGTGAAGACAGACATTTAATGTTTCACAGTAGAAAAAGCATAGGTGTAAAGAATCAAATGAATGGGGGCTGAATTCCATCAAGCTGCTTCAGTTTCTGAGTCCAGTTTTATGTCAATATATATTTTCTCTGCTTTGAATAATATTGTTGTGTCTGATGTGGTTTTTCCTCAAAAAATACTTCAAATTACTTCCCAAAATCCAGGATACCTGACTATGTAAATATTGTCAATTTCAAAAGTTTAACCACTGACCACGAGATGTATCCCACTTACCATTCTCAGTTTATGTAAGGTAGGGGCTTTAAGTTTCCACATCGCTATTGTCTAAGTCGTACACAGGACCACAATTGGCCCAAAACTAGTGTCGCGTTGCCAGACCTCCACAGCGCTGTGTCAACGCTGAAGTATGGTCTGGCTGCACGAAAACTAGGAAGGGGTGGAGAATGCCTGACATCAGGCTTTAAATCGCACTGACCATCAGGTAAGCCAGACTAGCTTCAAACTAGTTGTGATGTCACAACTCTTGCAGGTAATGTGATTTAATGCGAGAAACACTTCACCTTTATCAGATACGTGTAAAAACACACATCACTCTGCACAGTGAAGCTCAAACGTCACAGTCAAAGAAGAATGAACTAAACACATTTGTGAGTGGAGGGGGACTTTATTAGTTTATTGTGAACGTTGTAAACAGTGAAGTGTCGGAGCGATGAAAATAAAGAGTGTCTGTGTGTTTCCAGGGTCGGGGATGTAAGCAGAGCGGCCTCTGATGTGGATTCAGTATCTTCAGTCCAGCCCTCCTTCTGTGTTAACTTTCCTTTCACGTCACATTACATCTGTATGTGATTGTACACTACATGTTCAAACTGAGGAGAAAAGGAGAGAGCAGTAGAAATGAAAGATTTCATCAAAGTTAAACCTATTTATCAAGGTAAAAGCAACAGCCTTTTATATCTCAATTTTAATAGCTTTCTTTTTTTACTTGCACTGTTCATTGTTGAGCCTTCAGGTTTGTTCCCATGACTGTGTCTTAATGGTTGTGAATACAGGTTTGTACAAGACACATTAAAGATGATGTTTGCACACTTTCAGAGCACTGTCTCTGTTTTCATAGAAATGTCCTATGATATTCTGAGATTGATAAAATATTTGTTTGATATATATATATATATATATATATATATATATATATATATATATATATATATACATACATATATATCATCATGTATCTGAAATCCATCACTTTATAATTGATGTGCTACTTGAAAACTGCACATCAGCTAATTGATTCTGGTTTATACATAACCTAAAATTACAAATCTTCATACATTTCTTATCAACCCTGACAGCCATATTTCTTGTAAATAACAATGCTATGTTTCAAACAAAAAATAAGAAAATTGCCCCCACACTATTTGGGTTTTAAAGTTAGGTTTAGTTATTTAGATAATTAGTTTTGGTTAGAGTTTTTTCTTGTAAGAAACGCTTATCAAAGTGCTTTACAATCAAACCCAAGCAAAACAACATATTGACACATTGTAAGAGTAATAAATAAATCAAAGGCAGGTCTTTAGATGCTTTTTAAAAGTGTCCACAGATCAGGGAGCGTTTAGAGGCCACAGTTTTAAAGGCACAGCCTTCTTTAGTTTGGCATCTGGAGTGAGGAAGTCTGCTGGTGATATAAGGCTGCAGTAGTTCTTTAATATTAGCAGGTTTCTGACCATGCAGAGCTCTGAAGGTGATCGCAGGAATCTTGAATATGTTTTATTTAATTCAAAGGACAATTCCGGCACAAAATGAACCTAGGGGCTAATAACATATGTGTACCGAGTCGACCGTTCTCTAGGATATGTTTTCATGCTAATCGAATGTGTCTCTAGCTTGAAACAAGCTAGCGCAAACCGGTGATTAGCTTAAAACGCTAGCCTTCGGGGCAGAGGGTAAATCGCTATTTCTACACCACTAACAGGCTCAAAATAGCACCACACTTCAACCGTAGCAAAACGAGGGTCCTTGTTTCAAGCTAGAGACACATTCAATTAGCATGAAAACATATCCCAGAGAACGGTCGACTCAGTACACATATGTTATTAAAGGGGTGATAGAATGCAAAACCGATTTTACCTTGTCATAGTTGAATAACGACAGTTTGGGGTAAATAGGACATACATAGAAGCTCAAAATCCCATTGACACCTCTTTCCGCTGAAAATCTCACAATTTGAAACTGCCTCTGAAAACGGGCGAATCTCAACAAGCCGCCGAGTTGACGTCAACTCATTTGGCTCTAGTCTCTATCTTTGTCACGCCCAAACATTTACAATAGGCTACACCACTGATCTGATGTCAGCTTAGTCTTCTGAATAGGTCGTGCAGATCTCAGAAATTGTATACATTGTTCATCTGCTATTTTACACTAAATTCGCTTCTGAGACCATTTTTATGCGAGAAATCAACTATGTAGAGGTCAAATATGGAGCGTTTTACGAAAATTGATGGCTAAACTGGCCTGATGTGATGTAGATGGAGCTCCTTTACGGCTGGCAGCCCACAGTGCTCAATGCACGCGCAAAGTCACCTTTTCTGGGTTAGTGGACTACCAAACGCCGCTGCCCTGACAGAGCTCCAGGGCCTGCAGCTCCCCTCTTCCTGCTAAATGGCCGGTGTGTGTGAGTGAGAGCGCTGTCAGCGAGCTTGTTACGCCAGCAATCTCTTACCACAGGTTCCAGTTAATCTTATAATGGATATGTGTGTTGAGTTATTTAAACAAACGATTGGGGAAACAAACGCCTCTTGTCCGCGAGTGAGCTGTATGGAGCTCTATCAGCTAGCTTGCCTCCTAACAAAACCTCTAAAATTCACAAACATTCATTAAACTGAAATCGGACAAAAGTGTTAGCTTTGTTAAGAATTTAGGGTAGCTGTGATATCCATGTCATGACGAAATTCAAACTGTAAATATACGATCTTTTCCCGTAGGATTAAATGGGACACATAGTTAAGGACCCATAAAATAGCATTAGAGCAATATTCAGCCAAACCAATGTTACATACCCTATTAGGAGACCTTAAGGAACAGTGTGAAATACCCCATATAATCATTCTATCACCCCTCTAACCTATAGGTTCATTTTGCACCGGAATTGTCCTTTAATGTAGACAAACCTAATCAATACAGTAAGTCGACTAACATCTCTCATTTCTGCGGCACAGGTTCAGGTGTGAACCAACACTAGATCCTCTCTCCCAGCTGTTACAGTCACCACCACATATCTCACAGAAAAAGAATGCAAGAAATAGCAGGGTTCCATTTTTACTTGAAGTCTGAGGTGTGGTACAACACAGTTCTTCAATTTTAATCACTGTGTGTGTGTGTGTGTGTGTGTGTGTGTGTGTGTGTGTGTGTGTGTGTGTGTCAAAATAACACAATATTTAAAGCCAGGTAAATGATCCGACAGGAAGGATGAACAAGTTACATCTGATGGAGCAGCAAAACACCAGCAGGGTGCAGTGTGGAGTTATGCACAGATCTCTCTCTCACACACACACACACACACACACATTTTATTAAACTACAAATGGAGCACAGATCCATTCAAATTAAGACAGATGTTGTCTCTATATTTGTCCTACACAATATTTGGCCAGTTTTCAAAATCCCATTGTGTCATTGAAATGGTCTTGAATATTAGAACTGATAGGCACTAGCAGTGTAGTCCCACTTTTATGTTGTATTTTTCCATCTGGGTCAGGGAGATTTTAGAGTTTATATGGGTGAGGAAGGTGATATGATGTCAGTCCAGCAGGGGGCAGCAGAACTTGGCCTCTCAGCTCTCAAAGAGGTAGGATTCAAATACATAGTTGAAAATACATGTATCTACTATTTTAAACCATTTAAATCATGCTACATAAACAAATAATCAAGAGAATCTAGAGACCATCTTGCAATGGGATCACACCAACTGCAATGCAAAATTGGGACAGGGGCGTAACGTGTGTGTGTGTGGGAGGGGGGGTCAATGCACACCCCTTCTTTCTGCGCCCTTGCTCGGACAACACCCACCTTCGAGCCTTCATTTTGATCTCAACTACACACCTGTAAAATTGTTGTACATTGTAAGGTAAGGCCAATCTGCTCATCAGGATCTAATCTTATCATTCACACACTGATGGCACAGCTTTGGGAGCTATTTGGGGTTCAGAATCTTGCCCAAGGACACTTTGACATGTGGACTGGAGGGCTGGGGAACGAACCAACGATTGCCAGGAGAAAGGGTTGTAAGGAATGGATCTTAGGAGGAGTAATTACAGCAACCAAAAGCTGTTGCTATGAAAATGTACGTCAGTGTGTAGATTTCTAGATGGCCTCGAAAGAAATGTGAAACAATTATTACAAACCTATACTGGAAGATGCCAAAGTTTACAGAAGGTGTGGTAAAGTCTAAGATGACAGTGATTTTAATGTCAGATATATTCCAATAACAGGATGTTTGTTTTTAAAGATCTTTCCTTCCTACATCTTTGTCCTTTTGAACTTTCTTAGCTCTTCATAAAAGAGCAAAAATCTATGAATGAATATGAGGATGTCCATCCCGTCAGGTTGTCTGCCAAAAAGGCTTTTCAGAGCTATGGAAACACAGGGCACACAGGCATTGTCTGTCCCATTGATACAAACCCAGAATGCTGACTTTGCTGAACTGCAGCCAGTCTAACGGCATCTAAGTCCAGTCTGCAGCAGCTAGTAACCCCAAACCCCAACAACCTCCCCAAACTGCCCCCTAAAACAGCCCCAACCCCGGCTGGCTGGCCTAGTTGCTCTTGGCCTGGGGATGCACGGAGCGGCTAAGCCTCTGTGCTGGCTCGCCAAAGCCCTGTGGGATTAGACTAATGCAGGTGGCGGGAAGTCACTGGTGGTGAAACAACAGGCATGGGAAGGGACCCTCGTCTTTACAATAGAAGTTACTCTACAAATGATGGCCTGATGTTTTTAATTGCACCAAACTGTACAAGTATTCATGCTGTCGCATCTATGTGATGTATATATCTGTGTTGTAAAAGGCTTCCTTAGGTTGAGCGAATCTCTCAGCATGCATTCATTAGTAGAACACTTAGACAATAGGTTGTGTTATTTTATTAATTAATATTGATTTATTTATTTATTTTTTTAATTGGATAAAACGTATATAAATTGCACTGGCTCTGGAACCAAACTCCTTGATAGGGGCTGGACTCTCCAGTGGTGGAAGTTAAAGTACTAATACCACACTGTAAAAATTCTCTGTAAAAGTTCTGCATTGAAAATCAGTATATATATATATATATATATATATATATATATATATATATATATATATATATAAGCTCAGCGTAAATTCTTTCAGGAAGACTTCTAAGCTTCATTTGACTGATTCGGGGCGTTCACTTTTCAGTTAAACCAACCAGAATTGGCCGTGAATTCCAAGAGCCAATCACAGCATTGCATCCCTGATTTAAATCAGTTCTCCTCTCTGCTCTCAGTTGTCATTCCAGGCAAAGCGTGCAATCCTCCTCCACCCCTTTCGCCTCTGGTCATCGTCATCCAAGGCACCTGGTGTCCTCTTCTGGCGGACCACTCCTATTGGCCCCTTCCTTCCGGTCTTCACACTCCTTCACCACCGCCAGTGTCTAGACCCCATCGGGGGATGTGCCTACTCAAGGCTTCTCTACCCCTTCTGAAATGATTTACATAGCGATGGAGTCTAATCGCCAAATACTGTACATTTCATTTGTGCACATGTAACAAATAAACCTTTTACATATTTGCAACAGTCTCTCCTGTTGAAATGGTATAAGGAAGATGTACTTAAAGAATTGCAACAAATGTCCCCTGTGAGTGTTATCATTAAATGCTGCCTCAATCACCCAGAGCCCAAAGTGACATCTTCACAGTACTTCCGTCCAGCCAATCATTCAAAATTGTAACAAATAAATTGAAATGATTAAAATAATTAGGTCAGTGAAGCTGGAACCGTGAAATGTTTTAGCATAAACAATTACTTTAAACATTTACCAAATTAGTTGCCAGTTAATATCCTTAATAATATCGTTTTAGCTGTAGCCTACTTGTATAAACTGTTGTGTAGTTTAATTTATATATGTATATCTATATATTTAATTTGATAAACTCTTAAAATGTTTTATATGCAGAAATCTTAATTTATAAATTTACTACTGACTCAAGCTGTCAAATAAATGTAGTAATGTGAAAAGTACAATATTTCCCCCTGAAATGTAGCGGAGAAGAGGTAGAAAGTAATGAAAAGAAAAGAATAGAATTTCAGTACAAGTACCTCAAACAACAACTTAGGGATTCAAAGTGAGCTCAGAGTTTTACTCACTCTTCTTTGGCACCAAAAACAATTATCTCAAATCTATCTTTGTGTAACTGGAGGAAATGTTGGGCCATCCATTCATGGATTTCTTCACTGCACTTCTTGTATGGAACTGAAGTCACTCAGTGAATGTTATTTAAAGACCCAAGAGCAGTCTCATTGCTGTTGTATGGTCAACATCCAGACTGGAAAACATTAGGGCTGTCCTCGACTAAAGAAATTCTTAGTCGACTGACACTTATAGGATTTTGTCGACTAATCGATTAGTTGATTTAATTGACAGAGCTGTGCGCTTTGAGAGGTGGTTAAGACTAGAAAAGCACAATATAAATGTAGTTAATTAACCATCTGTAAAACTGAGTTTCTCCACAATTAATCCTGCAAAAGCATCACTTTAAATATTGTGTTTACCATGAATGTGCTCAGAAGTTTCTTGGAAATAGGTAATTAAGCATGAATAAGCATAAAAAATGACTAATCGACTAAAGAAATCTTAGTCGATTAAGACAAAAACGACCGATTAGTCGACTAATCGACTAAGAGGTGGCAGCCCTAAAAAACATCTTAACATTTGTTTTAGGGCCAACACCGCAGTTGTAAAACAGCCTTTTCTGGGTTTTTCTGTTATTGTCCCCCCTTTAATTGGGACAATTAAAAGTTAATTTTTGACATTTAAAATAGTAATCATGACTATTTTATGAAAACCTTTTGAAATGCTGCTATTCTTTCGACTTGAGTAATCTACGTTAGCAATATGTCAGTAATATGTTTGCACCAAAAACCGTCTGTTCTCCTCTCTCTGTGACAGTTGTTATTGCTCCATTGACCCTGGGCGGCATTGTTTTTTTAAATCTGCCCTCCGTCCAACCACGCAGGCAGAACAATACAGCAGTATTATGTCACCGACTGACTGACAGAATAGATATGTGTGTATCTGTTTGATGCATTATCACTCAGGTAAAATCTTTTGTGCCTTTAGTTTGCTTCCTGACCTCATTGTCTCTGTCATGCCCTCCTCCTCCCTCCTCTCCGTCCAGCAGGGTTTGTTTTGGCAGCCCTGGGTGTCTGATGTGTGGGTGGCACTGGGTCGCACCAGGATCTGGACCCAACAGTGCCCCCCCATCCTCAACCCTGATTTTGCTGACAGGGCCCAACCCACCATGAGATAATGCCATTCCAGTGGGATCGTGGCTAAAGCCTCTCTTTCTGGCTCTCAGGTATATAAAGAGGAGGCAGCTGCAGAGCAGAGGAGAAAGCACTCTGGAAACATTCTTCACTCGTTGCTTTTCATCAAAATTCTGTTCTCTTCGTCTTTGCCGCACCTCCCTTCCTTTACCTGCAGGACTCTGAGCTGAGCAGGTACATCTGCCAACCTGAGCCACGCCAAGCCGAGCTAGACAACACTGTCTACAGTCACTATGGATATTGCCATCCAGCACCCTTGGTTCAGACGTGCCCTGGGCTCTGCCTACCCTGCCCGACTCTTTGACCAGTTTTTCGGAGAGGGCGTGTTTGACCACGACTTCTTCCCCTACACCACCTCCACCATCAGCCCCTATTACAGACAGTCGCTGTTCCGCAACTTTTTGGATTCTTCCAACTCTGGCTTCTCTGAGGTAACAAGACCAGACTCAGGCTCCTCCATGCCAGGAATCACATAATTACGCCTCTGATACTTTGGAGAAATATGTAGACAAAGTTTGTCATAGGAGAACAGATATAAAAAAAAGAGAGAAGGATTGTTTTCATCTGCCTCCAAACAAGAATGGTTTTAGTGAAGTTAAAATCATGTCTAAGATCTTTGTTTATTTATTGTTCCAGTGACAGTCTTGAGTTAGTTGCTCTAGATCTTAAATTCTACTGTGCTCATCGCAATTCAAAGTCAAGAAATGGCATTTATAAAAGTTTAATAACCTAAAACCTTTGGTTCAAGCTCTTAAAGAAATCTATATTTTGACAATGTTATGATACAATGGACCCTCTCTGTGCTTGCGTGTGTCCCACAGGTGAGGTCTGACAGGGATAAGTACACAGTCTACCTGGACGTCAAGCACTTCTCTCCCGATGAGCTCAGTGTGAAGGTCACTGATGAGTACGTAGAGATCCAGGGCAAGCATGGAGAAAGACAGGTAATGCTTCTATTGTCTCTTATACACATGTCACTTGTAATATTAGTTAGTGAGACTGTTATATAAGAAATGGGATCAATGTGTGCAGACAGGGCTGTCTAATATTTTGGTTAATTTTCCTCCATAGAGCAATGATACCTTGATCCAACAATACTACAGTTTGTAAAACATATATTGAAAAAGTGTCTCAGAATAAGTAATATAACTGCTTAAAGGTAATGATTGGAGGCATGGTTTGATGTTCAACAGAATACATTTAAGAGGGGGCTATGTAGTTGAAACATTGTACGTCTAAATTTGTGTTACCATTATTTCAGAATAGTCACACTAAATTCAATTCAGTTCAATTTTTTTTAAAGTGTCATATCATAACAGAAGTTATCGCAGGACCCTTTATAGATAGAGTAGGTCTAGACCGCACTCTATAATTTACAAAGACCCAACAAGTCCCCCCAAGTGAAAGCATTTAGCGCAACAGTGGTAAGGAAAAACTTGCTTTAAACAGGCAGAAACCTCAGACTGAACCAGGCTCTTGGTGGGCGGCCATCTGCCACTTACGGTTGGGACACCGAGACACAGATACAGATATACAGAAATATGATTCATAATGATTATAGAAGTTGGCATGATGCGCAGTGGCAATTAAAGTAACAATAAAGATAATAGAACTATGACTAGAAATAATAGTAATATCAGTGCAGGGCGTAGGACGGTGTCAAGCAGGACCACGGTACCAGCTGCAAAAAACGATCCAGGTGCCACCAAAATCCAAGGAAATCTGAGAGGCGAGAAGCATGAGGACTCCGGGGAAGAAGCTCCCCGGAGCTAAGTTAGTAACGTGCATTAAAGGGACATGAATGCACACAGATGGAGGGAGAGAGAGAGAGAGAGAGAAAGAGAGAGGAGCTCAAAGGAAGCCCCCTGGCAGTCTAAAACTATAGCAGCATAACTAAGAGCTGGACCAAGGCAAACCTGGGCCAGCCCTAACTATAAGCTTTATCAAAGAGGAGAGTTTTAAGCTTAATCTTAAATATGGGGATGGTGTCTGCTTCCCGAAACCCAGACTGGGAGCTGGTTCCACAAGTAACTCTGCATTCTGGGAGCGCAGTGCTCTAGTTGGGCAATGGGCTACTTTGAGCTCTTTAAGATATGATGGTACCTGAACATTTAGAGCTTTGTAGTTCAGGAGAAGGATTTTTAATTCAATCCTGGATGTTACAGGAAGCCAATGCAGAGAAGATAATACGGGAGAAATATGATCTCCTTTCCTAGTTCTTCTTGTAAGTACACGGGCTGCAGCATTCTGGATCAGCTGGAATCTAAACTAAACTAACTAGTAGGACTGTGCCCTCTGCTGGAGGGTCACCATTGCATAGCTGCACACTGTATCTATCATATACAGTATAGAAACACAAAGTTGGAAAACTGGTGATCAAACATTTTATTTCCAGGATTGTTCAGGTGCAGCCGGAAATTCCACCGGATGTCCCTAATTTTTGGCCGGATGTCTGTCACCATCCGCTTTCTTTGTTTGGCATTCTAAACTCTGGTCGATTTCTGAGGACTATGGTTAACTGCTCCTCAGATCTCTGCAGGGTAAATCCAGACAGCTAGCTAGACTATCCGTCCAATCTGTTGCATGACTAAAACAACTTTTGAACGTACACATGTTCCACCAAAACAAGTTCCTTCCTGAGGCTATTTTGCAGAGGCACCATTGCTCCGTCCGGTGCTTAGTGCCGCCCAAGCTGACTGTAATTGGTTTAAAGAAATGCCAATAAACCAGAACATGTTTTTCTCCCATCCTGGGATGGGAGAAAATGTGTGGACTAGCCAGACCCTCCTTTGCAGCGTTGTGGAGGAAGGTCTAGCAATGCGAGACAACAGTGAGAAGGACCCAAAAATACAATACATCACATAACATGGTCACCGATTTTTGTTCACAGGTTCTTAGTAGTTTAATTATTATTGTATTTATTCAATATTCTTCCTTAATGCCAGTAAAATTAAACCATGTCAAGTGGAACAATTAGTAGAATCTCTCCTGGGTGTATTTACTCTGCAGTACTAGCTTCAGATTAGGAAAGAAAATTCTACCCATATCTAAAGTTCATATAACCTTTTGATCCATTATGAAGGCAGACTGCTCTTCTACCAAACTGCTGAAAAGTCAACAGAATCTGTTTTATTAAATTTCCAGTGCATGTTTCTAACCAGTGCTGAATAACCCAAGTGTTTTGTAGCCAAATAATAGTCTATATCCACGACGTTGCACTTCTGGGACTGCTCTGTTGTACACTTTCTTTGTGTTGGTATTTAAACTCCGGTCGATTTATGAGGACTATGGTTAACTGCTCCTCTATCTATCTGTCCAATCTGAGTTTTCTGTTGCACGACTAAAACAACTTTTGAACGTGCACGTTCCACCTAAACAAGTTCCTTCCCGAGGCTATTTTGCAGAGGCACCGTGGCTCGGTCCGTGGATTGTGATTGGTTTAAAGAAATGCCAATAAACCACAGTACGTTTTACTCCTATCCTGGAATGCTGTGTGGACTAACTAAGGTCTGGCAAAGCGAGACTATTAGCCAAATGATTAGTACAATGAAATACATCTGGTCAACAGGTTACTTTAACTTCCTGTCAGCAGGCAAGACCACCCGGTTTTAACAGCACACTTGGAATACACAACATCATGAGGCAAATCCATCACTTTCATACACATTCTGTTAAGCTACAATACATTTGAAATATGCTGCAGGAGCTGCTAAATCATTTGTTGTACTTCCTTGATAGAACCTCCAAATCTTAAAACCTCCAAAATAAAACTTTTATCCCAGCTCACTGTTGCTATTTTGTTGTGATATTCTTTGATTCTTTTCTTTTTCTTATCTTTGCACAGAATATATGGCCATTTATATAAAGACAGAATTGAATTCTTAGAGTGAACAGCTCCTTTTGACCATTGAGTCTTTCCGTGGACTGACCCCGCCACTGTGGTGTCAACCTTGCTGTTTTTCAGGACGACCACGGTTACATCTCTCGTGAGTTTCACCGCCGCTACCGCCTCCCCTCCAGCGTTGACCAATCAGCAATCACCTGCACCCTGTCAACTGATGGTCTGCTGACTCTGACCGGGCCAAAGATCAGCGGGGGGAGTGAATCTGGCCGCAGCGAGCGCAGCATCCCTGTCACCCGTGACGACAAGACCAACGCTGCTGCGTCCTCCTAAAGGCCAAGTAGTTGGGGTTGATCAGGGGTGTGCTGGAGGGGCTCGCCCCCCCCCCGTACACCCTGCATCGACTGGGATGGACGACCACAGAATCTCTATCCTCCACCCGTTGGCTTCTTCTTCTCCCTTAGAGGATATCTTTGTCCTCTTCGCTTCACTTTCTTCCTTGTTGATTTTTCTTGGCACACTCTTACGGTTTCATTAGTAGGCCTATCATTGTTTTGAGCTTAACAAAAATCTCTCCATGAGGATTGTTAAGTGAGGGGCAGCTGGAGTTTCTAAGGAGAAAACTCATCCAAGGATGAGATAGTCATATGACCTGGCTTCATTCTGCTGATTGTTGTTGATCTGTGTCAGAGTGAGAACTCTAACAATACAGATGGTTGGGGTTAAGCTTGGAGGTAAATGTCACACGTGCTGTCCCAGATTTTTCCAGCAGTGAAGTTCTCTGAGGTCCTGGCTGCTTCCATTCTTGACTCTTTGAACCCTCTTGTCTTAAATATATCCTGTACTGTAGTCTAGGCCTTGTTCAATGGATACCTGCTCATTACTGAGAAGTCCATACTAAAGAAACATATAATAAAGCTGTGTAATTAACAAAAGGCAACTTCTATGTGGATTTATTCTTTACTCTTTATATCATGTTTCCGTTCAATCAATGTTGTGCTATTTGCTAACTGTGACATTACTGTAAAAAAAGAGACCAGGCCCATGGGCCTTATTAACAAAGTATTTATAGCTTACATGTGACTTATCACTTACTTCTTGTGATGGTTAAAGTTTACATGGTCCTACTGAGACACATTTATGAAGAATCATGTCATTGTACCTAAACAAAAAAAAGGTAATTTGTGTGCACCATCCTAAAAATATCTCAACCCAGTGTTTTGCTGATCCCATCAACAGCCCAGAGACACATAAGAGGTACTCGTTTATAGTTATAAGGGCACTCCAATGATTCGCACAAAAAAAGAAAATGTCACAGTCAAAGAAGTAGAGACCTAGGTAATCTAACTATTAGTGTCTTGTATGGGTCAAGCTCCAAAAACATACCTTATATGCTACATTTCCTATTATGTAACTCAATCTTACACCTCCATGTCTTATAATGCCTTCCAGTGTGTCTGCTTCAGCTTGTAATGCAGTCTTTTTGTTACAAATGTTTAGTCTCCACCTCCACACTAACGTACTGTAACACTGCTCCTCTAGAGCTACAACTTCTTCACAGTTTTTGATGAAGCTTAATGGCAGCTGCACATGCTTGCATTAATCTATTTATTGGGGGTGTTTGTCTAGAGCATTGTATATGTCATTATTTACTAACTACTACGTAATAGATTGGTTATAATCCATTAATAAGAACGACAAACAAGTTGGGAAAATCTCTCTGACAAGTGAGTCATAAAGTTTCAAGTTATTTATTGACATATGCGCGACAATTAAAGAGTTGTAAGTTTGGCAATGACAAACTTACAACTCAGGCTTCCATTAACAATGCTTATACATGTATAAAAAGAAAATCACGGCAGTAAGAATGAGATTCTACATAGTGTTAAAATATAAGAAAAAACACACACATATATATATATATATATATATAAAATTTGTGGTAGACAGGTGTACATTAATTACAAAATGAAAAAATATTAATGGAATGTAATGTAGTAATTGTGTATGCATACAGTAAAGAGTGTATACAACGATATATAAACAGGCGGTCGCCCGGCCAGCTCAGTTGGTAGAGCCCATGTATCCAAGGTTTACTCCTGGATGCAGCGGGCCCGAGTTCGACTCCGACGTGTGGCACTTTGCTGCATGCTCTCTCTCCACCTTTTGTTTCTTCAGCTGTCCTGTCAATAAAGGCCTAAAAATGCGCAAAAATAATCTTAAAAAGAAAAAAAAAAAGATGTAAATATAGGTAGTAAAACCATACTGGGTGGAGCTTGATAGTGAGAGGGGAATGTCAGGCTTTATCCCAGCATTGTACATCTGTTGAGCTGGACCTCACTGATCTCTTCCTGTAGTCAACAATCAGCTCCTTTGTTTAGCCTACTTGTGACTCACCTGTGAGTTACTTTTGTCCTAGTCTCGCATTGCCAGACCTATCTACATCACTTATCTATTTTTGGATAGGGGAAAACCCATCTGCCTTGTTTGTATTTCTTTAACTCAAGCGATCAACTACATTTTTCCAAGGGCCACAATTTGTCTAAGCAGACACGTAGGCCTACTCCGGGGGCCAGAGACATACACAATAAGCCTATCCTTGTTGCAGTGTTGCAATGTAACCAAACAAATACTTTGCTACTGTATTTAAGTAGAATTTTCACGTATCCGGGAACTTTTACTTTTACTCCACTGCATTTCCCCTAAGCATCTTAGTTACTCGTTACTACAACATAAAATCACTGGAAAAAAAGCAGGTTTGGGGAATCACTGCTCCTAAATTGCAAAGATAAATGATGCATGCTCAATTCCAGTTGGTGACCTGATGAAAAAAAAAAAACATAGGCCAAAACTAAAGAAGAAGAGGAGGAAGCATGACTGATAGTGTCATGGAATTAAGCACCTGGTGCAGTGGCGATGAAGATAACGTTACTCACTTTTTGATATTACTTTTACAAATGCAACAAATGAATTAGAACAAAGCAAACAAACGGGTCTAAAAACGCCCCCTAAGTCAATATCCATTTGTAAATGTTAATTGCAATGAATGAGCTCCTTTTCAGGCGATTAAAGCCTTATTATTATTATTATTATTATTATTATTATTATTATTAGTATTATTGTCTTAAACATGAATAAACCATTAGCTTAATACTGCTATTATAATAACGATTATGCAGGGTGACCTGGACGGCGATCTGTGAAACTGCATATTGTTTAATCAGAAGGGGGCGTGGTAAGGATGACGGGCACCTTGCAATATAATGCAAGATCCAATAGGAAACAAAGATCTGAATGCATCACTTGGTAATTTAATTCGAGAGAGAGAGAGAGAGAGAGAGAGAGAGAGAGAGAGAGAGAGAGAGAGAGAGAGAAAGAGCTCACAGCTGATTTCCTGCAACATCTAAACGGACGTCGGACCAGGACACCGCTCACCTTCGGTCGGCAACTTTTCATTGCGGTTAGAGCTCACGGACGTCTAGTCCATTTTACTCTCAGGGAGCCGGAGTCCTGACTGACCGCAGACCGATACAGCTCCGCGGTTATTAGGCTACTGGTGAGCGCGGTACACAGATATACATACGCACCAAAATAGTAACTTCTTTAAATACAGGAACACAACAGGAAGCAGCTGAGTCGGCAGAGTGCGGATTATACTTCACCACATTAGAACACTATTAATAGTTCAACAAAGGGTGACAGACAGAGAGACCGCAGGGATGATGAGAGAGCGCCCTGGGCTGGAGGACGTGGCCGAGGAGGAGGACTTATTCGACGCGGAGGGGAGCACGCTGGAGCGCCGCAGATTTCAGGTGTGTGTGTGTGTGTGTGTGTGTGTGTGTGTGTGGGTGGGTGTTCACTGTCCTGTAAAACTGGGTGCTTCATTTCTACCGTTCCTACTATACAGCCAGACTAGTCATAATTCACCTAGTTTAGTAGCCTACATTGTTATAGGAAAATAATAAAAATACAATCGTCTGACTATCATCTGTTAAACAAGAGCTGTATCCTTTGTCTGTTGCCTGGTGAAGTATGTTGTGTTTAAGCACAAGCTGCCATTGAAAGAACTGTGTAAAGCTCCGCTGACAGCTGGTTATATTGGCGTCCAAGATGTGTCCCTCTGTGACTGGAGCCAGATTAGATCAGTCAACCTGCTACAGAAGACTACAGATTACACAAATGAGAATGTGTTTGTAGGTTCCTGGAGAGATGGAGGTGGAGAGGACAGTGGAGGTGGAGGGCCAGCTGTCGGTGTCCCAGATGGAAGAAGAGTTTGCCCAGCTGACCTTCAGGAAGCAGGTGTCATATAGGTAGGATACAATAAACAGAAAAAGTGGAATGAGGCCCACTTCCTGTTAACCTGTTTTACCTGAATGTTGTCATGTGTGTGTGTTTGTAAGATAACAGTTAAAAGTGCTGTCCCACAGGTTTTTGTGTATATCCAAAGTGAAAAGATAAAGATCAGGTCCCTCCCTGACACAAGGTGTTAAACATTTTTTAAGCACGATAACGTCCTAACTCCTAATTTTAGCAAGAACCAGGTGTTTCTTTTTAACAAGATATAACTGATGTAACTAAATGATCTGAGCTCAAGGGTCCACCACCAACTACGGGTTTCACAGTCTAAGCCCGTGTGTTTTTTTTTTTTTCCTATCTGAAAATGCCAGGCTTCCTCTGAAAAAGCCTGGGAATGCTTAATAGCAGTTTGGAGGTGCATCGTGTTTGGTTTTTATTACTTTTGATATTTTGATGCTATGAAAACGGGGTGAAAGTCATAATTTGAGAGCTGTGATTGACTCGCAATTGGGCGGGCAGGTGTTTTTCATTAAACAAGGTTGATACCATACAGACCTGTGGCTTCTACGGGAGTATATACCATCATTTCACAATCTCATAGCTCGTGGTAAGTCTACCTTGGATGGTAAGACATTATGGCTAATAATCAAAATCTGGATACACAAAATGATGGAGATTTATACTTCCGGAACCACACTGTTGAGCTCTATTTAGTATTCATCATGTAACCTACATATCTTTAGTCACATAATCACAAATGGTGGTATATTGGGAAAGATAGTAACCCCTGTCTCTGTTCAATGATGGTCTCTGTGATTGGATGTCAATGGTCATATATATATATATATATATATATATATATATATATATATATATATATATATATATATATATATATATATATATATATATATTTCAACATCTGCTTACTGACTCCTGGGACTAGGTGTAAGTGAGAGAACTAGTGCGCCTCACGCAGACTTTAGACCAGCGTATACAAGGTACACAAACATAAGGTGAGATACAGAATCGAAAATCGAAAACAATCGTAAACATTAATTTCATTTCATCTTTATTTGAATGGGGAAAGATGCTACGGCATAGACATTTGTGCAACAAATCTCCAGTGTACACCATCACAGCATTTATTGCTATTGCTAGTTTGCAATTTCCCGTCCCTAGAAGGGCGTTTTTAAACAGTCATAAAAACAAACATTAAACATTTGAAAATACAATAAGCACATAAACATACAAGGAACATCCAAGGCAATTATGTTTCACTAGCAACACACCCCGTATACGTATGTACCATGACAAACCATCCTTAATATAATTTAGACCAGCCATTGTTTAGCCAGTAAGGAACTAAAACAGTGTTCACTTGCAGTTAGGTCATAAACTCCCCCAGCAACCTAACTGGAAATGTAATTTTGCACAAATATTGACTAAATATATAACAACCAGGCCAGGAAACGAGTTCTGAGAGAAGAATGTTTTGATGTAGATTTATTTAGTGACTTTTTTCCAAATTCACTAATTTATAAACCCAATGACAGTACGAATATTATCAAAGAGTGCCTAGAGTCTGCAGGTTTTTATTCTACTGAAACACCCAGCAGTGACTTCACTGATTAGTTTCCTTTTCTTGTGTTCAGGGTGTGTGCTAAGTCCTTAGCGAGTTGAAAGTAGTACATTACATTTACTCTCGTTATTGTGACAAGGTTTTTTCTTTTTGTGTACTACATTTCAAGTCACATCTGTTACAGAGTTAAAAAAAAAAGTCGTGATAAACTGAGAAGAAGCTGCTGGTGTGTGCCATCAGTTGACACTCTTCGCAGATGTTCTACATGTGTACGTTCACTGTACAAAAACTCACTCTATAGAAAAGGAATGTATTTCTGGTCTTTGTGGTGCGTTTTTTTTTTTTACTCAGAGTACATTTTAACTCTTTACTTTTATACAATGTTACTTTTACTAAGCTGCATTGCTTTTACTGCACTGCTGAGAGTGTCAACATAGCTAACCATAATGTGATCTGTTGCCAGGTCATTGTAAGTGACATAAAATGTCCCACATGAAGACCTCTGAAAGGATTCAGGGAGTTTTGTTGTGTTGTTTTCACAAAAGGTCTCCCCATCCATTACCACCAGGTAATGTACACATTTCCAAACTGAATGAGAACTGAAGTGGAATTTTCTCATAACTCCGTCTTCTAACTTCGACAATTCATTCACCGGCAGCTGCTCTGATGTGAAGTCAGTTCGTTTGGCAGCCGGTTGAAGGATTTAATCTAACGTAGATTTAACCAACTGTTCCTGCTGTATTTCTTACTTCACATTACAGCCCCCTGTATGCCAATATTAACACTGTTGCAGTTGCTTTCTCTGTGGATGAAACATTGGCCTGTCTGTTGCCTTAGAAACGGTCGGCATGTGATGGTCTCTAATCTGATTGTTGTTCCTCTTCCTCCGTAAACAGGCCTCTGCCTTAACAGCTGTCCTCACTGGTCCAGGAAAACCTTCTGTACCTGGATGTTGTCTAGACAGCTGATGTGATAAACAGATGATGATAAATACACAGACTGAAAGAGAATTTAAAGAGTAACTTAACAAACAAGGCTGGTACCAAGCATTGTTTTACTGATTTCTTTGGTTGAAATGTTTAAGCTCGTTGCCCCTTATCCAAACTTTGTGTGGTGTTTTGTGCAACCGGCCCCAGGTCTTATACACTGAGAATGGACTTTTCAGTCCATCTTTGAGTACACTTCTACATCACTGCAGCAAGGTGAGAAATTCAACCGCTGTTGGTTAGTGAATACTTCCAATTGTTGTAGGGCTGGACTGGGGTAACAAAAAAAAATCAGCCCTCTATCTTTGAAAACCAGACCAGCCCACCACAATCGGGCGGACACCAACCGTCCTTGCAGTCACCTTCAACACATGAACATACGAGCAGGGTTCAAAATTACCACCATCTACTAGCCAAATGCTGGTAAAATATGTAAGTGGTTAGTAGATTTGCTTGACTCACCAGCCAAAAAAAAAAGTAACATTTTAACATTGACTAACCATTTAGCTGGTGGACAAAAAGTTGACGTTGAACCCTGCATACCAGCCCTTAATACTCCCACTAACTGAGTGGTAAGCTAAGCAAGAGAGTATGATAATGTACTCACTGAGTCAAAAGGGCTGCCTGGCTCTTGATGGCAAGATGGCTAAGGCCGGTTACACACTGCCTGCGTGGCGTGAGCCTGGCGTTTCTGTTGTGTGTCAGCTGCGTGGATTTTTCTGTCTTTACACACCAGAAACGTGTCTGACGCGGTGCTGCTGCTGCTAGCCTTGTCTGGACACATGTATGTTTCCCATTGATAAAATAAAATACCATGTTAAACATAAATACATACTGATTTGATTACAGCAAAGACAACGTCGGCAAATAGGCTATGGAATATTTAGTTCTGTACTGATAGGTGCAATATTAGAAAATCAATTTTTTTTTTTTTTAAGTTACATTTATATCTGCATTTATATCAAAACATCAACATTTCATTTATTAATTAGATTTGTGTCTAAATGACATATAAACATCTTTTCCTATCCTATTTTGCCTGGAAACGCTTCCAACACGCTTGAGTGTTGTGTGAAAAATAGGCGTCGGTTCTATTTCTAGCGGGCACGCGTTTTCGGCGTGGCTCGAGCCGTGTCACGCAGGCAGTGTGTAAGCGTTGAACTTGTTAACATGGGAGCCGAAATATGAACGGACACGCCACACAGCTGACACGCTTGCTCCTGCAGAGATATCTTGTATAATGTTAGTTTTCAAGTGATAAGTCTGTAAGTTAAGCTAAAGCTGCATTTTGTACACAGTACACACTTGTGTTATTGTGAAATGTTGATAAATCAAAAAGCTATAGTATTATGTTTGCAAGTGCCCTAGCTTGCTAATACATAACTATCATTAGCTTACTAACAGCTAACTTGTCCTCTTTGGTAGACAAGGATGCTAAAATCATCATTTGACATGCATATCTTGTGTTTTTTTGTTTTTTTTAGCTAGCTACCGGCACTTTGTGGAGTTATTTTTGTTGTGGGCGGGACCTAAATGCACTCTCTCTATGGTAGGATGGAAGTGGGCCATAGAAGGATGTGATTGGCCAGTGTTCAGATGAGAGACAAACCAGTGGGCCAGTCAAGGGATCTCTCTCCTCTCTGTGGGCCAGTCAGTCAAAGGACAAGGATGTGAATGGCCACTGTTCAAATGAAAGACACACAAGTGGGCCAATCATGTGACCTCTTGCACGCATAGCGCCACCCATGACGATTGTGATTGGTTTAAAGAAATGCCGATGAACCAGAGCAGCGTGTGGATGGTCTGGCAAAGCGAGACTATTGCCAAATAAGTGACAACTTAGTTTGGTTAATTTTCTGTAACATCTGTGGGATGAAGGCATGTTAGGTGGGTGAAATTAGCAAGATATTGTTAGCTAACTAGCCAGCGGCGGGCCGTTTGGGTTTGGTCCCTCTGCTCCGCCCCCACCGCAGGGAGACTTCTTTGCCGAGAGAAAGGATGACAGCCTGGGAGATGGACTGTCTGGTTAGCCATCTTCCATGACTGTGACGGAGGCCAGATAGTAAGACGCAGTGAAGCTGTTCATCAGTCAGCTTCTTATGTCACCGCCAGCATGAGGCATAGTCGCAACATAATTTATCACTAATCCAGATGGGATTATGGGATTGTGTGTTAGTGTTGTTTGTGTGTTAGTTGTGGGGGTTGGGCAGGCTGGTATGGCTCTCAATTCTCCTGACTCACCACAGGAGTTATGTAAGGCTCAGTGTCTGTATCTGTGGCACTGCACTACTGTGTGTGTGTGTGTGTGTGTGTGTGTGTGTGTGTGTGTGTGTGTGTGTGTACTTTATCTTGTGAGAACTGCCTTTTCTCAGACGAGGTAATATACACTCATCTGCCACTATAGGATTTTATTAGGATCTCTATTAGCTGATGCAGAACATCAGCAACTCTTCTCTCTAGTCTTTATTATGTAGACCTTGCCAGTACCAGGCTGGACGCCCTTTTGCATTCAGAACTGCCTTAATTCTTCGTGGCCTAGATTCAACAAGTTGCTTGAAACATTCCTAATAAGATTTTGGTCTATACTGACAAGACAGCATCACGCAGTTGATCATTGATCTCTCCTTCCACCACATCCCAAAGGTGCTCTATTGGATTGAGATCTGGTGACTGTGGAGGTCATATGAGTACAGTGGTGATTTTGAGCTTTGTGACATAGTTATCTTGCTGGAAGTAGCCATTAGAAGATGAGTAAAATGTGGTCATAAAGGGCTAGACATTGTCAGCAACAACACTCCGTGGCAGGCTGTGGTGTTTAATATCCCCCACACCATTACACCACCACCACCAGCCTGGACTGTTGGTACAAGGCAGGATGGATCCATGCTTTCATGTTGTTTACGAGAAATTATGACCCTACCATTCCAATTTGAAGATCCTGTGCAAATTGTAGCCTCAGTTTCCTGTTCTTATCTGACAGGAGTGGCACCCGCTGTGATCTTCTGCTGTTGAAGCAGACTTCAAGGTTCGACATGTTGTGCGTTCAGAGATGCTTTTCTGCATACCTCGGTTGTAACGGGCGCTTATTTGAGTTACTGTTGCCTTTCTATTAACTCAAACCAGTCTGGCCATTCTCCTCTGACCTCTGCCATCAACAAGGCATTTTTGACCACAGAATTGCCACTCACTAGAAATTTCTCTTTTTCGGACCATTATCTGTAAACCCACTGGATGGTTGTCTGTCTGAATGGCACCAACAACCATGCAGCATACCATCCTTCCCCATTCTAATGCTTGGTTTGAATATCAGCAGATGGTCTTGACCCTGACTACATGCCTAAATGCATTGAGTTGCTGCCAAAGATAGGGCCATTCAGAGAACCCTTATTACATACAGAAACATTAGTATCAAAAATATCATGTAGTCTGATCCTGGCATTAAATGTCACCTTCTTTTTCTTACCCTGTCATTTTTTAAGCATAAACTGTGAGGCTGTATAGAATTCAAACATCAAAAATGTAATCAAGGTTACCACTGCATCTGGTATTTTTAATCACACATTCGCAATGGTTGTCACTGACAATAGAGCCTGCAGATGGAACACAGGCCTGCTGCCTTCAGACAGCTGTAAAGTCAGTTAATTAGCTCAAATGGAAATACTTCATGCATGTTGTGTTGCAGCTGACAGATGATGATAAGACGGACATCAATCACTGTCTTCCTGGCAATAATAATACTAATTGGAATACAATTGCGTTTATTCTGTATAATTAGATATGTCTGTTGTTTGAAGGATGCCAAATGGAAATAAAACAGACTGGACAAGCATGATTAGAAAGGGTTTGTGTCAGGTTTGTGATGCCTACTAACGCAGACAGTCTTGACGTCACGCTTGCATATGTTTCTTACTTGTCTGGACAAAATGTTCACCTCTACACAAAAACTAAAATCTTAATGTCAGAATTTTATCAGGACATGCTCCAAAAAGATGAACTTTTTATAGTTTGGCCAGTTTTTATCTTGCACCATCATTAAAATAAAATACGTAAGGTTGTCATGATCCACCTTTTTTTTTGTCTTGCAATCATTGATGATATAAATTGATGACATTGAATTGTAAACCTCTGCAGTGTTTTATTGTGTAAGAAGCCCTTTGCCGATCTGTAAGTCAAACTGGACTTTGACTGTTTTTCATTCTCTCACTGGTACTGATTTCGGTCTGAAAGTTGGTTGAGCACAATCATGATAAACAAAGAGTTAACCTTAGTGCCACCCTCAGTATAAACTTTATATTTTATCTGCTGCCAACGCTCTCAGAATAGTAAAATTATGTTTTTGTTGTACCGTGAGTCATAATTATCTTTTTAGTCTCTAACAGCAGTAGCAGGCCTTTCGTTTTTTAATCTTCTTTCTTGTCTGTGTTTGCTAACTGATGCTGTCTGTGGTAGTTTTACCTCAGCCTTAGTCAAGACACTGATGATCATAATGGTGATCATGATTGACAAGGGTTGATGCATTAACTTGACCGGCTGAGGGAGTGGGAGGGGAAGAACAATGCACCGCTTTCCCCAAGCCAAAAAAGTTGCATAATGTAACACAACAGTACACCAGATGGAAGCAAACACAGATGGCGGAGTTAAAAAGCAAAGGACAGACAGGAACTTAGAGGGTTTAGCCCACCTATCCAAAACTGCTTTAACTCCTTCTGTTCATAGGACTTGGTGTAATTTTCAGTATGAATGCCTTTACTTGTGACTGAAGCCCAATCCGGTCCACCACTTGATGAAAGTGGCCGCTGCTTGTGAAAACCCAGACTGTCTAGTCTTATCCCTCAAAGACCACATCTCTCTGTATGCCATAAATCCCGTAGAACCAAAAAGACACTTGTTATATTTTAAAACATAAACCATAAGATATAACACCATGTAATACCATGGTTCTCAACCTTTTTGAGTTGCGACCCCCCCAGAATAATGAGGTTGGTGTTCATGTGAAAGTTATGAACACACGCACGCACGCACGCACACTGGCTTTCTAATTTTAAATGATGAAAATGATGTGAAAATTCATGTGTGGATTCAATGTGAGAGGTGGGGTTGAACATCCTTTGAGCTCACGGTGGTCATTAATTAAGGCTAACATTAAAATATAATTTTAAAAATCCATCAGTCTGAACAGAAAACACTCCTCTTCCTCATGATCAAATCATTTTAACTCATAGCTTGCTTGAGTCGTTTGAATGCAATGATTTTGAATTGCAAATTTACAGAATTGCAAATTCACTAACTCCAAAACACAACTCTAAACAAATTTTTGCCAAAAGGACTGCCTACAGAACTACCTACACAAGACTCTCAGACTAGATGCTGGCTCTTTGATGGAAGTAGTAGAGGTAAATGAGGGGAGATTTGCTGTCAGACGGAGCTAAAAAGGACTGATTTCATCAATCGGTCCAATCCAGAGGCAGCAATCCCTTCGAATGGACCAATCATCATGGGCGTAAATCTCATCTAACAGCTCGGGGGGGGACAATAAACATGCAATTTCTGAGGAGCAATTTTTGAAGGGGACACAAATAATACAGCCACAATTATGCTTGTAGAGGATATGTTGTACAAAGAGGAAAGCCTTAATACTATCATTAGTGTAGCATGGAGACTGTACCATTATCTTTCTTCTCAGTGTTTCTCTTGATTCAATGAAAAAGCTGACTAAATTGACCAACATATTCTTCTTTAAAACCATTGATTTATTTTTAAATTTACAATCAAGCCACAAAAATACCTTCAAACATAATGACTTATTTTGAAAAGGTTTGAAAAGGTGTCCCCATATAAAAGAAATGCAATGCTTTTGTACACTTGTTAAATTATCTGATCACAATGTGAATTAGTGAGCCACTGGTAAAGCTCATCTGCTAACCCTGAAAGCCACACACATATTTCTTTTAACTAAGCTCAACACACTTACCTGAGACTGTACACCTGACTGTCCCTGGTCTCCCTGTTCCTCAGTTCTTTCTGTCTCCTTTGCCTGAGACATAGTGACGTTAGTATTTCCATAAGCACCCATTATTATAAAGATGTTACCAAATTGTCTTGATATGAGGAATTATTGTACTTATTTGGCATTTTGGTGTACTGAAAAAGGATCTTATGTCTGTTTTTCTTTTCTCTGTAATTTTGTCTGGGCAACAACAACACAAATCTTTAACGTCAGACGTCTATGAGTTAGGTTCATAGGTTCACCACGCGGTCATATTATAATTATAAAATGATCTTGCGTCCTCCACATAAATATTAGGTCTCGTCTGAGACAGAGGATATATATTTAACTGCAGCAAACCTACTGATCTGCCACTTAACATCATATTGAGCAAAACACAACAGTAGATCTTCAATATTAACTTTAATATCCGTTCACGCTCATAACGTTAGGCTTATCGCCATGTTAACGTTAGTTGTAGTGGGTTCATTTCTTTCCGACAAGCTATTAAACAAGCTAGGTAACACCCTGAGACCGACGATGTTGTATACGACAGCCAACTACACGTTTTATGTCATATTTAATTCCACCAGATCAATACAGTGTAGATACTTTTTGTTTGTTTGTTTAAAGACAGAGAGATGTGCTGTTTCAACAAGGTCTTCCGTGCATTCGTAGAACCTCCAGGCGCTTTTTAATCCAGCCTGGAACTACAGTGTCTTTTTACAGTAAATCCATAGTTATGAATACATAAACCAAGTTACGTAATGTTAGATATCTCTGCATCGCTTCTAGTGAGTGTTCTGATTGTCTGTGAAAGTTGTCAGTCATCTAGGTCATACTTATCCAAGGGTTTAAAAATCATGGACCTGGTTAAAGGTAGTCCGAACTCCGTTGTTCTGATTGTTTAGGACGAAGGCCATCGTAGGCCTTCCAGAACCTTCTAATCCAGCCTGGGACCGCAGTGTCTTCTCAGAAACAATAATTCCAGAACGATATCAACAACTGAACGGTTATTTATTCATCTTTTAATATGAAAAGGGATTGTTTTGCTGTTGGTCCTGGCCATCTTGACTCCCAGAGAATGCACCAGAATGGGGTGAGGGTGTGGACCAATCAGAGGCCGTCTTTCTAAATGTGTCAGAGATGTCTATGTGGATGCAACCTTATATCCTATCAGATCTTTAGCCTACTATTATATACAGTTGTACCCAAAATGTACTTCACTAATACATGTACTAAACATGGATGAACAAGCTGAACTAATGACATAGCAGCCTAAATGTAATAAATAACAAAAAGATTTATTTGGATAAATTTGGATTGTGCAACAAGGCAGGCCTGCTTGGTTATTTTAGGGGAATGATTGTAAAGATTTACAAAATATGTTTACGACATTTACTCTCTTACTGGGATGGAAACAGGTATACACGGTGATGCACTTCTACGAGCAAATTACGTTTAGCCATGTATTCAGCTAATTCAAAGCTCACATTACTGTAATGTTATTGTGTGAGCAGTTAACGTCATTCAATATTGTACGTGTTGTTTTATTTTCCAAGGTGCAAATGTTCCACCAAAACAAGTTCCTTCCCGAGACTATTTTGCAGAGCCACCGTCGCTGCAGCCGGAGCTTACCGCGCCCATGACGATTGTGATTGGATAAAAGAAATGCAAACAACCCAGAGTGGTTTTTTTCAGATATCCTAGAATGTATGTGTGGTGTAGCCAGACCTTACTCCATAGCGCTGTGGGGATACAGTAGGTCTGACAATGCCAGACTATATTTTATGTGACTTATTGACAGGAAAATGGACAGGAGTGATGTCAGGAGAAAGGCAGCTCGCTCAGTAAATAGATAACCCTAACCTTATACAAGCACCAGTATGTGTGTGTGTGTGTGTGTGTGTGTGTGTGTGTGTGTGTGTGTGTGTGTGTGTGTGGTTAGGCAGACGCAGGCACGCCATTCAGAAAGCCCTGAATGTGTGAATGAGTGTGATTTGACCTTCTGATGTCTAATAGCAGACAGGAAATGCATTGGAGATGGCACAACTAACGTTTGGATAAAAGCGTACAAACTTTTCAAATAGTCTAAATAGTTTTTTATTTGTGATAGTTACAGTGTATATCTTTGTTTCCCCTGATTGCCAAGACTTGGGAGAACAATTTTCAAAAGCCAAAAGTCGTGTTTATTATTGTTCTCTTTGAGATTTAATGTTTCTGTTTAGTATTTCTGTCTTGTTAGTCATATAAGAATGTATAAGTTGACGTGACATCCCAGCAGGAAACATATCCTGATAAGCCCAGGTGGCTTAAAACTAAAAGATGTCTACTGTATAACTTTATTGTGCATTACAGGGTTGAGGTTATACAAGCATTATCACACAAGGAAACCAGGTGAACCAAATTTTCGAAAATAATGGCTTAGGCCCCAAAGGGTTAAAGCATTGTTCTTTTCCATCCCTGCCACAGTACAGGTTCTACTATCAGTAGTCAACCTAAACAATACTAATGTTAGTATGAACTGCCAGTCTGCATGGTCAGATACAGTAAGTAGGTTAATCAATGTCACTGATCACTGCCATCCCCCCACAATGGAGAGGAGATGGAGTCACTTTCACGTACACCATATTATGCATCACTGTATCTCCCTACTTTGCTGTTTTTGTAATATTTTCACAAAGCAATTAATACATTAATACATCGTAATGCCACAATTAATGTTGTGATATGATACACCCCCAACCGGCACCGTCAGACACCGCCTCCCAAAAGCCTGGGTCTGTCCCAGGTTTCTCCCTAAAAGGAAGTTTTCCTCAACACTCGAGGAAAAATTGAATTGAATATAATGTTATATGTTTAATCGGCAACAGAATGGACAAGGCTCGATAATAACTGATTTACTGGATTGATTTCTGTGGCAATGTCTGCAGCATTGTTATACATATAGTCTAGTACTAAATCATTATACCATCAGGAAGTGTAGTTGCTGCTACCACTGGTACATGAAGCCTTCCACAGATGGAGCTGACAGAGTCCGTAAACAGATGGTGCAGATCTGTACCGGTGATTCATCAACCTCTCTCTTCTGATGCACATCACTGTGAACATTCAGTCTGCTGGATTCTCAAAGTTACATTAACAAGGCGTGACAATGCAGTTTTAAGCAAGGATTGCTTGGAGTATTGTAAAATGGCAAATGATTGCAATTATATCACGCTTTTATCCAAAGCGCACAACAGTTTGCCTCACATTCACCCATTCACACACCAATTGCAGTGAGCTACCAGCCAAGTTGCTGGCCTGATCATCGGGAGCAATTAATTCAATGTTGGCTTCTGACGTTCAACCACATCACGCACTGTAAAGTTATTTTATGAATAAAATAATAATACACATATTACGTACCTCTGGTCCAATTGGGGGAAGTTTTTGAATCATTAACAATCCCGTAATTGTCTCCATCAGTTGAAAGCCCGACCGAGTGTGTGTGACTCAGGGTTATCCATGTCTTTCACTTTCCTTTTTCCTTTTTATCTTTTATCTTTATCGTTTTAATTTCCTTCTTTCCTGTGATGGTCCTGCCCCAGTGTCAGCCATAAGTACAACAGATAACTTCTAAAATAACATTAAAATACAATTAGGCCTATATAAAGACATCTGCTGCTTCCTTTTACCTGGCTCCGCTGGCATACGCTAACACAGGCTTGCCCGGTGTTCCCGGTGGGTCACAAAGAAATCTGTGACCCATCAGAATGCGTTACTGTAGCGCTGTCTACCTGCCGCAAATCATTCTGTGACTTCGCGGGAAAAATTGGACCCGGGAAGATGCCTTACTAAAAAGTCTTTGTGTTAGTCTTGTTTGCTGTTACAGGTCATTTAAGGCTATTGTACGAAAAATGACAGAGCTTTAGAAACATTAAAAATAGAAACAGCGAAAATAGGTCAGCAGTGGGTGTTGGGAAATGAAAAAGATCTCTCTAAATTGTGTGTCATGCTGTTGAGTGGCATTTTATTTGTCATGGAAATACTGAGTGGGTGCCAGATAAGAGGGAACAGTGATGACAGAAAGGAGAGGAGCAGGTGTGTGTGTATGAATATTCATTAGTGCTAAGATGTGTTCTGTGTCTGTCAGAAGGACTGAAACCTTAATCACATGCTTTTATCCCCTCTCCTACATACAGTACATATATATCTCCACCGTACATATGTAATAAGGCATGGATACCCAACCCGAGTCCGACAGGACCCGACAGTACCCGACGGGCCGGGCCGGGTTCGGACACATCAGTGCGATAAGGCATTTGTTGTAAAATGGTGCTGCGGCTCTTTTAAGAGAGCTCAGTGCGTGTGGGGGTGTGTGTGTGTGGAAAGTGGTCAGAAGAGAGATAGAGCAAGAGGAAGCAGACGTGTTGTATGCAAACGGAGAAGAGTTGGTGCTATAAGTTTAAGTTTTGTAACTACACAGTGTGTGCGGTGTCCGAAATAAACCCCAGACTGAAAGCCAAGTTCAGTCATTTGCTCACCAGAAACGGGATATTAACCCTGACGATATTCATGTTATAACGTCGGCCCTGGAGGTAACCAGTCTCCCCGTATTTTCTGACCACAGTCGGAAAAGAAGCAAGCATTGAACATTTTAACAGCTTATTAACGTGTACTTGTTGCTCCGTGCGCGCTGATGCCTCATCTGTTGACATTTCCGAATGCCTTCCTACAGTTGCTTAATAAAAGCGGGCTTTCCACACAAAAAACGTAGCCTACATGTGTCATTAGTATGAGAAGAAAAATTAGATTTTAACTGTGTCGGGCTCGGGTCGGGCTCTGACACAAATTTCTTAATGCCTGTCGGGCTTGGGCCGGGTCCGGTCACGGCTCTGTTGGACATTCGGTCCGGATCGGACCGAATTTTTCTGTCCGATCCGGACTCTAATATGGAATAAGTAACCTAATTTTGGGACTTTCGATTGAATAAAGGACTATTTTTCCAGTCTTATTTCTTCATTGTAGTTAATCTAGCCTGACAAGCCAGACCCACATCAATATGTTGGGTCTGGGAACTCACCATTTGGCAGGGCTCAATCCGAAGGGCGGGATAAACAGTTGTCTTTCAAATTCCCTCTGCACGCAATAGGATAGTGCTACAAACAGGCAGAGCAACGAATAAGGAAGAGAAGCTAGTTGATAGAATAAACTTTTGCCGTATCCGGTCGGTAAAACTCCGAACACATCTTCCTTTTTTAAGAATGATTTCTGTGCCGTTCTTTGTTCTTTTCTCAAAGAAAAGCTGAACTCCAAGTCTTCCAGAAGACCGCTGTTCACAGCAGCAGCAGCCATAAGCCCCGCCCACCGACTCTATACACGATGTGATTGGCCTGACCAAAATTTGGTTTTGCCAGCTTGCAAGCCAACGGAGAGTGACTAGACCCCCCTGGCTGCAAAATAAATTTGCTGCCATTAGGGTGCGTCTAGATTTCTAGGCTAGTTAAAATGTCGTCTCTTCTCAATCTCGTGAACCCAATCTCGTGTCTCATCTCGTGAGCTGGGTGTCTCGTGACACCCCCACCTCTCACTGTGTGTTTTTACTTCATCAAAGTTAATTGGAACATTTGGTCGGCTAAATGTTCACTGCTATGCCAACCAAGTTCGTTAGTTACCGGTAGTGTTAGCTGGTTACTTAAGGGAAAGTTTGCTGCTTTTCTGTACTGCCGTACATACAGATGAATGGCGGACCTGTGGGCACTGGCACAATTCATCAACATGTATGGCAGTACACCTGAAATTGGCAAACTTTCTCATTGATTGACCATCTAACGCTAGTACTATATTATATTGTGTTTTATGTTACTATTGTATTTTATTCTAAGTGCTAATTCTAAGTGGAAAGGATCCTTACAGCTGCCGATCTTTTGTGAAAAATCGCTATCGCCAAACCCACCAGACATCAAAACTATTAAAAGCCAGCTTACATGTGATAATATGCTGGCTCTATACATGCTAAAAGTCGGTGGCAAAAACAGCACTTTTAGTGGACGAAAATCGATGATGCGCATTTGCCCTATATGATTACATTGCAGCCTGGCTCGCGGCTGCCGGTTACAGCATTCCTACTCAATACTGGACCAATTTCAAAGATTCTTGTTCACATTAGTCATTTAGACACTAATGCATGGGAAAATAGAGTCCAGGTTAATAAAAATTACCCTTTAAATTGGAACATATGGCCTTAGGAATAAATGGTTCAGGCACCTGCTAGGCACTTGCACCATTTCACAAGTATTGTATTGTTTTATTACTGGTCTAAAATAAAATCCCAATGGATACCCAACCCACAATACCTCTACCCATGGAACCTGATGAAGGGGACTCTGGGCTTGGTTATGCCCTATTAGGAGCATTGGCCCCCTCCATCCTTGGAGCATGATGGAGGGGGCCGACCTCCACCTCTGGATCCCGAAATAGTGGTCTCTGGGTTAGGGACATTGGAAGGGGTCTGGGGGGCAAGGGTGTAATTTACGGGTTGGACACAGTGGACATGTCCTCTGCACCTTTTCGCCTATTGGTCAATTTCAGTACTGTATGCTGTATCAAATATTTTTTTTATGACCGGCCATTTCCTGATGGGGACATATAAAATTATGAAAAAATATGCTTACGTTTAACCATGTATCATATGATGGAGGGATGTATAATCCTGTAAAGTAACCTGTACTGTATCGTACTAGTAACAAATATTCCAGTAATTCCATACTTATGGCAACCCTGTTACTGGATACAGAATTTTGAAAAAAACTAAAGTACTCATAGACTGTCTGGTTGTCTGCCTGCTAGGCAGCACCCTCATGTGGAGAAGTGTTGTAATATTGAGACTGATCTGACTCCATATACCAGGCATGTCACTTGTTCTTGAAATTGATAAAGAACATCTTAGCATTCACGACTTGTCTCGTCATTTATCATAGAAACACTAAACTGCGCAGGCACACACAATTCTGTCGATATCAAGCAAGTTCTCATCAGCGATGACACAGGAATCACGTACAAAACGACTGCTTCTGAAATGTAACTACCAAGCATCTGGTGCCTCAATACAGAAAAATATCCTAACTGCTTGTCCTAGATAATCTTATCCTAACTTTTCAAAGATAGGTAAAATCCTATCTTCCTATCACAAAAGCAATTCCTAAACTCATGGCTGTGTCCTGTCCTATCTCAGACATCCTATCTTATCTTAACTTATGAAATCCTAACTATAACTGTACATTTGATTCTTCAGTTGGCACTCGTCTGTGTTTAGAATGCCCACAAAGCTGCCTGTATCATTGATTAGAATGTAGGCTACTCCACATGGAGAAGCACTCTAGGGGGTCCTCAGAGTTACTGCAAGGGGGCCACCAAATTAGTGTTAATTATTGAAAACATCTTAAGATGAATCCAACATATTATTAGCAAATATATTAACCTATTAGTGAAAAAACCCATTGATGATAGGCTTACTGGCCTATAGGTAAGGTAGTCTCTGAGGTAGCCACCCACAGATCCAGTTACATGTATTCCTAAGGATTCAGTGTGCCACATGCATGTTTAACATTAAAACATGATTTATAAAATGATGCCAACATATTTTTATAGCTTATTATTCTATTCACTAAAAAGTAGGTATGTATAAGCAATGACCCACTAAAGTAAAGTTATTTTTTAGCAATTATTTCATTACTTTTAATATATATACCTTGGAAAAAAATAACAAGGTCCAGACACAAGATTAACATTTTAGGTTGATATGTTGAATTTGGTAGCAAACAGTTGCTTATTTACACATCCAGCAGTTACAGAGAATTAGTATTTACTTATATCAATGTCAGTTGTTACTTTCAACAGTCAAATTGTGTTCAGCTTAGTGTGTACAGTACGTTTGTAGCATCTCACTGAATCTCTGTGGTTTAAAGTTTAGCTTCTATATCGGCTTTATTTTATTTTTTCATGTTTGCTTATAGGAGTCGTGTTAAGTTACTGCTGATAAAGACCGAACACTTCATGATTTTGCCTCTTCGTAATAAAAATGAAATATTATAACGTATAGGAAATTAAACTGTTCCACCATTTCACAGCCCTTCCTTTAACCACTCAGGCTCGCCGGCTTACTCCAGTGCTAGTCTCGCATTTCCAGACCTTACTACACAGTGCTGCAGAGTTAGGTCTGGCCACTTCACACATACACTCCAGATTAGGAGAAAAAATTAACTGGGTTGATTGCATTTCTTTAAACCAATCACAATCGTCTTTGGCGGCGCTAAGCTCCGGATGCAGCGATGGTGGATCTGCAAAATGTTCTCAGGAAGGAACTTGTTTTGGGAGAACATTTGCACTCCATAAAAGAAAATGCCACACACAATATTAAATGAAGTTAACTGTAACGTGAGCTAATTCAATTGGTTGTATACATGGTTAAACGTAATTTGCATTTACCACCAATCCCTGTGTATTTTTTCCCTCCAATCGGTCCCAAAACTTCCCAGTTAGATAGTAAATGCTGTAAGCATATTTTTTTGTAAATCTTAACAATAATTACACGAAAGAACCGGCAGGCCTGCCTTGTTGCACGATACAAATATTCTTCAAAACTTGCCAATTTCAGCACGTAGCTTGCTAGCTCAAAGTTTGCTGTGGTGACCAGAAACGCACAGAGTTTGGCAAGGCGAGGGACATCCAGCGGGCGATTATCCAGTAAATAAACTGTCGTCATTTCAGACTACTCCAGTGGTAACACAGCACTGTGAATGTAGGTCTGGCAATGCAAGACTACTAAATAACAAAAGGAGAAGTTGTGACAATAGAGCAGGAATATCTGTAGTTGTAATATCCTTTATATTGGTGAATTTAGGGACGTTTTATGAAACTAACTCCAGACAGCCAGGGATATAAGAGCAGGCAGGACCTAAAAAAATAATAAAAACACTGACACATCTCTGACAGTATGACAATAACATAAAAAAAATTCACTTTAAGTGGTTTCTTTGGCATGCAAAATACTTTGAATGAAAACGTAGTTCAGCTTAAGACACAAAAGCGTACACAATGCTATAAGAATGTGGCAAAAATGTGGCCCAGACCACAACCAAATGTGGTCTATGTGACATTAATAAATGTTCAACACTGAAATGCGTTCACTGTTGCTAAGTAGAATGCATTTATGAAGAAGTGTGACTTGTGCAGACTGGTGTCAAATATTCACATAAGTCACATTAAAGACATAATGTAAACAGTGCAATAAAAACCATGATCACAGCAGTTAGTCAGAAGTGAGCAGCAGTTAGTCAGTGAGAGACTTTCAGTCAGGCATGTGACGGGGCAGCTAACAGCGAGGCCCTGATTGTAGTTATTATACACTTCCTGGTTTTAGCCGGGCGGGGAGTAGATAGAGGATCAGTGTGTGTTTATGAAAGCGTGTGTGTAGCAGTGTGCAACTCAGTTGTGTGGGCCTGTGTGTCAATGTGCGCCTCACATGGAGAGTAATTAAACTCAGCAAGACACTAAAGAAAAAGAGAGGGAGGAGAAAGAGTACGGGGAAAGGAAACAGTTTAAACTACTGAGGAGAAGAAGAAGAAGAACAGGAGGAGGAGGAAGACAGAGCAGTGAAAAGCTGAAGAACAAACAAAGAGGAGAGTGAACGCTGACTGACAGTCACAGGAACACTGGACTTCTACTGCACTGATACTACTGCTGCTGACAGCACTACTGCAGAGTGGGAGACATGGAGAGGAATGCTGGAAAGGATTATGTCTCCCTCATTACTCAACTCTAATCTCTCTCTCTACACACACACACACACACACACACACACACACACAAACACAAACACACACACACACACACACACACACACGCGCACACACACACACCTTGTTTGTCTTGTAAAAGACCTTTGGCGTGTGGATTATTGACTTTGTAACCTCTGCAGGGTAGCCATGTTTGAAGTCCTAGAGCACTTAAGTGTAGTAATAATTCATTGTCATAATATTACTGAGCGTAATAAGATTTGCAGTTTGAGTGTACTTCATAATGCTACTTTTTAAAACATAATTCTTCGGGTGTAGCATTTTATGGACGGTAACTTTTAGACTGTAATTGCTTTACCCTTATACTAAAGTGTGTAGTGCTCTAGCAAAGAATACATTTGATTGAGCAGTTCAATTATAGTGCTCTGTAGGTTGAGTCCAGTGTCTGAGAAAAGTACTTGGAGTATAACTTTTGGTACATAGTGCAGTCCTTTTAATGTCACCGCTTCAGAGGAGTTTTTTTTAAGTGTAGTGATTTTAGTATTGTACCCTGGTGTGGTCCTTCGCTTTTAGTTCTTTGAGCACAGTATACACCGTCTTTGTCTCATGGTTATTGGTCATATTTTCTACTATGAAGCAGCTGGGGGTCTGAGAGCCTTTTCCAGTATCTAACCAGAGGAGGCGAGAGGATGGGGACTTCATCACATTTTTAAGGAAGATTGCCTTTGCAGCTTTGTGGTTTCGTGGAAAGCCTTAAGAACCTGCTATCAGGAGGATTTTGCTACTCTTCGTGGAATTCTTTTAATATCCAAGAATTCTTTGGGGAATATGTGGGCTACTTAGAAAGGAACGTTTGGAGTTCTCCGTAGGGATTCCTTGGACTACACAGGCAGTTTTCAGGATTAAAGTGATTTATAAGGACTTTTCTTTCCAAAAATACGGCAAATTTAGCGAGAACTACCAAAAATTACATGAGTTTTAGCTTATCGCACCAAAATGTGACAAGGGTTAGGGTAAGACGAGAGGAATTCAACAAATTGTCTGTCATGGATTCTGACCTGGGAGAAGACACTCATCTGGGACACAGGGTTGGACTCGAGGGCTGTGGCGGTGCTTGTGAACAAAAAAGGGAAGAGCCAGAAAGAGAAGAAGAAGGGTCACTAAATGTTAAAGGAGGTGATGGAGAATTCAGCTCTGCATCCTCTTCCTCCAATTCCTCTCTGCCCTCCTCCTCCTCCACCCTCCCTACGTGCTTCTCCTCGTCCCACCCAGTTTACGTGGAAGAAGAGAAGGAGATGGTGACTGGCTGCTCCAAGTCCTTCACTGGACTCAAGCTCTTCACCAGGAGGTAAGACTGTATTGGCGAAAAAGAGTGAAATCAAGAACCTGAATATTAAATGGTTTCAAAAAGACAGTGGGTAAAATAATGGTGGTCTACCCTGCACTGGTGTAATACCTTGTACTGACCAGCAGGTAGAGCCATTGACTGAGACTCAGCCTCCTGACCTGATTTGACAGGATGTTAACAGATGTGTAGTACTTGCAAGTCCCATTAAGGCAGCTCACAGCTGCAGTAACCGTATCCAAGCCTTATCTATGCACACACATACCTTCACACCCTGCTGTAGACCCTCTCTGACACACACATAGGACATTTCTAGTAAAACAAACTCAAGTACAGACCATCACCCAACCCTAGAGCTACATACAGTACATTAGATAACACACCCGTTTGATAAGGCCTCCTGTGCAATTAAAGGTTTAGTTCAAACGTTTGGGAATAAAACCCGTTTTTTCCCCGCTGTGCGTGTGTTTTTGTGTGTCTAACCTTGCCAGTGGGTCACTTGTCATCATGTGGAGAGGGGACATGATTCCCACGGCAACAGGGGCCGCAGTTGTCATGCCAACAGTAACAACGATGACCGTCGTGCATCGACCTTGGCTACACACTCAAGCTAGAGATCATGGTGCAACACTAGAGGCTAAATTGGTTCGTCTGGTGCCTGTTTGGAAGGCAGGAGATCTTTGTGCATGCATTTGTTGCATTTGTTGTATATCCTTGGTGAAACTGTTTGCCTTTGTGTATAACCCCCTAACCCTTTGTGTATCAGAAGAGGCTCATGGGCATTCTAGATTTAGTAGTATTTATCAACTAATCATTATCATGGGGCTGAAATATTTGAGGAAAATTGCAGTGCAGTTCTTCTGAACAATATTGTGATTAGGATTTAAAAGAATGAACTTCAGGCCTGTGGTATTATAACAAGATAAGATTGTTTCACATGTTAAGTTTGTATCATGATTTTTTTTCCCTTAAAATAATCAGGTACATTTATTAATTTCCTTGTTGTCCTATCCGGGACAATCTTTGCAAATGTTTCTGTCGAAAAAACTGATCAATTATCACAGTATCACATATCTCACATTTAAAGTTTTACATTAGTGGCTGTACCTAATGTAATTTATTTTTACCTTTTGAAGCTTCTATTGAGGTTTTCGAATGCAGCTTCAGATGTCTGTCGTCATATTTTACAACACCATAGCATAAAAAAACCAAAACAATCCTTGAACCAAATCCTCCATTTGAATAAAGTGATTCATCGGATTAAATAAATTGGTCTTTTTTTAATAATTCAACTCGTCCGTTTCGTCAGCGTAAATACATGTAGGCAGCAGGCTAATCCAATAAGGATAAAATAATGATGAAATAATAATTGCGCCATTAGGCTTATAGCAGCATTTTGCAACGACAGGAACATCCATCTGGAATTATTATTACCCGTTGCGTCGGCGACGCTGGTATTCTTGTGTGTGTGTGTGTGTGTGTGTGTGTGTGTGTGTGTGTGTGTGTGTTATCATGGCAAGGCTGTTTTGAGTGCTTTGCCAGGTGTTTATATGTCTGTCTCTCTGACAACAGACACATTTAACAGCCACACACTAAACATGAGTGAGCACAGTATGCTGTTAAAATGCAATATAAGAAAACATTTGTTATTATTCATAAATAGGTCAATTGTTTTTAAATATTTCAGCGCTATCATGATCCTTCGAAATCCATAATTCACACCTTTAGTTTAAGTAATTCAATCTTGAAGTCCTTATAAACAGTGTGCTGTAGAACGGGGGATGTAACTCTCTCTTTCTTAGACCGTTTTCTCTTTCTCACAGTGCACTTGATGATTGAGTCTGTGTGAACATTCGTCATTCGACAGTGTTTCACTTAGCTTGACAAGGAAGTACACAGGAAGTTATTTTAGTCCTATTCCAGGCGCTCTCTCTCTTTCTCTCTCTCCCTTGCACCACGCCCACTCTCTTTCTCTCTTCCTCCCACCACACTGGCGGGTGTCTCTCACCCCTCCCTCTCTCTTTCTCTCTCTCTGCTCCACCTTAGCCGTCACTGTACACCACAGTTCAGTGTGAGCTCGGCAGTTAGACAGATGAGAAAGTGGAGTGCAAGCATGGATGGATAATTTTCTCCTTTTTTATCAGGTTTGCTCCAAATTTATTCTTTGTTTTTTTTTTTATAATATTTATCAGGCTACAGAATATTGTATGAGCTTCAGCTAACATTCTCAAAATGTTAAATTAACAAGGTAGAAATGACTTTTTTGGTTGTGCTGAATTGTGGAAACTAAAATCAACAGTTTGATCAACAGCTCAGTGAACTAATGTAATGCTGATGTCGGTCAGGTTGTTAGTGGGCTGATGCAGTGCTGTGTGTTTTTCCTAGTTCTCAGTCAACTCAGACAAAAAGGAAAGAGGCAAACATATGGATTTCAATGAATCTGGCCAACAACAAGGTCAATGCTACCTTAGTGTTTCCAAACAATTTTAGGTTTGAATTACGTTGGTTGACTCCATTGTGGGAAGAGGAAGATGTCTGTCACAGAAGGCCTTTGGAAGATTCTCAGTACTGTCTTTAAACAAAACCGCTTGTCCTTTATCGAAAATTCAAAATGCATTGCTGTTTCTCAATCAAGCAATACCTGCTAAAATTTTAGCATACTTGAAAAGCAGAGTCTGTGAACCGTCACGTCACAGCAAGAGGGTTTGGACCTGGCGGCAGGCTTGGCCCTTCTGGGTTAAGTTAGCATGTTCTCCCTGTGTCAGTGTGGCTTTTCTCAGGGTCCTATCACAACCCAGAGACATGCAGGTTAATTGTTGACTCTCAATTGCCAGGTGTGAATGTGAAGCTGAAAAGATAATTGAATTCTGTGCATTCAATATGGTGGTAGCTCAGTGGTGTGTTTAGCATACACACTAGCATTGCCCAAAGATTAACCTACCTCTGATAAATATGTGTTCTAACAACTCCAAATGGCCTTGTGTGTGTGTGTGTGTGTGTGTGTGTGTGTGTGTGTGTGTCTTGTGTGTTAGTGTGTTTATTTAAATTAAAAAAAGATAAACCGAGAGAGAGACATTGTGGTTTGAGGAGCATTTAGCTGACGTACCATAGGCATTTATGTTGTTAACTGTCTGAACCGCAAACAAAAAGCAAGCTATTCTTGGACACGTTGGTGGGTAGGTACATTGCTAACTAACGAGATGCAATATGGTGGCTTTAATCAATGTTTTCATGAAAACAGTGGATAGCGTAATGTGAAATTTTTCTGTCGTAGTAATGATCGCTCAGGACATTATCACCCGACTGCTTCTTTCAGCTCACCGTTTTGGGTTTCTTGCTTGCAACTAGAGTTTTGGTTCGGTCTTGCCGTTCTTATAGTGCTGCTCCCAGCAGCAGGCAGCTGTAAAACCCACGGTACACAAGCTGTCCAGCCCCCAAACTGCAGACAGACACAGTTAGAGACAAGCTGGGGAACATAGTGGAGCATGTAGAAGCTACAGAGACAGAGATATCTTTGTGAGCTTAGTGGAGACCTTATTGTTACTCCGTATTTGCTGGATGTGTAAATAGAAAACTTTATGTTCACAGGTTTTGCCATATCAACTTGAGATGTGATGATCTGTCAGTGTTGTGTTTATAAATGGTTTTTGTTGCCCACAAGAGGCCAGATAATCGGTTATAAATCAAGTTTAACAACATTTCCCTCCGTTTCCAGTCTTTCTGAAAAGCTAGGCTAAATATGGCAGACCTGTCTATGTGCTGGATGCACTGACATGAAACTAATATTTATTTTCTCATCCATTAAGACAGTGAGAATCACTGCATTGATCTATTTTTTCATGCTTACTTTACATTAAAACAAATAATTATGTGTAATGTGAAAGTGGTGGTTTTTAGTGTTCTCTATACACTTGTTTTGGGCAGCTTACTTAGTTTAAGAAGCTTTTCAAACAGTTTTCTTGTTTTTTCTGGATTGTGCTCATATATTGTCACTGTAAGAGTAGAATCATCAATTAAATTAATGTAGAATTGTAGAGGTGGATTCAAAAGGAAGACAGTAGGGGTGACCCCCGAATAGTCAAATATTCGATGCTTTGATCAAAGGAGCACGATTCGATGCAGAGGCTCAATAACACAAATGTTTCGTACAGACGAACCTGCTCTTCACGGCCGACTGTGTTAAACTGAAAGCGCAGCGCGTGCAGTGGACGCATAGTTACAAAAATTCAGAGGTGCATGACCACGCGCCGCGACAGCTTGCGGGGAATTTGCGCTGGAAACGACAGCCGTGGTGACGTCATTTTATGGCCCGTGCTAGCTTTTTGCATTTTAGTACTATATTGTTTTGTCGTGTTTGTGGCCCTTGCCGGATTGAAGTTTTACAAATGTTTGAAACTGGAGGTGCAAGTTTGCATCCAAACTCCGGTTGATGTTAGGAAATTTAGATCATGGTCTTAATAAAGATCTGACATGAGCTGACATGAAGTAGCGAGCCTGCTGGTTTGTGGTTTTGCTGATAAACTTTTATGTTAGAGGCAGTCTTTCCATGCATTACGAGAAATGATTTCTAATCTTTTATTATGAATAGCACAGCCTGTACTCACCCAGCAAAAAAAGTTTTGGATTGCTTCCCCATTGTGTGGCCCACTGCACACGCTCCAAAAGACTTTACACTGAGATGACGTCACAAACATAAAAATAGCCTTTCTGGGCTCTAGGAAGGTTTTGCAAATAATGAACCATTCATGGTTTGAATATTCATGACGACTGTCGACCTTGTGGCATTTAAGGCTTCCTGTCAACAGTTTTACAGGTATCTCTTTCATAATGCAGCATTGGATTTTTAGATCCATTACCGCATTTGGCAAATGGCAGCAAGGCTGACAATTCACTGCACTCTATCCAGCAGTACGAATCCATCTACCATGTGTCAGCCGAACAACAGAACCACAGGGGTTGTTGAAAATCATTATGGGAAACAAAATCACTGAAATAGTAGGATAAGCAGGTTGAGGTAAACATCCCATTTCATCAGTGGAAATTAGAATACGTAAGATGCAGTTTGTGAGAGATGGGTTTGTGAAGGCAGTGTGACATCAATTATATATACATCTTCCCTCACAATAAAGCACATCAGAGCCTTGTAGAGGTGTACGGAAAGAAAAGCTAGCTCTCATTGCATTGCTGCAGCCGGTTAGAAGGGTTGGTCTGTCTGTGGAAAACCACATTGCTCTTTATGTGTGTGTATTTGCATAGCATTCCACTATTCTTCATGTAAATATTTAACCCAACAGCACAGAGCTCTGGATAGTCTCACACACACTGACAAAATGTCTCTATTCTTTTACCCATGCAGTCTATCTGAGCTGGTTGCTCATTAAACAGAGGTGTTACGCTCGTTTGTACCTAAGAACTAGCCCGACCAAATAAATGCAAATTAGTCTGGAACTTCTCGTTTCATTTTCGATAAAGGGATTGGTTGTCTGCTAGTCTGTGTGATGTTGCTTGGTCCGTCGATTGACTGGTCTAACACCTTTGGTCCAATTGGAGCAATACATCTTGACGACTTCAGGCCAACTTTGCATGACGGATGGTTCTTAATGTTTTTTGGTCTGATGGTGGTGCTAGAGGAAACGTCAGGACTTTCCTCACCAGAAAAAAATGTCCTATCCTGACAAATGAAGGCTTTCCAGCAAATAATTACTTATTTGACCTGGTCCTGAGGATGGTTGGGACGAACAGTGTGTCCTAACCTTGACCAAGTATTTTTAGTTGCATATAAACAGAGTGTCTATTTGCACCCCCGGTACGAATAGCCTCGGCCACACAGCTGAGCTATTCACACCCTGTGACGTAACAACAAAAACACGTTGCTCGCGTGCACCGAAATCATGGCGGACGTTCATCTTCCATGACCGCAGAAACTGGCATATTAGGAACGTTTTATCTCTAAAGTTTATAACAATTGAATTTCTAGCGGAAAATGGATACTACAGCTGCGCTTTCTGTCTTCAGTGAAAGCATACAACCATTGGTTTGTTAGTTAGTATCTATTTTTTGTGTACAGTACGGTTACCTAGCAACCGAGGCTTGAAGAAAGCAAGTGGTAAACAGTTGTTCAACATCCTGTAAGAACTGCTGAGAGTGGTTAGAACGCTTACCTTTGGTATGGGAGTTAGGAGTTCAACTCCCCTATGAGGTGATCTTGATTTTGTAATTTTGGATTGGATATTTGCATGCAATTGCGCAAGTCAGGGCCCGCGAATGCAAATTTTTGCATGAATATGCCTGCTCTGGTTGGGTTGGTTAGGTTTAGGCAAGAGGAGTGGGATTGGTTATGGTTAGGGTAAAAATGTCAGAGCGATAATATTCCAAAAAGGTGTAACACATGAGTAGTATATGCCAATGTACTGTAAATGCACAGGGGTGCAAATAGCATACATTGTTATTTGTACCAGACGGGGTATTAATAGAACACATTGCTGTGTGCACCGGCGGGGTACAAATAGCATTCATTTCTAATTGCACCAGGGTACGAATATCACTTCTAATTGCAACAGGGTACAAATAGCATACACTGCTAATTGTACCAGGGGTGCAAATAGCCTCACCCTTACCTTAACCACACCAAAGCCGTTGGGGTGGAAAATTAAAAAACCTTGTTGGAACTGTCACATTGATTGATTTGAAAGGTACTAACCGAACACTCATGTTCTTGTTTAGGCATCAATCTTCCCTATAACTAACACTTTGCTCAAAGTGTCCTTGGGCAAGACACTGAACCCCGAGTTGCCCCCGATGCTGTGCATCGGAGTGTAAATGTGTGTAAATGTGTGTGAATGTTCATCTGACGAGCAGGTGGCACCTTGTACGCCATAGGCGCCGATTTATGTTTTCCTCCGTAGGTGCTCACAGGGGCAAAAGTAGTCAAACATTTTTTGCATTTCAGAACCTTAGGAAATGGACAGTGGCCTATACAAACGCACTATTAACTCGATAATAAAGCTGTAAGGTAGGCTATCTTTCAACTCAGGACAGCACCACTTCTCACAAATACAGATAGGAAAGGGAGATGAGAAGTTTAACTGACCACCAACTACCGCTGACCTGATGGAGCACCATGACCGGCAGCTCACGGTGCTCTGTATCCAGCGCTGTAGTCACCTATTCTGGGGTTACTAGACCACCAACTACCGCTGACCTAACGGAGCACGACGACCGGTCGCTCGCGGTGCTCTGTATCTAGCGTGCAGTAACCGATTCCGGGGTATCAACCGCGATCAGCTTCGTGGGAAATTAAGAACTCTCTGCACTGGTGGTGGATGTCGTTGATGCACTTGCATCATTAGGTTTGCTTTTTTAATAACAAATCTGTCCATTTAATTCTCACTCTGATTACCTAACGCACATGCACGCACTGTAGGGTGGGGTGGGGGGGGGGATTGGTGGATAGGATATGGAGCATGGGACTGACAGCGACATAACCAATCACGTTATGACAGACGCTCCACTTAGCACCAATTGCAATGTTTAATTCTAAATGAATGTAGCCTACTGGCAGTCTGGCACACATGTGTGCTCAGTGGGTGCTCGGTATTACCCACGGTATTGGCGCCCATGTTGTACGCTAGTCTCGGCCACAGTGTATGAATGTGTGTGAATGGTTCCTGTACTATGTAAAAGCGCTTTGAGTAGTCGTTAAGACTAGAAAAGCGCTATATAAATACAGTCCATTAACATAAATGAGTGAAATAACTATTAAATAAGTTGTGGTATCCTGAAAGGCACTGTACACTTCCCGTTTGATTCAGCCTTGCTTCATCCCTGGCTGTATGTTTGTTTCAAACATCCTACTGCTCTGTCTTTAAAAGGAGTCCACCTCTCTTCAAAAGAAAGTCTCCATTTCTGGAAACAAGAGACAGGAAGATGTTTTCCTGCCTTTGTATGCAGATGGAAATATCTCTACGTTTTTATCTCCCAATCCAGCCGGACAAAGAGCGCTACGTCATGTTTACATGCAAATACGAACTTAGGTGGGTAACGTTTTATCGAGTATTAATCTCATCATCGCTCCCTCACTCTTCCCCGTTATGGTGAGGGATAATCATTGTAAAAGGCAGCTTTTACAACACACACACAACACACACACACACACACAAGACACACACACACACACACACACACACACACACACACACACACACACACACACACACACACACACACACACACACACACACACACACAGGCAAAGGGAAGAAGAGGGATAGATAGGGAAGCATCTGAGAAAAGCAGTTTTAAATTGTAAGGAAAATAAGCTTTAATTCTTTACACTGTAAAGGACATGACATGTTGCTTGACTTATACAAGTTCTTTTTAAAACTAACATCGATATTTTAGAGTTCATGGAAATCTGATATTGATAGTATTTATGATAATGGTAGTATCAGCCTAATAGTCATTTTTAACATTGACATTTTCTATATGTGTCACTGAAAATTGGTTATTAAAAGATTGTGTCTCAGATACAGTATATAGGCCTACATGTAGTGAGCAGGACATTTCATAGTGTAAAAATGAACTTGCTTTCTGCTGGACAAACTGGAGATCCTTAATCATATCGTTTACATTCCTGCTCTGTCACTTATTATAACTTATCAGACAACGTATTGGCCAATACAAGATATAACCGCAAAAGCTAATATTAGCCAATATATCAGCTCTGAAGAGTTCTAAAACAAATATTTACATGTAGCCTGCTTTACTACTCTCTGAATAAACTGCTTCCTGCTTTCTTACAGGGTAGACAATTTGCTGCTTGGTATCGACATTACGTTATCTTGCTGATATTCAATTCGATTTTATTTATGTCAAATAATAACAGATAGTTATCTCAAGACACTTTACAGATTGAGTAGGCCTAGACCACACTATAATTTACATAGACCCAACAATTTCCCCAAGAGCAATTGCACTTATTGCAAGGAGGCAAGGAAAATCTTCCTTTTTAACAGGCAGAAATGGACAGAACCTGGCTCTTGGTGGGCTTCCATCTGCCTACCTACAATAAAAACAGAAATATTACTCATAATAATTCTAGCAGTGCGCACAATGGAATGGCAATTCTTCTACACATATCCTTGTTTTTTTCTGCTAAAAGCAATTTAAAAGGTCACTCAGCTTTCATGATTTACACATGAAAGACAGAAATACTAAAACAGCAGTTTGGATGCAAGTTGTTTAACAAAGAAACTGAAGCAAAACCGTTCTAAGCATAATTTTTCTAACAATGGCTAACTAACGCCAACAATACTACAAAGAGTCAGGAGGTCTGTCTGTTTGGCATACATCTGCAAGTAGTTGTAATCCTCTCTGGAACGAGCAAAGCCTAAGAATAAATAATTTCCCTGGGAAATGGGAAGATGAGTGATAGCCAGCACTCTGAGATTTGTGACGCCATTGGCTGGCCTGCACTATTACGCGTGCATATACTGTACGTGCTCAGCTGTGGACAGCCGAAAAAGAATATACCTTGAGAACAGATTTGCACCACTGCTGAATGACCCTGGATTTCTGTCAGATGACCTGGATATGCTCTTATCCTCACACAAATGGCTGACAGAGAAAGCTAACGACTGGGTCTCAAACTCTCATCGTGGGTGATTTTGCTGTTAAATATAAAAGGCATATGTGTGAAGAACACCATAATATACTGTACGGTACGGTCTGTAACGTGACCGAACCACCCGTTCTCACTCCCAACTCGTAAAATAATGTGATGAAATAGTATTAAGAGCGACAACGGTAGCGAGTAGTACGAAAGACTGGAAATCCGCATAAGTAGGTTGGTTGATGTGGTGGATGGCTCAAACAACACACCGTGTCCTGTTCTTGTCCCCATGTGTCACTCAAACATAGCCTACTTTTGGGACCCCACCCACAATCTTTTTCTAAACCTAACTGTCCTGTTCTTGTGCCGCATGTCAGTGAAACGTACGTCCCGACCTAGTGCGTCAAAAACGTGACCCCAAGCACGTCTAAATATGACGCCAAAGAGCAAGACGCTAAAGCAGTCTTTTTGCGTCCGTAACAAACGGCAAAGGTACCTGACCAAGCGTCGCTTTTTGGCGCGCTGGGAGTGAGAATGTGTTGGACAGAATGAATCCCACACCAAACTGAAAATCATTGTAGTGCTCATATGGACTAATGCCATTGTGAAATCAGATGTACTGAAAGATGGCTTGACTGATCTATTGAACACACTCAGCTACTTGAATACTGAGGTGTTTGTCAGGATCCCTCAAGCAGCATAAAGAAAAGAGAATTGAGAGATTCAGCAAATTGTTGACATTGTTGGCAACTGCATGCACTTAATTGACAATAAAAAAACAAGGCATAACTACATAACACAGCACGCCAGTTCACTGTGAAAGAGTTGTTCACTGCTGGGAACTAGCTCTTTCGGCGTTCACCTCCACCACTGACTTTAAGTCCCCCCCCCCCGGGATGGTTTGACACAGTACAACGACACTGTTAAAACTGCCAGGGAATTCTGTGATCTATTTCAAGCTTTTGATATGTCACAACATGTGAAATGACCCGCACACCGTCAATGACATACACTGGATTTGATTGTAAGCGAGGGTGTTGATATTTCCAGCACTATCTGACCATTTCTGTCGTTTTCTACTGGTACCCACACCAGATAATCACGGTAAATAAACAAGTATATTGATGTTTTTATGGAAGCTATGTCCATGACAATAGGCTTAACATCAGACTCTGTGGATTTGCTCTTTAAGAATTTTTTATTTTATTGACAGCATTGAGTCTGAATGTCATTCTAATGCTTTTCTTTCCTTGCACTTTGATTGCTATTTGAAATATGTTATATACTGTAAATATAGCTGCCTTGCAATGCCTTGCCTTGTATGCATGAATTATCCCATTTAACCTCCTTGTGCATCTTGGGTGCATCGTGGAACTATTCAAAATATAAAAAGCCAAGAGTAAATGCAACCGAAAGGCAGTAGGGACTGGCTACAAAGCCACTACCCAGAAACAAATTCTAGCTAGATATTTGAAAGAGGTTTACTCCTCCCAAGCCTGACCTTGTCTGTTAGTGGTCTGTGAAAGAAGCAACTCACGAACATAGGAAACGGCTCAAGCAACTTCAACACATATGCTCATACAGAAGTCATATCGTACTGTGGTAGAATTGATCTGATCCCTGATCAGTACAACTATTAAATGATCTGTATAGGTAAGAGAGCTGTATGAATGGAAGTCAGTGATGAAAAAACTTTTGTCTTGCTTGTAGTCCATGGTGGTCATCCATGTGTTAAAGTTTATGAATATATTTTCAAAGGTTAACTGGCCTTAAAGCTATAGTGCGTAGTTTCTTTCGCCCCCATGAGGAATTCTAAGTACTGACAATACTGTTGGCGCGTCCACATGATACAAGCCTCCTCCACGCAGTTGCTAGTAGCCAAGGAGGACGCGGAGGATTAAAAAAACATGATCTTCAGAAGAGATAATTATCTTCACTTGAGTTTCTGCGCAGGAATGTCACCGGAATCTGCTGAACATAGCCATACTGAGAAATACAGAGAGTTGTGTAGAGCTGATAGTCTTAATTAGCTTTGTAGCAACTCATTTGGCAATGGCTTGAATGTAAGGGACGTACTAAAGCTTTAATTATCAATGTAATAAATTTATACAAAATAATAATGATAATGGCTTTATTTGAAGAAATTGCATATCCTCTCAGACTGTGGCTGTTGTTATAATGTGGCTTTATGAAAGCCAGTCATCACTGGGATGACCCCTGACCTTTTGCAACAGAGCATTTGGAGAGGAAATGCTTGTCTGTTTAATGTCAGTGGTGGGATTAAGTGAACAGTGTGCTGATGAACCGCTGAGATGGGACTTCCTGTTAGACTTTATAATGTAATGGTTTCGGTAAGCTGCATACACTTTTATCCTGCACTTAAACGCTGTGGGAGTCAGCGATAAAACTGATCACACCACATGTCATGTTTTCTGTTCCATTCTCTTAGCTATGGTCTCATCTGTTGTACTGAGTTAGGTTAGTTTGTGGTGTGGTCTGCAGTGGTAAAATAGAAACATACCGAACAGATCTTCTGTTCATTTCCCCCAATCATAACCACAGAGCCCTGTTTTGTTTTATAGTTTTCAACAAATTGAGTGTCATGCATACTGTAAACTGTACTAAACTGTGTCTACAGCAGGAAACACAACAGTTATTTGATCGCTTGCTGACGGGTAAGACAGACAGATACGGTAAAAAGAGATAATGTCAGTACATATGCGTGTTGCAGTTTCAGGCCCGTTGGCTTATAATGGAAAAATTGCCCATAGTTTGACAGGATGAGTCATCTTGATCAAATATACACTAAAATAAAATATACCGTAAAAAAAAAAAGATCTCCAACTACAGCTGAAACAAATTCAGTCTATACAATAGTCCTGCAATAATTCCTGCCTTCATGAAAGTTCTTATAGGATTTTTATTTTTGTAAGGATGAATATTTTCATTAGGTAGTTTTGTTAACAGTACCTTAACCATCCGTTCGGCATAGTCAAATTCATACCCACATCCTTATATATATATATATATATATATATATATATATAGATATATATATATATATATATATATATATATATATATATCTATATATATATATATATATATATATATATATATATATATATATCTATATATCTATATATATATATATATATATATATATATATATATATATATATATATATATATATATATATATATAAAAAAATAAAGCCTGTGCCAAAACAGTGTTGACTAGTACAGTGACTACTCGTGGGTTGTGCAATACTTAACCTACACTTTTTAATATTTATTATATTTCTCAAAACCTTTATTGTAAGGTTGGCAATGTCAAGGTAGTTTGCAGCAGGCAAAGTTCACTGAAATCAGTATTATTGTGAACATCTCTGAATCCATGCAAATCAATAGATGGAGGTGCTCTATAATGAAATATGTAACGTGAAGCTACAAAGTGCAGATTAGGTTTAATGGCGTCGTCGGACAAAGTGCTTTCTCAATTTACCTTTAGCTCAAGTTTCTGCTAGTGACAGCATAAACGGATACTTTTAGACTCAGCAAAATTTGGTCCACCAAATACCTCAGGGCTTAGAGCGACAGATTTATACTTTGCTACACTATAAGACACCATTAAAGTCCCATCAAGACTGCTGAAATCAGAATGTGACATTGGCTGAACCTAGTACACGTAAGGGCCTTTTTGCCCCAATGGTTACAAAAACTAAGACATCCAAAAGCTACATCAGTGAGCAGTGAATTTAGTAAGTTTGTATTTGCATTTTCACTGTTGGTCAAGAACCACAAAGATTAGACAGATAAAATGATATGTTTAATCTTTGCTGATGAGAGACAGCAGCGTGTGTGTGACTGTGTTGTCTGATAAGTGTTGGAAAGGAAGGGTGCGAGTTAAAAAGCAAGATTTAAAGCACCAGAAGGGCAAGATGTCAAAAGTAATGATGATCTGCTGAGTCCCACTGTTAATAGTTTTAGTGTGTAAAATATTAGTCCGTGAAGTTTTCAGTTTTATTTTTCTTGCTCCCCCATTCTCTTTATTTCGCTTCTTCTTCAACTTGTTGAAATCAACCCATGGCTGGTAATAAACATCAATAACATTGATGTGATTTAAAAATCACATTCCTTATTGCACGTGTGGTGGATGGTTGCACTCTGAATGCTGGAATTTGTAACAGTTGCCAGGCTTGTGCTTGATTAGACAGTGGTTTTTAATACTTAATTAGAATTCCTCATGGGGGAGACAGAAACTATGCACTATAGAGAGCCGAGGTCACGCCCCTCCCGTTGGACCTCATGGGACCTTAATTCGGGAAAAAATATGGAGAGATAATAATTATTCAATGGAGAGATAATAATTATTTTTTGATCCCGTTTGAATTGAGCCATGGATTTGCCATATTTGTATATGACGTTCGTCAATTTAAAAGACAATTTTTCAACTGAAGAAAGTCTCAGTTAGCCGTAGATTTGTCATTGTACCACTTAGTTTTGTGTGAAACCTCTCCGTGAACTCCATCTCTCGTCTCACACAATTTACGTCCCCTAGCTTGATGATCATCTTGCTCGCTAGCTAGCTAGCTTAGCTCTGTTCCACAACAAATGTAACGTTATCTTACCTGATGTGTTTTATCCAGTGAAGTGTTTTCGGCAGATTAGCAAAAGAACGAGCAAGATCCGCTGCTCATTTGAGTAACGTCACATCCACGGTACGATACACAGAGACATCGTAGCTTCAGCGAGACGTCATCCATGCGACTTTGTAGTGTGTAGTCTTTCTAATTAAGTATTTTCAGTCTTATACTTCAACAGTTTAACAATAAACTGAGAGTTTCTTCGGTTGAAAAAGTATCTTTTAAATTGACGAACATCATATTTGTAATCCACGGCTAAATTCAAACAGGATAAAAAAATAATTTGCCTCTCCCCGTTCACTCCCATTCATATTTTTTTTTTAGAAAGATACGTCCCATGGACCAGAAGTAGAAGGCTGTGACTTTGGCTCTCTATAGCTTTTAATTAATTGTTAATACAGCATTACCTAATTTCTTCACCTTTAGTTTGAATGTATGCAGCTGTTTTATATAATTTAGCTTGTATTTTAAATGAGTATATCATAGTAAAGGAAACCGAACTGCTTGTGCGAGACAACATGATTTTCACTCAAAGGTCCAGTTGATGTTTTTTAGTTTCTTTTGGAGCTTGTGGTCTACATAAGCAAATGGTTTGAATAAGTTGAAAGCTCTGCAAAGCTAGTAAGTGGACCTTTTGAGTTGAAATAATTGTGTCCCACATATTGTTCCCAAGGTGAATAATGAACATGTTGAAGGAGTGTCTGTGTTTAAATGTCCAAGCATCTTTGCTTTAAATGAGCTGCCACTGGTTAGCAGCTCAGATAGTGTCCTTAAGGACAAAAGACAGTGATGCACCACTCATGCAGTCATGACACTATATGAGTCACTAAATGCCGTGAAAGAAAAACAAGTGAATGCGTCAATCATACTGCGAATGTCAAGGGAACAAGTGAAGGGACTACTAGTTGATACCAGTTTTGAGGACACGAGTGACTTTGAACAAAGCAGCACTGCATCAGGGATCCATTGATCTAATTAAAACAGCTAGTTAGATGATTAAGCATGGGAACAATTTACCTATTGAATTTTTTTCGAAGAAAATGTACATTTTATGAAGTTTTTTTTTTCTCCAATACTCTCTGTTGATGTCATTTAGTGAACACATTTATTAAACAAAAAAGCCCATTTGTCCCTTCAGCATTTCCAAAGGAAGAATGGAGAGAAGGACAGAGGCTGGACTATCATCAACTATCATGGATACCATCTTCTGTTGCGTGGATATTAAAACATCATGTGAACTGATATCGGACTTTTAACGATTAGCCTGGTATCAGAGAAGACAGGGGAAAAGGCTACTGAATGTTCCTTACCCAATCTTAGCAGATGTTTTAATTTTTTAGTACTTTCCATATTGCACTGCACTCCAAGACATAATGGATATCTTTTTCCAACGTCATTTCCGCCGTCGCCAAAAAGGAGCGGCTGCAGTACGTCAACCTGGTCCTGCTCTTCAGACCAGTAAAGCCAGGAGGCGCTCTAGTGTTGGTCTGCCCTCTGTAGCATTAGTACAGTCCAGACGATCCTCTGTTGGTTTACCTCCAGTTTGTATAGAACAGCGCAGGCGCCCCAGTGTTGGCTTACTGGTGGCCAGTGGAAAGAAGCGACAGTCCATTATAGATGTAGGATTAACAATGCGATATGGACGTCCTTCTAAAGTAAAATCTATTGAACCTCATTTACTTGGACCCTCTATGTTACTCGCGAGTGTGGTCCAGATGGGCGGAGGAGCGAAAGACAAGGAGGAGGAAGAGGAAGAACTAGATGCCTCTCCATGTTCCTGCTCTGAGTCCGACGGAGAGCAAGGGAGTGATGAAGAAGTGGAGAACAGAACTGGAGGAATACTAGATGCAAGGTTCAGGCCTACAGCTCAGATGCACTTAACCCAGGCAGTCATTATGGAAAACCTAACACCCCGCCCCTTGCTCCGCCCTCCTCGCTGTCTGAGACGAAACTCCTCCCACCTCCTGCCGGCCGACTCTGTGTTTCGGAGCAGTGGAACAGGTTATGGAGTTTATGGTCGATATAATCGACGTAGGTCAAGTCAAATTTACTGGACTTTAAATAAACAGATGCTGACTTCCACGACCAGCCCCTGTTTGGATCACCTGGCCTCAGCAGGTCTGAGGTCTGAGTCTGGGGCTCCTGGAACAGATGCGGCCTTCTCTGGGTCTACACTCCATAAAAGCTGTTCTACACCACTGGGGGGACCAGAGGGAACCATGTACTATGATCCTTATCTGGATACATGGGAGAACTTCCTGTCGTATGTACTGTAACACACACACACACACACACACACACACACACACACACACACACACACACACACACACACACACACACACACGCGCGCATAATTTGAGAAGGAATGTTCCTGTAACATGAACAGTATCTTTAGTAATGACATATAGCTAGATGTAACAGCGTCTGTCCTAGTCTAAAATCGGAGTAGAATTCCACTCCGGCACTACTTGTGTCATCTGTCAGAGAAGGAATTTGATGTGGATATTTTTAGTCCATTGAGAATGATTTTGTATCACAAAAAAAAATCTTGAAATAGTCCACATATTTGCCATGATGCTCTGACCATAGTGTCGCCATCAGGCAAAAATGTCATGGTAACTAACACACAAGATATCTCATTATCCAAGAGGCGGATACGTAACCTAGAAGCTTCCTTAGTACAATCAAGATCCCAGGGTGATGCATAGTTTAGATCTTAATGACCCCCATGAACTTTCCTTTAGCACAGCTGTTGCTGTTGGAAACTGTCACACTCTGGGGTGTTGTAACAACTGACCAGGGGGTGCTGAAAGAAATGTTCTTTTCCATTCCTCACATAATAAGAATTAAGCTTATTACAATCTCTGACATGTCAAAGTCCAGGACATAAGTGATACCATCAAAATGGTTCATATTAAAAAGACTTTTCAAATGCACAGTCCTGCTGCTACCAGCATTTGGGAGGTTGCGACACATGTTTGCGGATTGTCAGGGCATTGCATTGTGCTTTCATATTCATGTTCAATGCAGTCAGAAAAAAGTGACAAGGGATACGTTTATGTGTCACAATAAATAGATTTAGAAGAAATGTTGCTACATCTCAGCCCTCAAAACAGTTAAAGCAGTAAAAGCAATTTTGGCTCCCCTACAGTGTCATAGTGCACTTTTAACTTTACACCGCTGTCATAAAAAGCAGTCTCTTTGCTCGGTCGCTCTCTCCTCCTTTTTCTTCCTTAGCTTCCTCCATTAAGGTCTTCCTCTGTCTCTTCTCTTCTTCCACAATGTCCACAGCGTATGGTCAATAGAGGCTTCTGAACCATCAGAGGGAAAAACCAGAAAACGTCTCTATAAAAATTATCCACTTTCAACAATATCGGTGGTGGTGTGGTGACTTAATGCCGTAAAGCGTTACGCACTTCTCCCAGGAGATCGTATCTGCTCACGAGGCGCAGAGTGGGAATGATAGAGGAACTATTTTCCCTATTACAAGTCCGTGTCGCATCAAAATGATTTTGAAGCTTTTATTTGAAGGTACAAAAGTTACATGATGTTGCTTTAACTTTCCAACACCAAAATGCATAATTATACAGTGAACACTATCAAATGCTCCAATGCCCCCAGGTAAACTAAAGAAGTCCAATGTGGAACTTTGGTTGCAAAAAGGCCAGCTATATTCTATATATTAGGTATATAGGCATCTTCTGTTAGTGATATCACATAGTGTTATTTGTTTTTGGAAAAGACACGGTGGCTCCAGTGACCAAGTAACTTAAATGTAATATTTCCTAACACAATCATGATATAAGTCTTGTACATTACAGTGATTTTATTCCAAGAAGTGGACAATTTTCTCTATAACCAGCCAGCTGCAGAGTTAATTTTCAGCGAGTCCATCCTCTGTCTAAAATAAGATGCTTTTTCTTTCAAGTCATTTTCTTCTTTAGTTGTTTTCACAGTGCCTTTGAAAGCTCATATATGTATCTCAATATTCATGCTTGTCTTTGAGCAATTACTTTCCCTCTTTCTTATCGGCTCTTTGCTGCTTCAGAGATTCAGTGAAAATGTTTTTGTCAAAGCCTACCATTTTAGTTAAATCATTGGAAACGTGTATCCAGTGCTCATATTTTACTGTTCAGCAAAATATATGAAACTTGGCAAAAATAGCAAATAAAATAAATAAATAACACTCCACTTCCTATAGTATAGCCATAGTTTGTACATACTTTATTTGCATTGTCAGCCAGGAATAAGGCAATAACCCTAAACTAGTCATGTTTCCATCTAATTGTCAAGCAAATTTTTAACAAACTTTTTAAAAAAGAAGCAAAAAAAGAAAATGCGAATTAGAAGTGGTTCCAACTGCGAATAAACTAGACTACACAAAGCTTAGTTTCGTCACAAGTTGACGTTAAGCATGGTTGGAGATTGCAAACCAGCGTGCTAAATCAAAGAATTTAGAAAAAAATAAAAATAAATTAGGACACCCATGCTAAAGTTGACTAAAAAGAGGAATAAAAAAATCATGTGAAAAATTCATCACATACCGTTCACCATACCTAGAGATTGGCATGGTTTGATTTCAGTTAGCCTAATAGCTGGTTTGATTTGCATTGACAGATGATTTTATGGAAAGTACCCCATGCCAATCTCTAGGTATGGTGAAGGGTATGTGATGATGTGGGGCTATTTTAATTCCAAAGGCCAAGGGATGCATAGTTATGAAAATAACTGGCCTTTAAAAATAAAAATCTGCCTGCCTCTATGGGAATTTAACATAGGGGTGGACTTACTTATGCCCCCTGTATTTTAAGGAAGAACATTTATTTATTTACGATACATTATTCATTCAAAAAGAAAATAGGTGTCCTTAAAGATTGGATTTTTCCTTATTTTTTTAATTAAGGCATTAAAATCAATTTCCAAAAGAGTATTTTTTTATTCTTCTTTTTAGTCAACTTTAGCATGGGTGTCCTAATCTTTTCACATGACTGTATTTGGCTAAATGGAGCATTGTACAAGTTGGCCACCTGTGCAGAATACATTTGGTGTCAGCAAGACAACCGTTCACCGCTGTGAATACGTGGTGTGAAGGGCCAAACGATTCAAGCTGTTGAACCAGTTCGTCAATGTATAGCGACGTTGCTGAGGCACAGCCAATAGCGCACCTTGTCTCACAAATGTACGACGCACTGGATGGGACCAATTTCCCGATCCAGTCACGTGAGTTACATTTTCGATACGTCACAACTTATTTGGCAAAGCGGGTTCCATCTCCCATTTTGTGCATTAACTCTTTTTCGGAAAAGGCAAAAACCACTTCACGCGAGCGTGAATTTTGCTGTTTCTATCAACATTTTCCAATGCGATACTTCAAAATGCGCACAGCAATATGTTGATGGAAACCCCACTATTGAGACAAAATAGCAGCACATAAGCCGTGTTTCCATCAACATATTTTTATGCACATTTTGAAGTATCGCGTCATTATCGCAGATAACATGAAATTGCAGTATTTTACTGTGTGGAGTCTGCACTATATCCTCATGTAATGTCTGTCTTTTCAAGACATGCTGCTTTGCCAATTGAATTGCTCATAGGCGTGAATGTGAATAGTTGTTTTTCTACACATGTATGTGTATCAGCACTGTGATAGACTGGTGAGCCCATCCCATCTCTGGAGGGCTCCAGCTCCAAACATGATAAGTGGTTTTCAGAATGGATGTGTCATAAGTGTCACTGTTGTGCTCTATGGCCTATTTTGTTGTATGTATTGTGTATAGTTTGTTAAAGTCCAAGTCTGGTTAGACAGGTCTTGTGCCGTATAAGAAAGGTGATCATTGTCCAGTTTTGTGTGCCTCTGCAAAGTGTTTATATGTTCAGCTGTACTACTCAAAATGCCAAATATTTGATATATTTCAGCAACCTCATTTCATGCTTTTATTTTGAAAGCCACACTAGAAGTTATTATTTTCTGGTTGTCATTACATTTGGCTAGTCTGGTTTATGATGAACACAATCATTATAAAAATTTAAGTGTTCATGTACTGGTGGGGGTGGGTACAAGACAACAGTTATTTACTCATCCATAACAATTCCATCCAGCTCAGGTCCCACTCTCATATTTTTAACATTAATCTACTGACTTTAGAGATCTTCCTTTTTAAAAGACATGAGCATCACAAAAGGAGACCACAGTCCACTTGATGTTGACTTTTGTGCGTTTGATATGCTGCTTTGTAAGTGGAAGTAATGTTTGATCAGGAACAATTAACAATGTTAGAAGCATTTCCAATATGTAAGAAATCGCATCTTGCGAATTTCAAACCTTCAAATCTGTGTGATGTTGGCATATTTTAGTTTACATTAAATATTTCCTTGCATTTTTTTTTTGTTTTATTATCAAGAAGAAAATGGGAGCATTCACAATTTTCTGTCTTTTTGTCTTTGCAGGAAAGCAATAGCTAAGTCCGGCCTGCACCATCTTCCCTGTCAGCCCAGTACGTCATCCCTGAACAGGACTGACCCAGAAGCAAATATCCGCAGTACTTTGGACTGGAGTGTGAGTTTGGCTATCAGTATGACATACTTATGACTTTACATGTCTTTCATCAAACACCATTTATGCTTCATCAGTCACTTATCTTGTGATTAATGCCTAAGTGATCCATCAGTCCTTCTGTTTTTGTGACATTAAAACAGTTTTGCAGAAAGCAAAGTGATTTTAAGTTTCTGTCCTTTTGAGCCTCCTCTGTGTCTCTGGTTGTCTCTGTAGGATTCGGCTCTGTATGGAGATCATATCTGGTTTGAGACAAATGTGTCTGGAGACTACTGTTATGTGGGAGAACAACACTGTATTGCCAAAGCACTGGTTAGTATTTCACTCGGATTATCTCCACCTGTCTTCCCCCTTCTTGTGTCCCTCTTGGTGTTTACAACAGCACTATTTTCCACAAGTTACATTCATATGCATCTATTTTGATTTGTCTATGACAGTAACTTCTATGTTGGATGATCAACTCTGATCTTTTCCAAAAAAAACTTTACCTTATGCACAGTGAAGCTACGGCCATTCATTTCCAAGACCCGAGACAGTCCTTCAGTGTCATCAAAAATCAATCAAAAAGTCATGTTATAATTTTACTCATGTCAGCTCGTGTTAAAATCAAACATGTGGCAAGCCTCATCACACATACACAAAGTCGTCAAATGTCATACACTATCATGTCACTATGTATCTAATTTCAATCAACAGCATTTCACTTTTTGCAGCACAGGACTGACCCCTGGTGGTCAAATATGGCATTACTGCCTCCTTGTTTTGTCCATTCAAAAATCACTCACAAGCTGCTGAAGATCATAAAACAAAATTACTGTTGGTCAAAATACAAATTGTCTCACTTTTGTTCCGTGTTCCTGTAATGTTATGTCGGTGGTTGTTCTTCCATATTTCAAAACTGATCATTTTCATCCCTCTCCTTCTTTCTCCTTCCAGCAAAAGTCTGTAAGTCGAAGGAAGTGCGCTGCCTGTAAGATAGTTGCCCACACCATCTGTATAGAACAACTGGAGAAGGTAATTTTTTTTTTCTGTCTCATATATTCAAAATACTTAAGAATCTGAATGAGTTCACATTTTTGTATCTACTTTACTACTGTGGAGACCATAAGCATAAAGGTGTAAAACTTCAGTCATCACAGACAGATTAAGGTGGAGAGGAGAAAATTAAAGACGGAGGTTTAAACCATCTTTCACAAGAGACAAAATGTGACGGAAGCAAGAATAACGAAGGATTAAACTTTCAGTCGTCAAGGATGAGTTTAAAATCAGAGAGAAGTGAAAAGCAGATTACTTTAAACTGTCTGTCATGATGAAAATCTAAAATTGGATCCAAGGACAGTTGTTTTCAGCTAATAACTATTCTTTATTTATTTCACTAACAGTTATTTCGTATTTAATTTCGTTCATTTTCGTTGAAGCAGAGGGACAGCACATTAGAAATAGCAGACAACTTGTCCTTAACAGTTCTTCCTGTCTAATCTGCAGTTTCCCAGCTCTAGAGCCATTCTGTTGGATGCTACCCTGCCCCTCAATGACCCCAACTTTAGAGTGAGATAAACCAAACTCCTCCTGTCTCTCTCCTCGTCTGCGACCCTCAATCTCACAGAAACACACAGACCTAAGGTGGTGTCGGGACCTCACTTCAATCATTCACAAAAAAAACAGTGCACAGCTTGATATCTGTGTTTGCCTCAGGATGAGAATTTATTTGGAGCAAAAATACAACAAAGAATCTTTGTAGGTGGGGGCAAATGCATGGCAAACACAGATATAGCATGTATTCTCTAAAGGCAAACAGGCTTATGGACAATCCACTTTCAAAATGAGCGAATCGAATTGGAATCTAATCTAGGTCAAACTTCCACTTTTGATCTTGCATCATGAAGGTGTCATTTTCTCTTCCTTACATCTCGTAGAATCTTCTGTCTCTTTATCTCATTTTCTTGTTGATCAAATCTGACAGGTTTACAAAGTTGGCCCTGTTGATTTCTAAGCGATTAAAGGGTAACTACCGTTTTTTTTCAACCTGGAACCTATTTTCCTGTGTTTTTGTGTCTAAGTGACTGATGGGAACAAAGATCTTTGACATTGGTCCAGTTAAGCAAGATCGCTGCAGTCGGCAGCAGCGAAACAAGCTTCAAAGGGCCATTGTCACAAAAGTGCTCGTTTTGCCCCTGACAGGCTCAGATTAATATTCTAAGTGTCTGACAACATTATGGAAAGGATTTCTAAGGAGGTCGACCTCTCTGTTAAAGAGTAAGATCCTTCTTTTAAACATAATAAACAACCGCGAAATTGCGTTCGCTAAACCCACCAGACTCCACGTAAATAAACAGTAATTTTAGCATCCTAAGATACACTTCATTTAAAGTCGACAAAAAAAAAAGAAAAAAAAGAAAAGCAGTTTTTGGTCGTCTCTCCACTTTTACAACCATCACAACTCTAGTTTGGGTTGAAATAAACACACATGTGAAAATATGTTGGCTCTATAACAGTATTGCTTTTTTCAACTGAGTCTGGTGGGTTTAGTGCTACTAGCAGAGCTGTTTTTGGTTTAACAGAAAGGTCTCAAAGAGGTTTTAAAGGTCTATCTCTGAAGGGATCCTTTTCCATAATGTTGTCAGACACTTAGAATATTAATCTGAGCCTGTCAGTGGCAAAACGAGCACTCCTGTGAAGGTAAATACAAGCTGGACAATTGCCCTATTAACTTACATTGTAGCTTGTTTCGCCGCTGCTGACTGCAGCGATCTCGAATGATACCGGACCAATGTCAAAGATTGTTGTTCCCATCAGTCACTTAGACACAAAAAACATAGGAAAATAGGGTCCAGGTTGAAAAAGAAAATGATAGTTACCCTCTAAGTGATTAAGGCCACTTTCTGAAACAGTGGGCTAAAGGTGGAGGTAACAGCAGAAGGATAAGGACTGGTTACAGTTACAAAGTCTAACACAAGCTAACACGAGGATCCATTTGTCAGTATGAGGGGGCGGGTACCACCAAGGTCTGTGATATGCAAGGCTGAACCATGATTTGTATATAAACGAGCAGAACTGTCATCAGAATGAACCAGAACAATTCAACAGGATACGATGGCCTGTTCCATACGCCTTCCCCAAAAACAATTTGGTTGACATAACAGTGTTCAGCCTGGCAACCATAGTGTCTGGTGGTGTCCCTGCTCTGGTCAGGGTGGCCCTGGTTTTTTCTTTTCTGTGCACACTCTATTATGTGGAATCCTTGGGCCTTCTCACTTTTCACCGCTACAAAGACACACATGTCTGGACCTCTTTGGCCTAACCCCTTCTTTCTCCAAAAACACGTTTTACCTGCAAACCTGATCATTGGAAATCATTCCTTTACAGCTGTCTGTTCTGGAGCTCCATGCTTTTTCCTATAACCCTCTCACAGTACCCAATGTGGTTTGTGAGTTAGAAGCCCAGTTATCATCTAACTATTTACAACTCTCTTCCTCTCTATTCTTTCTCTGCTCCAGATTAATTTCAGGTGTAAACCGTCTTTCAGAGAATCAAGCTCTAGGAACATCCGAGAGGTGAGTTTAAGAAGATTGTTATTGGAGTGGGGTCCAAGCAGTGCTGCTGCTGGAGCTGCTTTGCATTTACTCAGATTGTCTGTCTTACAAGTTCAGAAACCAACAGGGAAATAGTTGTATGTTGTTCATATTCAAAATTGTTCATGGTCTCCAAAAAACTTGGCTATTTCATTCAGATTTGGAAACTCACAATTTGTGTAATTTGTGTGTGTTCAGCCCATTGTTGTGCGTCATCACTGGGTGCATCGGAGACGGCAAGAAGGCAAATGTAAACAATGTGGGAAGGTGAGTTTTATTTTATCTTGACCGATATTCTAATAAGAATCATTTTATCTTTTTTTTTTTTAAATATTTAAGTTTAACGGTTTATAAAGTTTACGGTATAAACCCTCTTTCTCTCTTGCAGGTTCCCCAAATAAATCAAAGTTATACCCTAAATTGCTTGAGTTCCCCACTTAATTAAATATAAATTAAACTGGTAGTTTAATTTTTAGTAGCAGTGAAGAGCACAAAATAACTTATGTTCCTATCTTTCTGTGCAGGGTTTCCAGCAGAAGTTTGCTTTCCACAGTAAAGAGATTGTAGCCATCAGTTGCTCCTGGTGCAAACAGGCTGTGAGTACTGTATGTTTGGGAACACGTAAAACTGGATGAGTAAGAAGGACAGCGCAGTTTAATCTTGAATTTTCACATTGGGACACTTAAGTCATTTAACTTGACTTAAACTGAACTACCACAAACGTATTATTATTATTTTTTTTTTTTTTTCAAAATTATATTATTTCTATTCTACAGATCTCAAGGAATAAATGCATTGTATTGCTGTATTTCCCTCTTTAGTACCACAACAAGGTGTCCTGCTTCATGCTCCAGCAAATTGAAGAGCCTTGTCCAATAGGAGCTCATGCTGCCCTTATTGTTCCACCTACATGGATCATTCGAGTCCGACGCAATCAGGTAATACTGCTGTCAGTCACTCTTTTTCTCCCCCAATACAATGTTATTAAATATTAATTTTATTTTTTTATACAATTACATTAACAGTAGAACACACATCTCCCTTATATACACTATCACCCAACACAAACACCAAACAATCCTTGGGCCTACATTGAAAATAATAATAATAATAATAATAATAATAATAATAATAATAATAATAATAATAATTGTTATAATAATAATAAACCAAACTAAAGCAAGTAACTTACAGGATATACAGTCAAATATGATATAGTATTCATGTAACAAATACATAATGACAGATAAGAGATGTGAAAAATAAAGAAATACATCAAAGCAGATACTCAGGCTTGACTTCATAAATGTGCAAAAAGACATTATGGGGACAACAAACGAGCAGTAAGTAATTACACAAAGTGACAAGGACTAAAAAGGGACGTAAAATAATTAAATTAATGAAATAAAATAAAATATAATTTTTTTTTTAAATGGGTTTAAAAGTCCTCCTCAGTACATTATACTAGTAAGAGAAGTAAAATAGTTATGGCTGATCAATCGGAAGCCTTTTTAGATAGCTGAAGTGTGATATTAAGTTTTGTCACCAGACATTTCATTTCTCAACTGAACCTCTAAGAAGAAACTTGATTTTCTCTAGATTGAGAAAAAAAAAAAAATCATGTCCCCCAACCACACCAATGGAGGACTAGTACCATCTGAAAACGGTCTACAGACACGTTTGGGTCCTGGATGTCCTTGTGTAGCCATGTCGCTGTGAAACGCAAAACACTGCTCTCACGATACAACCTCCATCGCCAAGGCACATAGCTCGTCCTTCTTGTTAGCCAGCAATCTCGTGGTGATGAAAGGCCTCTTCATTCCTGCCTTAGATCCTTTGTATCTCCCCCTCCTAAGCTCCTTGGGGATTTCACGCTCAGTCAAAAAGAAAATAACAGAGCTTTGCTGTAAACAATGACTCCATCGGTGCCGTATTGTTGTGCGAGGACAGAGATGCGGTTGAGCAAAATATTCCCAAAGACAAGGAACAACAGGGAAAATGTTCCACAACTTCGTCGACTAAATGAACACACACAACCGAGCTAAAGACAAACAATAAATAAGAATAAGTATTGCAGCTGTTGCTGTCTGCCGCTCGTACGGTGCCTGAACTGGATCCGAGGGAGAGGGGAGTGTTGGCTACTCGGTAGTTTGTTCGCAATACTAACATCATAAAAATATGGGGCATACATATTCGCAAACAATACAACAGCAAGCAACAGAAAGCCCACAACAATTAAATTCCTCTCATTAGGATCGGAAGTAGTGTTAGTGGGGGATAAATTGCATCCTCTTGTGAATCAATGTAAATGGACTGTTCTTATATAGCGCTTTTCTAGTCTCAACGACTACTCAGAGCGCTTTAACATTGTACAGGAACCATTCACCATTCACACACATTCGTACACTGTGGCCGAGGCTGCCGTAACAAGGTGCCACCTGCTCATCAGATAATCATTCACACACATTTACACTCCGATGCGCAGCATCGGGGGCAACTCGGGGTTCAGTGTCTTGCCCAAGGACACTTCGACATGGGACTGCAGGGCCAAGGATCGAACCACCAACCTTCCGATTGGCAGGCAACTGCTCTACCACTGACCCACAGCAACCCTGACCTTAGAATTAAAGGAACATGCCGACTTATTGGGACTTTAGCTTATTCACTGTAACCCCCAGAGTAAGACAAGTCGATACATACCCTTCTCGTGTCCGTGCGTGTTGTAACTCTGTCTGACGGATCCACCTGTAGCTTAGCCTAGCACAGAACTTGCAGGTAACTGGTTCCAACTAGCCTACTGCTCCGAATAAGCGACAAAATAACGCCAACCTGCTCCTATTTACATATGATATGATTTGCAGAGTTACAGCGTGTACAAAGAACAACATAACATGAGACACAGCCATCTTCTACCCGTAAACAAACTGGGAACTATACTCTCAGGAGGCGAAGCTCTGCTACTTCTGCTACTTGGGCGGAGTGATTTGCTTTGCAGCAAGCCTTTCTGAGAATATAGTTCTCGGTTTGTTTAGGGTTAGGTTAGAAGATGGCTGTGTCTTTATGTTACGTGTTTTTTTTGTACACGCTGTGACTCTACAAATCACAACATGTAAATAGGAACATGCTGGCGTTATTTTGTCACTCTTTTGGAGCAGTAGGATTGTTGGAACCAGTTACCTGCAGGTCCTATTGCTGGGCTGCTACCGGTGGAGCCGTCAGACAGAGTTACAACACACACGGAGATGAGCAGGGTATGTATGGACTTATCTAACTCTGGGGGATACAGTGAATAAGCTAAAGTCCCAATAAGTCGGCGTGTTCATTTTTAAAGTTGGAATGGAATACCTGGTTTACACCATCACAGGCTTGTGTAGCCTGTGATGGTCTTTGAGGCACATATACATTTCTTGAAAAAAGGAATGTTCAAGACGGAACCTAGGATATTTTCCCCCCTAACATCCCATACCTTTTCACATTCCAATACAAAAATCTAATAAGGGTACCCGGTCCAAGAGGACCAAAGTTTACTGAATTATCAGCCATTTAAGTTTTTAAAAAACATTTGATACCATAGATTTTGGCATATTACCCAATAAAATGGAAATGTACGGCATAAGAGGGGCTGTGCTGAACTGGTTGAAAAGCTATATCGTTAACTGGCAACAATCCCACAGGGGTCAGTATTAGGTCCTACAACGTTTGTTCTGTATTTAAATGACGGTGTACGTAAGGTATCAGTTCTTTTTAAAATTTGTTTTTTTTGCGGTATTTTCTGTTCTGGGGAGAATTTACAGCAGCAGGAGATGGTGCGCATGGACACAGATCGTCAAATCAATCATACATTTCTGTCATAAAACAGTATGGTCTCTGTAGAAACTGTACATTGATGCAAAATGTACATCAAGTCAACAGTTTAGCCCCCGTTCCTGTCAGTATATAAAGTATAACAAATCTGAAGATAACATAACAAAAATGAATACTAACTGTAAGAAAAACAGATCCTGATTTAGACACAGTCAGCCATCTACTCTTTGGTAAGTGGCTAAGGTATAAACAATCTGATGCACTTAAGCTGTTCTGCTATCTAATAGAACAAACCCTCTCTGCTTTATAACAACTTTTCACCCTTCACCCTCCATTATTTTTTTATATTGGACACACTTTGTTCAATCATGTAACTATCAATCAGTTTAACTGTTGCTGTGGCTGTTGTTGCAGGTACTTACAGCAGTGTCGACGAGTAGGACTTAGACTCAATTGGTGATGGCAACGTTGTTTGAGGTGTCCTGACAAAAGATTTTAATTGACAGCCAATCAAAAACAACTAGTTTCCATTGCCATGGTATAGTTTAGTACGCAGTGTAGTTGGCAAATGTTACAAATATTTGTTTTTTTAAGTGTCTTTCCTTATTCATGTTCCCCATACAAAATGTTTGCTTTGTATGGGGAACATGAATAAGGAAAGACACAAAAAACAAACAAATATTTGGTCTGTCTGTCTGTCTGTCTTACTGTCTCAAATAGATACTTTATTTATCCCCGGAGGGAAATTCACATGTCACAATAATGGTACACAAATGAAAACACTGAGCAAAAAATAAACGGAATCAATCAAATATCAAAAACACAATCAAATATCAAAACACGGGTACTAATATGATATAAGATTTGAAAGTAAAAAAGATGTGGTGATTTTAATAAGGTGCTTTGCCTTGAACTTCCCCACACACATTTGTTTTAATGAAGGGAAACACCTTTTCCTTTATTACGAAAACAAGCTGCATCACATCCTCCCCATGCGCTCCATGAAATCAACCTGCAGTGATCTGCAGCTGATGTCTCTGTTTTGTATCTCCCACAGTCATCTATGAAGTCAAGTAAGAAGAAGAAGAGAGCATCATTCAAGCGGAAAAGCAGCAAAAAAGGAGCAGAGGTCAGTCCTGCACTATATTTTTCAGTTTCTCTCTGTGCCACCTCTGGCCACATGGTTATGGTACACATATAAAACACATACAATTTGGTTTTGGTTCTTTACTTTGTGTGTTACACACTCTGAAACTCTCTTAAGGATAGCACCATATTTAAAGATATATCTGACAGACATGATTTGTGATAAATGTGTGCTTGTTTTTTGTCATAGAATAGAGTAGACCGATTATCTGCCCTGGGCGATTATCTGGCTGTTTTTGCCAGTTTGCAGATAATCTGTATCAGCGTTTAATTTGCCTGATAACCGAACAAAGTTAATTATTTAAAAGTGCGATACTTTGTTTCAGCTACAGCTCTGTGTTTGTTACATTCCAAAATCTTAATTTTGACTTAAATGTTTTAATTTTCACTGTAAATGCATATACGTTCCAAATATTTCACTAACTACTAATAATTGGTATCGGTATCGGCCTTGAAAACCAGTATCTGTCGATCCCTACTTGAGATACCTTCTGAAAGGCTAATCTGGATTAATAGTTTAGGGACACCAGCCTGTAGATAAGTCCCAGATTAGACAGCCTAAATGGACAAGCTCTACTATAGAAGGACTTAGCAGATCATCTTCCTCTCTGACAGGAAGGACGACAGTGGAAGCCGTTTTTAATCAGACCCATCCCTTCGCCACTGATGAAACCGCTGCTGGTGTTTGTCAACCCCAAGAGTGGAGGAAACCAGGTATTCACGAACAACCCAATCAACCCAGCCAGTGGGTTAATGACTAATAAGCTATTAGCTAAGCAGTTATGGTGTCACTAAACCAGCCCACAAGTCTGGAAGCCTGTTAGTCAGCTCATGATTTCAGGCTCAACTTGTCAAATCAAAAAACAGTTGACACTGGATGTCTACTTCGACATCATTTAGATGTTGGCCTTTTTATTTTATTTGACATTTATCCTTTATTTTAGCAGAAGGGGACCCACTGAGATAGAAATCTCTTTTACAAAGTTAACATTTAATCAGTACATACATACACATACAAACATTTCAAAAGAGTTACAAATGGTAACTTATGTTTTTCTTCAATATTTCAATTACTAGCTCCGTACAAAATCTGATAGGACACCAGAGAACATTGCTCAGCTGCATCTTGGAATTCATTCCCTATACTGTACTGTAAGGCTTGCTAAAACACTGAAATCAGCCTTACTCCATTCAGTCCTGTATCTGGGTGTATTTACGTTGATAGAATCCAGAGATTTAGTGGTATAATTTAAGAAACGAATTGACGGACTGGTTATATACAGAGGGAGTTTATCAGTTAAAGCTATATATAATAATATATAATGCTATATCCTTTGTAAATCAAGCGAGAACCAGTCTGAGGCATGCATATAAAGTGAATCAACATAGTCAATATTGTAGCCTGCACGTTCCTTTTTCTGCTGTCCGTAGAGAGGCAGGGCTTATTGCCTTGTCTTAAAGTGCTCATATTATGCTTTTTGGCTTTTTCCCTTTCCTTTATTGTGTTGTATATCTTTTTGTGCATGTTATAGGTTTACAAAGTGAAAAATCCCAAAGTCCACCCCAAAGGGACTTACCATCTTCCAGAGAAAACACTGTTCACAAACTGCTCCAAACAGCTCTATTGTAGTCCAGCCTTTGCTTGCGTTATAATGCTCGCCTAGCTGCTAGCATGGCACACCGTCATACTCTGCAACTGACAAGCTAGCAGCCCATACCTAGCTACCGTGCATGTGAGACTCCCAACAAAGATGGTACAGAAGTGAGATGTCTCACTCTGTAGCTAAAACAGAGAGCTCAACACACAGGGTGAAAAGAGGAGCTGCAGCAATGTGCAGTACAACAAATATATCGTGTTTGTTTTAAAATTAAACCATGTAAACCTATTCTGGTACAACCTCTAAATACAATTATGAACCTGAAAATTAGTATAATAAGAGCACTTTAAAGGACTCTCTGGCCCATTCCTCAATCTGAAGAGAAATGATGTATGTAGAATCACCTGATAAGGGCCTAAAACCCAATATTTAGGACTTGGACCTTGACCCGCCTCTCTCAACTTAGGACTTGACTGGACTTGAGTCTTACAAGACAATGTCTCAGTGCCAGTGAATGTACTGTAAGTAGATTATGGGTAAATTTGGTTACTTTCAAGTCTTTTAAACTCATATTGGTTTCTCTGTCGGACAGGGCAATAAGATCCTGCAGTCCTTTATGTGGTATCTGAATCCCAGACAGGTATTTGACCTGAGCCAAGGTGGACCATACGAGGGGTAGGTCGCTCACACACACACACACACACACACACACACACACACACACACACACACACACACACACACACACACACACACACACACACACACACACACACTCTAACATCAGTGAACTTCTCTTGGTGATGTCAGATTTGTTTGGCTGAATTGACCATTAACTAGTGTCAATCTTGTAGCCTGGAGCTGTATCGTAAAGTCCATAACCTGAGTATCCTGGCCTGTGGAGGAGACGGCACCGTGAGTAATAACACACACACACACACACACACACACACACACACTTATTATTTAGTGCCACATGTGAAAAATGGATTTAGTTTTAAGTCAGAAATCTGAGTTTAAAGTTAGAATCATGAGATTTTTTTCATCAGAATTCTAAATAAACAAAAGCCTCAAATAAATGTTTCACATGTGGTCCTAATCCAGTGTGTCCACTGGCAACTAGAATCAAATACTATCTTAAATTCCTAGTTTATAGCCACTATATTGCTAGACTGTGAACCTGTGGAATTTGTGACAGTGATTACAATGTCTGTCTGATTATTATTGAATTGAAGTAGTGAGTAGTGCATGCCCATGTCATTAGCCCATTTCATCAGCATAAAATCATATGATGTGTATGTATGTATTAAAAAACAGAATGTGCTAAAGAATAAAAACTAAAGGAACTATGACTTCAGCAGAGGTGTTGTTTCTGATGGACACTGAAAACTTCCTGTTTAAGAGAGATGGACAGATGGAGGAACACAGCCTTTTGTCTCTTTAACTGCATGTCTGTGTGTGTGTGTGTGTGTGGAACCAGGTGGGCTGGATCCTGTCTTGTCTTGATGAACTGGGATTAAATCCTCAACCTCCTGTTGCCGTGTTACCACTAGGGACAGGAAATGACCTCGCCAGGACCCTCAACTGGGGAGGGGTGGGTACAAATACTGACACCTACACACAATAAAACTGTATTGGTGAATACAAATAGTCCAATTCAATGCTGTTGGCAATCTGAGCAACTGCTGGCTCATTTTTAATTTAACATACAGTGAGCCCTCATGTGCTATATTGAAGCTTCTGCATTTGCTAAGTTGTTTTTTTCTTTAATTTGTCACTAATCTGTACTAGGGGTGGGAATCACCAGAGGCCTCACGATACAATATCATCACGATACAATATTATTGCTATTTTAAACATATTGCAATATTCTGCGATATATTGCAATGTATTACGCTTTTTCCAACTTCAAATTTTTCCCTATTTCAAATGATGTCCCCAAAGGATCTAAAAATATACATTTCTCTGTTTGTTCATCTCACTTCAATTGTATTGCTGCAAAATGGGATTGTAAAGCAGACAAACTAACCAACACATTTATCATAAAAGATCGATACTTGGCGTCTGTGTATCGATACAGTATTGCCACGAAAAATATCGTGATACTATGCTGTATCGATTTTTTCCCCCACCCCTAATCTGTACGCTTGGATTCATTTCAAACTTCAAACTTTCAAACATGTGCCTTAGGCTATTGTTACTCATACTTCAAGAAAGTCCATCTTCAGCACTTGTTTTCTAAAGTTATTTTGTTGCTTCAACATAAAAATCTTGTTTTATATTCACATAAATATATTTGTGTATAAGTATCCATATATTTTTTTTTAATGTAACTCTGCATGTATTCCAGGGCTATACAGATGAACCTCTGTCTAAGATCCTGTCCCATGTTGAGGATGGAACTGTTGTCCAGCTAGACAGATGGAATCTACAGGTTGAACCAAACCACAGTGCAGGGGCTGAACCGGACGAACAGCAGACTGATAAGGTCAGTGGCAGTACACCTACATCATATCCAGAAACTCTAAGCTGACGTCTGAGACTGTGGACGCTTAACGCTTCTTATGTAAAAATTGTCGACACTTCACTCTTCTTATTTAAAAACACATTTTCATGCTCTCATCTTAAACCCTTCAAACTAAACGTAAATGTGCTTAGCTGCCCTATTGTTAATCGGTAGTCTGTCCATCCAACATTTTGATATCTTACAACTTCTGACAGATTCTATAAAGATTTATATGGATATCCAGGATGCCCAGAAATCTAAATGATTTTGGTGAGCCCATGGATGTATTAAGGAGACCTGGATAACGCACTAACGGCAAGACAGCCTCTGCAATCTTTCTCACACTTCTACATTTTGAGCCCATAGAGCCTGCGCACTAGAGTCCCTCAGCAGCCGAGCTGGTTGAGAGCATGAGTGTCAGATATTTCCTTTTGACTCTCCATACACATGGATGGGATACCATTGTGTTCTATATATCTAAATAGGTAGACCTATACGGATCAGAATGGGGTATTAACAAAAACTATTTATTGAATGTAATAGAATATTTTCCATTGAATCTTAAGTTAAGTCAACATAAATATGAAATTGTAGAAAATATAAAATGTAGGTTAATAATAAAATACAACACATGTAATAAGTGTTGGCTCTGCTGCCTGGTAATTAGTCCAATCCTCACTGTATTATAAAATGAGCCTTGGCTAAACAATGTAAATACATAGCCTATAGCGGGGATCTTCAACAGGGGTCCGGGACTCCTAGGGGGTCCTCAGAGTCACTGCAGGGGGGCCTCCAAATTATACATTTTTGAAAGTTGAAAGTCTTAACGTGATTCCTTATTATTAGCAAATATAAATCCCCACTGATGATAGGCTTACTGGACGATAATGCTATTAGTCACTAAGGTAGCCATCCACAGATTCAGTTCATCCCAAAGGACTGACTGTTCCACGTGTGTGTTTAACATTAAAACATGATTTATAAAATCATGCCAACAATTTTAAGGCTATTTGAATAGCTTAGTATTCTATGCAAAAAAAAGTATCTATAAATGCTTTAGGCTTAATATGCAACTTCATTTTATACAATATATGTAGTAGGGGGTCCCTGATCCGTCTCAGTTTCAGTTAAGGGGTCCTTGGCTTAAAAAACATTGAAGACCTCTGGCCTATAGGATATGGCTGCAGCTTTATGTCTCTATAGTAAAATAAAACGTATACTGCTGTATGGCTACCGCAGGTTTCCTTTTATATATTTTAAAATATGAAATACTACTTATACTATGGCCTGGTTAAAGACTGTATGGTTATTATTTACTAAGAGATGTGCATTCGTATTGTCTGTATGCCCAGCTAATCTACATTTTAAATAATATAACGATATTTAGTCAATAGTCAATCCATTGCTTTCCATCTTGCATTAGTGCAGAGTTGTAACTAAACCTTGAGAAGCTGGATAATCATTGTTCACATTGTTGCCCGTTGGCGTTTATCAGACTTAATGGGCCCTATCTTGCACCTGGCGCAATGCAGCGCAAAGCCCGACGCAAGCGTCTTTGCCAGTTTAAGACCAACAAGGGTGTCAATTCCCCATCCAGTGCCCACGTCGTTTATGCACCTGCGCCCATCTGTGCGCCCATGGGCGTGCTGGTCTTACAGGGAGGTGTGTTCACGTGCATTCTTGGCGCATTGCTATCTTGAGGCAACGGAAAGCGATGGCACCATTGACCAACATAAACCTGGTCTGAAGTCATTAACGCAGCATTTCATTTGTTACAATGGACCAAGGTACAAAAGCGCCTGGCTTTTTTAAAGGGAATGGGAGATGACACTCTGATTGGTTTATTGCATGTTATGCCCAAAACAAACCTAAGAATTAATGAAGACAATAAGTACAACCCGTTTGAACCATGCGACTGGCACACGGACCCTTTTTTCCTCCGTTGAACTAACAAAAGTGGATTTGTACACGCTGTGCGCTTAAATTGTTAAAATAGGGCCCAATAAGCAGATCTATTTCACTTTTGTCAGGCACAAAGTCACAGAACACAGTCCTGGAAGTGGCTGGCAAGCAAGACACAGACAAACCAAGAGATGCACTGCATTGCTGTTGTGTTGTGTTTTTATGTTTGTGTGTATGCTCTCTCAGCTTCCTCTAGATGTTTTCAACAATTACTTCAGTCTTGGATTCGACGCCCACGTGACTCTAGAGTTTCACGAGTCAAGAGGTATGTTCATATTAATAAACCGAACAATGAAAAACAAATGTTACTACACAATATACTGTATGAGAAGCTCCTTATTGTTGTTCACATTCATATTGATGTGTAAAGGATTATGTGAGCATTGCTAATTTGTGAAAACTTTGCTTTTTCATTTAATTTTGACATCTTTTGTCCGTCATTGTTCCAGAGGCCAACCCAGAGAAGTTTAATAGTCGTTTTCGGAACAAGATGTTCTATGCTGGGGTGAGTGCTTCTCCGTGTTAAAGATCAGTGTGCGTGAATGTTTCTGTTTAATACTGTTTGGTTTTAAAGCAGCACTTCCAACATTTTTGACGAAATATGCTTTTTTGCTGACCAACCCACAATCAAATAAGGAGGACATCATTTTAACCACTGTGTCGAGTACGCATATGAATGGGATGGGCTGTGTTCAGTCTAGCCGAATACAAATAGTGAGGGAAACGTTTAGCCTTTATTAAATGTACAGTTTCATCCAAAGTTGTGTTCAAGACCAGATCATTACAACAAAGGTGGTTAATGTTAGGAGACATTCAGATGAAATATGAAATGTTGTAAGAATGTGAATGCACTCTGGGTGCTGAATGACAGGATACAAACAATTGAATGGTACTAAGAACACCATGACATTAAACATTAGTCACTGTTGTTTGGGAGTGGGGACCAGCTCCGTTGTTTCCATTTGCAGAGTTACTTACTTAAGCTACTATTTGTTTTGTATTATTTTATTATTTGCACACTTTAAGTCACTTTATTATTATTATTATTTTATTTTTTTTTTTTTACTTAGAACAGACAACATTTTCCTCAACATTTTTAGCCTGTTTCCTGAAACAGTGTTGCAGTTCTTAAACAATAAAAGCATTTTCGCCTTTTTTTCTTCTTGACATTTTAAAAGTTTGCTTAAAATTCGCTTGACAATTAGACGGAAACATGGCTACTGTCACCAAAATGACGTTCCTTTATCATTGCTTAAGTCAAGACATTCGAATGTCTAAGGAACTGTGTCAGCGTGACAGAATTCAATTGCATTTTATTTATAGTGTCAAACCATAACAGAAGTTGTCTCAGGACACTTTACAGATAGAGCAGGTCTTGACCACATTCTATAATTAAGACCTAACAATTCCCTCCAAGAGCAAGCATTTGGTATGACAGTGGCAAAGAAAAAAGTTCATTTTAGCAGGCATAATCATCATGTAGACCCTGGCTCTTGGTGGCGGCCTGTGCACTTCCTGGCAGTGGGTATAACGGAATGACATGATGAACAGTGGCAATTGTAGTAAGAGTAAAGGTAATAGAACTATGACTAGTGCCTAGTTCAGTATGCAGTTCCTTTAATGCCAATTAAATGTTCCAGTCTCTGTAATAGGAGACATGCTTTTGCTGTGACGTTGTCACAGCCAGATTGCTCTGCTCTCCTCTCCCTGACCAAGCATATCACAAATACCATACAGACAAATTGTCCAACAATTGTCAGTTGTCTTCTATATAAGCAGGCTGTTGTCCCTCTCTAATGTCTCTCTGATCGGTGTTTAGTATGTGATTTTTGAGAAATGATAGCTGAGGAGTAACACCTGTAAACTAAATTTGACATGTGATAAGTTGCACTAAAATGCGAGTATGAACATTTTTACTATTTGAATTTAAAGATTCAGCTGTTATTAATTCTTTTCATGACAGTGCCAGATTACTGCAACCTATGGAGCATTTCTTTTTGAAATGGTTGTGACAGTTGGCTCAAAATATCTTTCCTTGTGAGGATTTACGCAATGAGCGTGTTGATGAGGCAATTAACGGAATAACATAACACTTGCAATGAGAGACCCTTCCACTATTGGCGTCAATCATACCAGCTGTGTCAGTGAAATGTTCTGGGGCCCATCATTATTCTTTGAAATGTCACAGTTTTAGGTCTGTGGTCACACCAGTTGCTTCCCAGGATGTGTGACAAATCGACAAAAAGGCCGATCTTGGTCCTTTAGACCCCTATATGTGGTAAACATTAGGTTACTCAAGTCAGACTGCTATATATACAGTATATACAGTATAGGTTTCATGGTGCACTCCTCTGAGACAATCCTGCTTATCTGTCTGTCTATCTTTCTGTGTGTGTGTGTGTGTGTGTGTGTGTGTGTGTGTGTGTGTGTGTGTGTGTGTATGTCTCTCATACAGACAGCATTCTCAGATTTCCTGATGAGAAGCTCCAAAGACCTGTCCAAGCATATCAAAGTGGTGGTGAGTAGCTGTCAGTCAATCATTTGTATAAAAACACAGTCTCTCTCTCTCTCTCTCTCTCTCTCTCTCTCTCTCTCTCTCTCTCTCTCTCTCTCTCTCTCTCTCTCTATGAATGCATGATGTGTGTGCAGGGTATTTCATGGCAGCCAGTCGGGCTTGTGCTATTCAATTATATTCAATTTAATTTAATTCAGTTAGCTTTGTTGGCATCAATGTAACCAGAACAATATTGCCAAAGCATCACACAAAATGAATATATACATATGTAACAACAATAGAAAAAATCAAATCCAAACCAAAGCAACAATAATGATACTTCCAATACCAATGTTGATAATTAAATGCGACAAAGCGATTAAAAAAATAATAATACAAAAAAGTGTAAATGTGTTCAGGTGCTCACCGGCTGTGATACGTGTTGCTGCTATCATCACACAATCATATTTTTCTCCCAGTAAATATGGGAGTTTTTGTGTGTGTACGTTGTCTGTTTAAATTCAGCGTATGTGTGTGTTATTTGGGGGAAGTATTCCCCTCTTACAGCCTAGTATTTTGGACCATATGTAAGAAGGTGGAGCTCTGTCTTTCCCTCGTGGGTGTTGCAGTGAGAGCAGAGGCTGTCCTCTTCTGGGAGCCAGCTCTTTTTGTAGCGACCCGTCTCTATAGCTGTAGACTGTGTTCACTAAGTCTGTCTTCTGTCTATCTCTGCTTTTCTTCTCCTCTTGTCTGATGGAGGGTTTAAGAATTAGGGTACTTAATATACATGACACCAGGGAGCAGGGGAAAGGGGCAGTGTTACTAGATTATGTAAAAGAGAAAATGTGAATATTTATTTACAAGAGACACTGTGGTATTGCAGATGAGGTAGACATTGGGATCAGGTGGAGGAGAAACTACATTAAGGTAAAGGTTTACATTGTAGATTCTCACTGAAGGCATCAAAACTATGAATGAACACATATGGAATTATGTACTTAACAAAAAAGTGTGAAATAACTGAAAACGTCTTATATTCTAGTTTCTTCAAAGTCGCCACCCTTTGCTTTTTTATTAATAAGGTAAAAAAATTCCACTAATTAACCCTGACAAGGCACACCTGTGAAGTGAAAACCATTTCAGGTGACTACCTCATGAAGCTCATTGAGAGAACACCAAGGGTTTGCAGAGTGATAAAAAAAAAACAAAGGGTGGCTACTTTGAAGAATCTAAAATATAAGACATGTTTTCAGTTATTTCACACTTTTTTGTTAAGTACATAATTCCACATGTGTTCATTCATAGTTTTGATGCCTTCAGTGAGAATCTACAATGTAAATAGTCATGAAAATAAAGAAACACATTGAATGAGAAGGTGTGTCCAAATTTTTGGCCTGTACTGTACATGTAGTGAAATTCATTATCTATATTTAACCCATCCCTCAAGGGAGCAGTGGTCAGCCAATCACAGCGCTGGGGACCAACTCCAGATCTGAGCCAGTGCCTTGATCAAGAGCACTGACTGGAGAACCTAGTATATGTTTTTGATTATGGTACTAATAGGTAAGGAAAGCAATCAAAAGGTTGGAGGGTAGCATATAGAAGGTTGAAGAACAACTTATGGAACAGAGACAAAACTCCAGGGGTGGATGGGCTGGGATACGATTTTTATAAAAGCTTCTGGTCGGTACTAGGCCCAGACTGGTATGAGGTGGTGCTGGAGTGCCTTCATTTAGGGGAGCTGCTACTCAGCTGTTGCAGAGAATTCCTGACACTGCTAACTAAGAAAGGGGATCTGAATGATTTGAGGTAGCGTCAGCCAGTTGAGTGACTTATAATAAGTCTTATAAGGTCTTATAGGCCTATACACACCAAATCAGGCGTTGAAAAAGCCAGTTCTCCCATTCATTTAAATGTGGGTAGTGGGTTTAGGCAGCAAGGGTAGGGACTGCAGGGGATGCCGAAGAAAAACAACAACGAAAAGCATGAAAAATCAAAGGCATGCTGCTGTGGGCAATCACCTAACCTACCGGCCATCAGACAAACACAATGGAGACACAAATTGGCCATTTAAGTGACGCTGATTTTTGTTGATTTTTCATCGCTTTTGCCACACTTGTAGCGAGACGGAGAATACTCCTGGCTTGGAAATCTACACCCCCCTCTTTCTCTCTTTCTCCTCCTGGCTGAAAGACATGATCTCGTTTCTAAACCAAGAGAAGATCAAGTTTGCTCTCAGAGGGGTTAGTGAGGGATTTCTAAAGAAGTGGCAGCCTTTTATTTCCTACTTTAACAGTCTATCTGTTCTGCCTCCTGAATAAGTTGGCTCATTGACAAAGTCCAGTAATGCTGTGTGTGTGTGTGTGTGTGTGTGTGTGTGTGTGTGTGTGTGTGTGTGTGTGTGTGTGTGTGTGTGTGTGTGTGTGTGTGTGTGTGTGTGTGTGTGTGTGTGTGTGTGTGTGTGTGTGTGTGTTAACTCTACAACAACCGTGGAATATATCCTGAGCCTGACCTAGATCATTGCTTAATTCTTGCTCTTATTTTTGTACTTTATGTTATTTTGACATTTATTTACTTTTTTTTCAGATGTTTAGTATTGCTATACTTGCCATATATGTTTTTGCAATTTTTTTTGTCTTTTATCTATTTATTTTTTACTATTTGTGTACTCATGGGGTGAGTTGTTGGGCATTTGGGAGGTGAGAAAATGGGGAGGAATTTGTTTTTTGAAAAATTGTGATTTGTACAGACTTTAAACTTGTACCAATGTTGTTGCACCAATAGAAATTATATAAGAAGTAATTTCTCTCTCTCTCTCTCTCTCTCTCTCTTTTTCTCCCCCTCTCTCCCTCTCTCCAGTGTGATGGGACTGATTTAACATCAAAGGTTCAGGACTTGAAGCTGCAGTGTCTGGTCTTCCTCAACATCCCCAGGTCATACTACCACCAATACTATTGTCACTGATACTACCTTTTACCATGTCTACTAATAACGCACCATTGTACTGTTACTTTGTGCACACTAAAACAGAAATTAATAACTTGCTGTCTATATAAAGTACAGTGAAAGTGGATGATGATATGGTAATTGGACTGCATTTATATAACCCTTTTCTAGTCTTAGCGACTACTCAAAGCTCTTTACACGCTACAAACACGACAGCCTTTTTCCGCCAAATCCAACCGTAAAACAATTTTTGTATAAATCAATTTCTTGATGCAAGTGTCTCTGACTGAACTGATGGTAACGATGGCGTGGTGTGTGTTCTGCGTTCTTCAGATACTGTGCAGGCACTACACCTTGGGGGAACCCCGGTGAACATCACGACTTTGAACCTCAACGCCATGATGATGGATACATCGAGGTCATTGGATTCACTATGACTTCACTGGTACGTAGCTCTATGAATCCTGGTAGCCATGGTTACCAGGGAAGGAAGTCCAGCTGCCGGCGGAGTGTGTCTTACTTGATTAAAATAAATATAAATGGAATCTTACCTGGGGTGTCAAGTGTGATGTTAGTAAAGGATAATTACTATTTGTGATAATATGTACAATATTATTTATTCCTCACATGTGTTTGTATTACAGTGACACAGGGCTAAGTAGTATTTCACCTCACATACTCCTATTTGAACTGTATTTTCAGAACCTTCAAAGACTCTTCTAACAAATGTGCTAAAAGAACATTTTGTCCAATAAAAATATTTTAAAGAAAAATTCTTGGTAGCAGGAACTGACATATCTTATTGGTGATGATGAATCGGTTATGATGATGAAACACTTTCCAAATGTTATATTCTTGTACACGATAATACAGTACAGGCCAAAAGTTTGGACACACCTTCTCATTCAATGTGTTTCTTTATTTTCATGACTATTTACATTGTAGATTCTCACTGAAGGCATCAAAACTATGAATGAACACATGTGGAATTATGTACTTAACAAAAAAGTGTGAAATAACTGAAAACATGTCTTATATTTTAGATTCTTCAAAGTAGCCACCCTTTGCTTTTTTTGATAACTCTGCAAACCCTTGGTGTTCTCTCAATGAGCTTCATGATGTAGTCACCTGAAATGGTTTTACCTTCACAGGTGTGCTTTGTCAGGGTTAATTAGTGGAATTGTTTCCCTTATTAAATAAAAAAGCAAAGGGTGGCTACTTTGAAGAATTTAAAATATAAGACATGTTTTCAGTTATTTCACACTTTTTTGTTAAGTACATAAGTCCATATGTGTTCATTCATAGTTTTGATGCCTTCAGTGATAATCTACAATGTAAATAGTCATGAAAATAAAAGGAAACGCATTTGAATGAGAAGGTGTGTCCAAACTTTTGGCCTGTACTGTATGTAAATATATATTTCGTATGTTGTTCAAAACACACAATGCGGTATGTTATTTCCAGTTAACCATTTTGTGAGTCAGAACTTGAAAGAAGTGCAGCAGAATAGTACGTCTCTACCATCATGAGTAAAATAGCCATAGTGGGGCGGCCTCTAGCTCACCCAGTAAGAGCGTGCGCCCCATGTTGGTCAAGTCCTGCGGCGGCCCGGGTTCGAGTCCGGCCTGCGGCCCTTTGCTGCGTGTCATCCCCCATCTCTCTCCCCCTTTCATGTCCGTCCACTGTCACTATAGTAAAGGGAAATGGTGGAAAAGCACAGTATTTCATAAAAAAATAATGACCAATAATAATAATAATAATATTGACCAATTGCATAATGTGTGTGTGTGTGTGTGTAGGCTACTCTTCAGGTTGGAGGTCATGGCGAGAGGTTGAACCAGTGCAGAGAAGTCACCCTCACCACTACAAAACCTCTCCCAGTACAGGTACATACTGTACATACTGTTTACTTGTTCCTGGCATGTTTGTAGAATCACTGTACAGTATGTACTATCATGCTTCATATTTATACAATATCACCCATATTCTTCACATTCTACATGAGCAGCTGCTCAGTAACAATTAACATTATTTTACTGATGATTACTTACTACATCTACTGAAGGAAACTGGGTATTAATCTATTTATGTGATTGATTTGTGTTATTGTTAGGTGGATGGTGAACCGTGCAGACTCGCTCCCTCTGTCATCCACATCAGCCTGAGAAACCAGGCAAACATGGTTCAGAAAACCAAACGACGGACCTCACTACCGCACCTTAACGAGTAAGTCTCACTCACTCACTCACTCACTCACTCACTCACTCGCACAAGCTTACACAACCTTAGTCAACTAAAGACAGTAGCTCTTTCCGACCCTGTGGCCATAGTAAATAGCATAACCTTGATCTTCCAACAGTCAAGCCTCCAACTAGACTGATAATGTACAATTATGGTGTCTATAAATGAATAAATACATGGGCACCTCATCTCGTGATCTCGTAATTACGAGAAAAAGATTTCGTAATCATGAGAAAAGTATAGTGGGAAAGCATAATGTACAATTTATAATAAATAAGTTGTTTAAAGTGTTCTGGTCCTGTTTGTGTCTCAGTCAACAGCCAGTCCCAGAAAGGCTGAGGATCAGAGTCAGCAGGATCAGTATGAATGACTATGAGGCTCTGCACTATGACAAGGACAAACTACGACAAGCATGTAAGGCAACACACACACACACACACACACACACACACACACACACACACACACACACACACACACACACACACACACACACACACACACACACATGCATTCATGTATGCAGCGGTGCAAACGATACTATTATAATACTCACCATAATCACCATTGTGACACCACCATGACTTTATTTGAAATGTTTTTTTTGTTTTTGCCATTTTTAAATGAAAGTACACACAAGTATCTGATATAAAATTAAAAAAAACATTCTTACTAATGAAAACAAATACAAAAGACATATTGTATCAGTATTTACTTCATAACATATGTGATGTGTTCACAGGCCTCAAAGAGTCATGACCAGACTCCATGCAATAGTTTCTGACGAAAAAAAAACATATAATGTTCATTATACACCTGGTTACTGTCATGCTATGTTCACAGAAAGTTGATTTGCTTAAAGCAGCCATGCGGTTTACTCAGTTATGATGGAAACGGTTGCTTAGTGTATCTCAAGCATGCACTACTTCCCTTATTGTCAATAACCAAAAACCTTTTTGGAGTAGAAATGTGCACATATACAAGCAAAATAACAAATGACATATTTGTAGACACACACCAGGGAATATATATGTAAAGTATGTACCAATATTTGTGGCAGTTATGGCTTTAGGTGGTGTAAAATTCAGAACACGAAAATAAGGAAATGTATGGAGGTCAAACACAAAAATAAAAACAACAAACAAAAACCATAAACCTAAGCCTTAAAAACCTAGTAGTATTTTTTGAAAACATTTTTCTCGGTGACATGATATTCATTTTAACCATATATTGTCCATATATATATTGTACCTCTGATAATTTGCAGATCACCATAATACAATAAAGTCTTTATACAAGATTGCTATACAAGTGTTTATTGAGGGTATAGCTTTGGTCCACAGCAGACTGGTGTTTGTGTAGTGAAGGTTATCAGCGGACGTAGACTTGACTCATTCTTCGTTAGCAAACAACCAAAAACTTGAAATTTTAAAGATTAATGAATTTGAAGATTGAAGATTAATTGGTTACATCAGGTCACGTTTTCAACCAGCTTCTCGTCAGTATGCGGTCAAGATATCTACCAAGGACTTGAACAGGGTCAAGAAGCTGCAGGTCGATGTACCTCAATTACCGCAGCATCTTCAGGCTCAAGTGGGAATAAAACTGCTCAATGATTAGAAGGTGGAGCAGGGATGTGAAGGTCAACAAGATAATTTTCAGCTGTCTCTTCTTCATGCATCACAGCCACTCTTCACTGCTGTGGATTAGCTGTGTGTGTCTATGTTTACATGAAAGATGTTTTCAGGTCTTTGATTTACATACTGCACACTCGAAAAAGTGAGCAGCGCTTGCATCGCAGATGTTTCAGAAATATAGTAAGGCAGAGCTTCTTCTCAATCTGTTTCTCTCGGATTAGAAATAATACACACACACACACACACACACACACACACACACACACACACACACACACACACACACACACACACACACACGTTTGTTTTACTATCTTTGTGGGGACCCATAATTGACATAATGCATTCCCTGGTCCCTTACCCTAACCTTAACCATCACAACTAAATGCCTAACCTTAACCCTTACCCTAACCTTAACCATAACCTAATTCTAACGCTAATCCTAAAACCAAGTGTTCAAACAGCCCTTTAACCTTGTGGGGTCCAGCATTTTGGTCCCCACAAGGCTGTGCAGACCCCACAAGTATACTGTATTCTGTTTTTTGGACCCCACAAATATAGTAAAACAGGTACACACTCTCACACACTCTCTCACACACACACACACACACACACACACACACACACACACACACACACACACACACACACACACACACACACACACACATGCAGTAAGTAAGTTCAGAGTTTTCACACAGGGTGGCGCTGTTTCCTTTCACAATATTGTAAACGGCACACTTTATAATACTGTAAACTATTTCTATTGGTGTAAATGTAGACATGGTTCTTTTTGTTGCTGGGTTTTGCATATTATTTATACGTACTGTACAGTATCCTGGGACTCAAGACTAATACTTGGTATTTTTGAGTCACTTTTTTTCAATTTAATCCAAAATTTCCTGTTGTTTTTAGATGATTTTCATAATTGTCATTATTTTTACACCTTATACTTTGTTCTTGCCATCTAAAGTTGAAGTTGTTTCTCATTACGCAAATCATCACTGCTCTCAACACAGTGGATGTGTCAGACTTGGGGAGATGGTAAAAATATGCCTCGTACGCTGAGGCACAGTGGTTATATAATCTCAAAGCCATTTCACTCACTGTGGCTCTGTATTCTGAGTATAATGATTGTTTAGTAGAGATTTGGATGGACCTTTTATAACTGCACAGGTATAATCTGTACAGTTTTTGTATAGAATTATACTAGAAATATCATCTTAGAGGTAATAAAAAATTCTGATCTAATACTATAATATTATTATCATCATCATACATCATTACTTCTTTTGTCTGACCAACAAAAGATTTAAGAGCGCCTAGTCATTGTTTTTGACAACAAAATTGCTGCTGAATTTTCAATCAGGTGCCAAGTCAATCAGAGAGTCAAAAATAAGCAGATGAACATACAAAATGGCTCATTTATGGTAACAAAGCCATTGATTAAACATGAGGAAATACCATTGGTTATAAATGCTGAAGTGGGTTATATATTGCACTGGATGTCTAAAAACAGTTTAAAGCCCAGAAGGGATTTCATCCTCACATTTGCTGAGCTGGAACCAGAGAGTGTCTGGCATATCTTTGACATATGACCTTAATTAATAAGTTACAAAAAATGTTGGCGATTCATTTTCTGCTGCCTGACTAATTTTACCATGTCTTAAGAAATTGTTCAGCCCATTTGACATTTTACACATTTTGTTGTTTGGTCACGAAAAACCTGAACATTACTTACATTTATATGAGCTATCTTCACAAACACAACACTGTATGTACCGTCACCATACGCAACAACCAATTAGTTGCTACTTGGGTGCCACTTGAAAAGGTCAGTTACAAATGAACAATCCTCTAGGAGAGTCTATGAAATCAATGCAGTAGTTGCAATTTGAAAGCAGCGTTTGGTGTGGGGATTGTTTCAAGATGCACTTGGCTAGTAAACTGCCCTGCGAGAGTAGTGAATTAGCAAAAAAGTGTACAATCTCTAAATCTGACATGGTTTCTGTGAGTGAAGTTACTATCTCTTGCTCCCAGTGCAGTCTTTTGTCTTCCACACTGCGATATTTAGTATCAATGAGAGGTGTATGTGTGTGTGGGTTCAGGAGCTCCTCACTTAGCTGTGTGATGTAACGCCAGCAGTGTTGTGTTGGTGCAGCGGGCGGCTGGCCTGCACTGCCTCAGGGGCCAGTCTTTATTGTTTCAACGATCTATGTCGGCCTACTGATGACAAGCCAGCTTGGTCAGGCTCATTTAAGAAAAATAAATAGATACCAATGCCAACGTTAACTTGGCACAGAATTTTGGCACTGTACGTAAAATCGTCAGTCAGTGGAGATGCCCAATATTGATGTCATTTACAATGAATAAAATACTGAGCTGCGCAAGCTCAACACTAGACAAATGTGTTACACATGATAAGGTAGTATCATGCTATATTATACCGCACACAGAAATTGTGTTCACATGTTTTGATTTAACCTGTGAAGTTGATATTGAGCAACAGTGGACTACACACACACTTATAGAACTGGAGTTACTTCAAAGTAACTTCCATTTGGCCCTGTGTCATCACGGAGTAGGAGACGACTTTTGTATAAGCTACATTTTTATGTTCTTTTATTCACTGTGATGCAGAGCAGGGATGTTGAGTGGAATGTTGGCAGTGGTTGTCTTTGTTAGATGTGTGTTAGTGAAAAGCAGCAGCTTACTGGGGCGGCTGTAGCTCAGATGTAGAGCGGTCGCCTACCAATCGGAAGGTTGGTGGTTCAATCCCTGGCCAGCGCTGAACCCCAAATTGCTCCCGATGCTGCACCATCGGAGTGTGAATGTGTGTAAATGTTTATCTGATGAGCAGGTGGCACCTTGTACGACAGCCTCGGCCACAGTGTATGGATGTGTGTGAATGGTGAATGGTTCCTGTGCTATGTAAAATCGCTTTGAGTAGCCATTAAGACTAGAAAAGCTATACAGTCCATCTAAATTTACTGTGTCTTGCTTCTTGTTACCAGCCACGGCAGCGTACTTTGCCGGGATAAAAATGGAAGGATGAGTTCAAAAATGGGTTTGGTCCGAGCAAGAGCCTTGGCCCCCTCACTTTACGCTCCCTGGGCTAACAACCGTGAAAGACAGAGTCATAAAACTTTTTTTTTTTAGGTGTGTAATTGAAAACAAAATGAAAGCTTCGAAAATGGGTGTGGTCCGAGCAAGAGCGCTGGAAATAGGGAAGGGTTCCCCCCCAACTTTATGCTCATGGCCCGATTTGGCGTTGCGGCTTATGTGATCCCATCGCAAGATGCTCTGTACTTCATTATTAGCAATCCACTGGCATAAAAAACACAAGCAACCCTTTGACCAAGAATTTCCACTGAAGGACTTTAAAGTCTGGTTCTAACCTATGTCATAAATGTTTTCTTTCTGTCACAAAGATGATATTCTTAGCAAATATTCCAGTAATATTAATATGGTATATTATGTTATCTAAAAACTAATGCAGCTGTGTTTTTGTACCCCAAAACACTCAACGTAGCAAGTTTATGTACAGTATATATCAGTTGACAAGTTGCTGTTGGTGGTTCCCAATTTTGGTCCTCAGCAACCACTGTGCTGCTGGTTGTCCATATAGTACCATATACTTAATAAGATTCATGTAGAGTCCCAGGTCTACGTCAGTCCCTGCTAGATGACCAAAATTAAAACTAGCAGTACTTCCAGGGTCCTGAGGGCTGGAGTTGAGCAACACTGTATAAGTATATATCAAAGTGCTGTTGGATAATTGTCTTGCTCCTCTGTATTTCCAGCCATTCCTCTGGGACTAATCGTGGTTTCTGGTGACAGCGACTTAGAAACCTGCAGAGAACACATCCAGCGTTTGCAGGAGGTAAGGAGGAGAGAGGGATGGGGGGGGGAACGGGTGTAGATATGAAAAGGGCATGGTTCTGTGTCACTGAATGGAAATAAAAAGGCAGTACCACAAAGCAAGAATTTTCTATTTATTTAATTGAGTTAATAGGGATCAAAGGATTTTTCTTGCTCTAAAGTTTGTGTTTTAAATATCACATGAAACATATGATGAAGCATAACAGAAAGCAATATTATGTTGTGTTTCTGTCAAGGCTGGTACTGTTGGAAAGGCTCGGCTCACTCTGATTGGTTGAGCAAGTACATGCAAATGTCAGTGAGCTGCTTCACAGTTTGAGTTGTCAAGCCTATAGAGCCCTTTCCTTTCCTATGCTGCCATCTTTCTCTCTAGGACTTCTGTTCTGTCCACCCCTCCCTCAGATGCTTGGGACTGCAGGTTGGTAGTCGGATGCTGGAGTTTGCAGTGTGTTTTTTGTTTGGTTCAGAGGCACACGGGAAACTAACTGCCACCAACGCTTCAACATTCAACATTTTATTGGAAAATCTGACAACCGTTGATTAACAGTCCGTCAATTCCTTTTAGGTTGCATTAACAATGAGTACCAAGAAGCAATGTCTACTGAAAAAGATATCGCAGACAGGAAAAAGTGACATTTAAGAAAAAATAAATAATTCTGTCTGTACCAAAGTTAGAATTTACACTACATCTCATAAGCCCCATGATCACACTTCCCCCCTAAGATATTTATGGTGCTGCTGAGTGAGACAGTGCTACATGGCTTTTCTCCAAAATGGGCTGATTAACTTTAGATAATGCAAAAACAGAAGATAACATTCAACCACTGCAATATTAAAGAGAAAGATTCAAGTGGGTAGGTAACAGACTACTCTGCTAATATTGCTGCACTTCTTTCAGGCTGGTTTAAATTTGCTTATTTTTTAAGTCAAAACATCAAAGTCATGAGAAAGCTTCCTGTCTGAATCCAGAGGTGGATTTTGGTAGAAAGGTTACATCTGACACCAGTGCTGATAGCCAGTTTGAATGATTGACAGTGAAGAAGTCTTAAAGAGGTCTCTAAATGTTCCACCAAAATGCTGCTTTGAATTCCTCCAACAAAGCGCTTTACAATTTGCTTCTTATTCACCACACACACACACACACACACACACACACACACACACACACACACACACACACACACACACACACACACACACACACACAAACGCCATTCTAAACAAACAAACACCCACACATAGACAGAATAGATTCTGTACTCTAGGGAATACAAAGTACAGCTTGTGGCCATTAATACATTACACAACATAATATGCACACACATATACACAGATAAAGCCATATTTTAAACAGGATCAGGAACAAAATAAACATTATCTTAATTATTCCACTTAATAAGGACATCCTAATGTTTTAGTCACTTGAAGTGAGAACAGAAAATATTTTTGCCAAAAACCTTTTAAAACCCACTCATCAGTAATCATTTCCCTGCCTCAGCTAAATGCATGAAGTGTATCTAGGAAATAGTATTCTATCACTTAAGAATAACCTGGGTCTAATTACTTAACAGTCTGCCGCTAAAGACACAAACGAGCACTTTGTCACTGCTGTTGTCGGAAAAACAATGAGCCGAATGTTTGGCCACAGATAACAACGTTGTACTCAACCCTTTGCTTCCTTGGGTTCTGAGCAATACACCTGCCATCACATAGTTAAGTCCTCTTCTACCAATGCTGGAGTATATGCGCCGTTTGCTAACATCTAGCTATTTAGGACTAGGCTATTTCCGAAAAACAAATTCATTCTGAATGTGCTGATGCTTAAAATGTTTGAGTTTGTTTCGGTCTTTCTTTCATCATTTGTTCTTAAATGTACTAGCGAGTGACGGAGAGCGAGCTGTACCCAGCATGCCGTTCAGCGGAGTAACCATTAATAAGGGTCCCCTCTCAATACGCTATGCTGAAACAGACACCAACTCAGAGTGGGACCTAGTTTAATGTTCTTTTTAACTTCATTTGTTGACTTCATCAGTTTGATTGCTTTTTTTTGACCGCATCCACACAGAAAAGTTGAAATCGGGACAGGTAACGAAGAAATGCCTTAGTCAGTCCGCTGAGCCATGAAGCCCCGCCCACGCTGCTGCACAGAGCGCCCCTAATGGTTTAGTCAAAATGTATTCATAATGAATGTGTCGCATGTCCAAATTCGACGCACTGAACGCCATTGGGTGCCCAGCAATACACCTGCCAAGTGCGAAGTAGATCGGATGAACTGTTCTTGAGGCAGATTCCTTGCTTCACTGTTAGATTGAGTCAAAAAATAGCAAAACCAATCTTAAAAAATTTTTACTTTGACTGTAACATATGAACTTCCCCAAAGTCCCATAAAAGACACACTCAAAGTACGTGAACTCAGTGTCCTCAATGGTAGCTACGGCCCTGGATGGAGATATTTACTGTAACTACTAAAACGTTTTAACATCTGTGACTGATTCATCATGTGAGAGAATACACTTCTTCATTATATCATTCATTACCAACTCACCACTGCTCTCCAGCTCGACTGTCACTGTGGCAAGGAGGAAAAAAAGGCCTTTAGACTTATGTCTTGCGTGTCAGATGCTAAATATCACATGAGTATTGCAGCTGTTATCCATTATGCTCCTTTAATGTTCGAACAGTCATTATGGAACATCTCCCTAATGGAGACCTATGTTTAAGAGGGCAAAAGGCCATTAATGAAGCCAGGAATGGAAAAGATGACATGTCTGAACAGAGCTATATTCAGCCAAACTCAGTCCAGACAGTGGTTTGGAGAAAAGTAAAACCGAGAGGTTGTCTTTTGTACTTGCTGTACTCCAGACATCAGAATTATTCCACGTCTTTAGTCATTAATGTCAGGCATCTTACAATGGAAATCCTAAAGCTATGTTCACATTACAGGGCTTAATGCTGAATTCCTTTTGTTTCACCCCAGACCCGATATTTCTGTCTGGACTGTTCTCATGTTTGAAGTGACCCATTTCTGACATCAGTTTGTCTATGGTGTGAACAGATCTCTGCCCTGAAATGCAACCAATGCCAACTTTGCTCGGCAAATTTTCTGTAACCAGTGTAGCATGTACAGGCCCTGCAACCTCTGAGATTTGTGGCAGGTCATTCATTTAAACTCTTGGCTCAACAGGTCTGAGTGCAGACCCTTTTTTCATTTTTTTGCAGTACTGCAATATTTCAGTATTTGTGTGAATGCTGCTGACATTTATTTTTTGGATGTGAAAAATCTTTTGTGGTTTTTTGCCTTTTTGAATTGTGGCTCTATTTTAATTGCATTGCAAAGACTAGAGCATGTGCCACCACTTGTTTGTATTTTCCTCATGTACATGTACTTTGCTTGTCAATGTTGATATTTTTCTGACCAGCACAGCATGTGCAGCGGTGGCAGGATAGACACAAACAGATGGGAGTTTAATTTTAATGAGGCAGCATGAAGTAAGGTGTTATTGTCTTGAAAATTAGACTTGCACTGAGCTAGACGTCTGAGAACCATGTCTGTTTTCAGCACGACACAAGTAGTGATTGTGAACTTGGTTTAGACATCTTGTGATGCACAAAGATACATCATCAGTGATATGACCTGGGGTCATTGACTGTGGACTGTAGGCTTTTCAGCATCAAACTGCCTTACCCAGGCGATCCAGTTGTAGAAGATCAGGCCTGAGCTTGAATCCAAGTAGCATGTGGTTCATGGATCACACCTTGATCCACAGCCATCTTGATCTTGATGTGTCGGTGATGGTCCATGATGGCTCTATCTTGGCGGCAAAGCCTCTGCAGTGAACTTTAATGGGTACAAATTGTGCCTGAAATCCTTATCTGCTGCCCTTGCCTTATACGCCTGATGGCAAAGCTGCCTTGCTTGCAGGTACACTTGTTTGCTTCTGTAGATTCCTGTGCAAGTGGTATGTGCTGTTGCAGATGACATCTGCCCCTCCCCAAGGCTCTTCAGACAACAACTCTGGACATGGAGCCATGAACAACCAAGTCCTGCACCCTTGACTCTCCTATAGTCCTGACCTTGAATACATCATTGTAGACTTGTATCTCAGAAGAGACTTTATATAGCACCCCCTTTCCTGGATAACCTGTCGATAACTCTGTCAATCTGCCACAGGGGAGCCATAGCTTATTCTTATGCCTGCATGAGGGGATGCTGCTGAGCATTTGCGGGGGTCCCAGCTACCTTTTTGAAGGAAAGGCTTGATGTTCCTTTTGAAGCCCAAATCTCAGCAGGGGCCATATTAATTGTTTAAGCTTACCATGTTGAAAGATCAAGGCCTTAAATTTCCCAGGCAGCCCTGATCAGTCCACCTCAGCCTTGACTTGAGGGTGCAACAAAGACCTTGCCCAGGCTTTACTTTGGCTTCTCTGTGACCAACATCTGATACATCACAAGGAAGAAGCATCACTGGTTTAAAACTAATCCATGTCTCATGTAACACATTTTTTAAGACTGATGTAGTTATCCCCCATCAAGTCATCCATGATGGCTCTGATGAACACCACACTTGGTCAGAGCCTCTTCACTCCACTACTGCTGACTTAAGGGGAATAGGATTACTCAAATGATGCATCCTGCGATAATCCCTTTCTTTAGCCAATGTTGTATTGATGTTGTTCCAGAAGTGACTCTCAGATTGAAGCACTTCTAATAGATCAGAATCAAGTTCTTGCTAGACACATTGAGTTGAACTAGTGATGTTTCAACCAGCTTGTCTTGTATACAACCATAGGCATTTGCAAGGTCCAGCCAACACAACAACCAGGTCTCTTCGACCTTCCTGTGCTTCTCAAGCCCTTCTAACCTGGAATACAGCCTCTGATAACACTAATGATCTAAGTCTTATCATTGTCTGTCATCCACCACTGGTTTTAGAGTAGTAAATGATTTTAATTTAGTCTACAACAGATTCAGAAACCACATATAATGGCATTTATGTAGATCAATGTGCAAGCTAAGGCAACAAGGCAACATCATGCACAGAAAACCTGACCAGACCGGACTTTCAGTTTGTCCACAAATTAAAGTTCAACCTAAATGACCTCAGCATGTTTGCAGATTTGTTGTGCTGGGCATTCATGTCTTTTCATGCTGTACCATCCAGACAACAGCATTGTTTTTCATACTTGGAGAAGTCACCTTGCCTCTCCTTTTGATTAGCCCTTTTCATCATGCTCTATCGTCATTTGCACAGCTGTTTGATAGGTATGAGGCAAGTAATGTGAGTGGCTTAGAGGATAATGAATCCCTACACCCCTCTGATTTAGATTCCTTTTCATTTCAACTCTTGTGCACTTGCTGTACATATATCAACAATACCCTCATACCTAACAGACTCAAAGAAAAGGGGAACCAACATATACACTTTGATGGGGACATCAGCAGTAGCAGTTTATGACCCCTAATATTGTTAGGAGACTAAAACACACAGGCTTGTTTCCACAGAGATTAGTTTCCCCATGTGTCTCAGCATGTTGCAGCATGATGCATGGACTGTTGTTTGTGAAGGTTTATTAATGTGTGTGACCTTTTACTACGTGTATTGATTAACCGTGTGTTTAAATGTGCTTTTTGGTATTCTTGTGTGGGTGTAGCCAAGTTTGTTACTAAGTTTATTGTATTGTGACCTGTTGTAAAGGTGAGCTGAATTTGCCATACGATGCGGATGTGATTTACTCTGTTGTGTCAGAATAGATTAAATAAATGCTCAGTGAATAAAGGTTAAGGTTCTTTTTTTAGTTGTTTCTTTATTTAAGTGCAGGGTTAATTAGGTAGTCTTTTTGAGGCCCCGATCTTCTCACAAGAGGTCTGAAAACAAAAACAGTGACAAGACAATTCATACAGTTGTACAGTTCTAATGTTGGGAAAGTATTTTTAGTGTGGTATTCGTGATAACTGAAATTGTTCAATAAACACTTTTCACAGTGTTTTGTCACACAGTCATCAGAAGACAGGATCAGAGAGAAATCTTAATAATAAATGAAACTCAAAGAGCTTGTTACTTTTGAAATTTAATCTTTACTAGTAAATATAGTCACTTTTAACTCTTGATACTTTCTTTTTCTCTTTTGAATCATAACGTGTCACAAAAAGAAATGCTACAATGGGTACTGGTTATACATACCACATATTATGATCTTATGTAATGGCACTAATTGCAAGGTAAGTACCTCAAAATAGCTTTTAAGTTATATAATTAATTACTTTAATATCAAATAAAGACCTACCACCAATTCATCATCAACAAATCAAGTCTTCTGTCACTGTAAAACACTAAGAACATAAATCTTACAAATACAGATTCCGCTCCATTTCATACACAAAATGTAGTTGTACTGGACATTTTTGTTTTGTGGCAGGAAATGGGTACAACTGGGGTATTTCTTTCAAGGAAATGCATTTTGAGTCTTATCAGTATAATTTTCAAATGATTTGTAACATCTTACTTCCTTCAACATTTTTGTAAATGAAATGGTCTTTGCAGACCCTTTTGAGCATTCCAACCATAAAATGCAATTTGCACACATTACACTTTGCATTAAGACGCCCTCCATCACAGGATCTAGTGGACATGCCCCTTTAGTGTCGGTTTACTTTACTTTACTACTACATCAGTCAGAGTTCCACAATACACAAAAAGAGTGTTCAGATAATAGCATATAGACTAAAACGCCAATGATTCCACAATCTTGAAGTGAACCTAACTCTTTGCAGGGTTCACTAGTGTTGCAATTATGCTGTTGAATGACTCAGTCTACATATACATCTGTACATGAGATTCCTGAGTACAGCAGGACAGGTGGATACATCAACACTTACAAACATTTGGCTTGCACTGCTCCGTTGGGGCATTTTAAGCAGCAGCCTCATGCCCTCATTATATGCCACATTGAGTTTCTGCATACTGCTTTTTTAATAGTGCCGCCACAAGTGGGCAGTATACATTGGGGTGCTAAAAGCTTTAAAAAGTGTGGTCTTCGCATACAATGAACACATACTAAATTAAATAAACATATTAGCTTGTACATACATCATACAGAACTGTCTGTGAATGTCCCAATCATCAGACAGGTCATCAGTTATATAGTGCCCTAAGTATTTTACCTCATCACACACTTTAAGGACAGTACCAGACAGAAGGAAAGCAGGAAATGACCGTTTATTGTCCTCCCTGCTTCTAGCAATGATAATATTACTCTTCTTAGAATTGTACTTAATGTCTAAGTCTGAGCCATATTGTGGGGCAGACCCTTAGTAACTGTTGAAGACCAGCACTATATGGACAAAGAATCACCAGATCATCTGCATACATCAGGTGGTTGATAAGGGTGTTCCCAACCATACAACCTGTTCCACAGTTGTTAAAAGCAGTTTTGATACATCATCCATGTTTGATACAAAGCGGCAGTATTTCACAACCCATCTGATGTTAACTTTATGGTTGAATGTACTTTTTAAGTTGATTTGGATAAAAGCTTGAGCTAAAAATGAACGTAATGTGAAATAATCCTAATTTAGCATGGAGTTTTCTGATCTGCCCCCGTTTGCCTTGTTTTGTCACGGCATTATGCTGTCAATACAAACTTAACGCTTCCTGTATAAAATGAAAAGCCTTGTAGTGCTTCAGTGGGCATAATCCCTTCATTTCCTAACATCAAGGCTTTCATCATGAAACATTTACAGGACCTATTTGTGGAAACTTCATGGGACATGACATACACCCACATAAGTCTGGATTGACGGCAGTTTATCTCCAGGATAATCGCCGGTACATCTGGCGATGTGTGTTGCCGTTGTCTAACTCCGTTCTCTTCGGGAAACAACAAACTTCAAGCTAGCAAGCTACACGCTGAAAATGGCAAGTTTTAGTGATTCTTTTTTTGATCGTGCAACAGACAGACCTGCTTGGTTCTTTTAGTGAATTATTTTAAAGATTTACAAAGAATGTATGTTTACAGCATTTACTGTTTAACTGGGATGTTTTAGGACCGATTGGCAGGGATTTGTATGGACAAAATACACACGGCAATTCACTGGCAAGAGCAAATTACATTTAACCATTTATCCATTTATTTAAATGGCTCACATTACTGTATCGTGTGAACGGTTAACTTAATTTAAAATGTCATGTGGTGTTTTCTTTTGCGGGGATTCAAATGTTCCACCAAAACAAGTTCCTTCCCAAGACAATTTTGCAGGGCCACTCTCGCTTCGCCGAGGAGCCAGACCTTACTCCGCAGCGCTGTGGAGATAGGTCTGGCAATGCGAGACTACACCCACAGTGACTACATTTGTCTTAATGACCCTCTCGAAAATGATATGATTCATCTCAAGGGGTTTTTCCTTCTAATAAATACTCTTTACTTCAGTACACTTTAAAAACAAATACTGCTGGGACCACTACAGAAAATTGCAGATGAACATTTAATACCCATCACAATATAGACACAACTGACAATCCCTATATCAATTTGGCCACAATTTAGCAGATTGACCATACAAGGTCCAGCCGTATATGAGGTTTCCACCTGGTGTTTGTTTCTTTTCTTTCTTTCTTCTCTGTGGCCGGGGAGATTTAGCTGCTGGGATTATTGTCATGCTCTGTCACCCTGACATGTGCGGTGGAGAGGATGAGGTTGCTGTGCTTTTACACCGTGCTGGCTGTGCAACCTGAATTGTGTTCACAAAGCGTAGAGTTCTGCGGTCCTTTCCATTTCTGTGGTTTATAGAAGCAGACATAAAACCACTTAACCACTTAACCACTTTACCACTTCTCATTGTTTTAGAAGACCACATCCCTTTTTGAAACCACAATAATAGTGAGGACGCATTTATTAAGTCCTGTAATAAAACATAAATCACAATATTAAACAAATAATGGCTTTGTCCCATCTTTAACACCATCACTTATTCCGTTCTCAAATACAAGCAGTTTATGAGTTTCCAAAATAACCCATATGACAGAAGTCATGACGGAAAGAGGTAGTCTGGATCAAATTGAACGTTGGGTTTGTTTCTAGTGAAATTTTTTTTTGGGATGTTTGGACCTATGGACCAATTACAGGAAGTTCTAAAAATTAAAAGCTACGGAACAAAACAAAATGAGCTGCGGTAGACCATGGGGAGAGAAGGAGACAAAATATTGAATTGTCGTTTGGACATTAGCTTGATTACGGCCAAGCTTTGCGTCAGTGGTGGGAGTGTGATATGACCTTCCCAATGGATAAGTAAACTTTCTGTTACTGCCGTTAGCATTGTTAGCACTTGGCGCTGGCTGATTTCCTGGATGGGTTTGTGTTACTGCAGTCGCCGGCTGGGACTGTTGACCGCATGTGTAGAACGGCTGCCATCTTTGACAACTAGCTACGGCAACACCGCTTGGACAAACCACATGGTTACCGACGAAGAAATACGAAATGCGAAACACACACACATACAGTGGGACTCGAAAGTTTGGGCACCCCAGGTACAAATTTGTATTAATGTGCATAAAGAATCCAAGAAAAGATGGAAAAATTTCCAAAAGGCATCAAATGACAGATCAGACATTCTTATGATATGTCAAAAAAAGGTAGATTTTATTTCCATCATTTACACTTTCACAAATAACAGAAAACAAAAAAATGGCGTCTGCAAAAGTTTGGGCACCCTGCAGAGTTAATACCTTGAACTGCCCCCTTTGGCAAGTATCACAGCTTGTAAACGCTTTTTGTAGCCAGCCAAGAGTCTTTCAATTCTTGTTTGAGGTATCTTTGCCCATTCTTCCTTACAAAAGTCTTCCAGTTCTTTGAGATTTCTGGGCTGTCTGTCACGCACTGCTCTTTTAAAGGTCTATCCATAGATTTTCAATTATGTTGAGTATTGTGTTATTATACATGTCATTTATTTATTAACTGTATAATAACACAATACCATACATAGTCCTATACCTATATATCTATCTTTATTTATCTGTAGTTTATTGTTTGTTTTACTGTTTGTTTATTTTTGAAAAAATATTTAGCTAAACATTTTTATTGTTGTGTTTTGTTATTCTTATACTATATTTTGTCTATCTTTTTTCTATTTAAAGAGTGTTTTTGTAAGATGCTAAAATCTGCTGCTGGAAATCTAATTTCCTTGCGGGAGTCATCCCAAAGGGATCAATAAAGAGAAGTCTAAGTCTAAGGTCAGGAGATTGTGAATTCCATGGCAAAACCTTCAGTTTACGCCTCTTGATGTAATCCACAGTGGATTCTGAGGTGTGTTTTAGGATCATTATCCATTTGTAGAAGCCATCCTCTCTTTAACTTCAGCTTTTTCACAGATGGCATCAAGTTAGCGTCCAAAATTTGCTGACATTTTATTGAATCCATTTTTCCTTCTACTCGTGAAATGTTCCCTGTGCCACTGGCTGCAATACAACCCTAAAACATGATTGATCCACCCCCATGCTTAACAGTTGGACAGAGTTTCTTTTCATTAAATTCTGTGCCCTTTCATTCTTTCTCCAAACGTACCTTTGCTCATTCCGGCCAAAAAATTCTATTTTAACCTCATCGGTGCACAGAACTTGTTTCCACAATGCATCAGGCTTGTCTATATGTTCATTTGCAAACTTCAAACGCTGATTTTTGTGGTGAGGACGTAGAAGAGGTTTTCTTCTGATGACTCTTCCGTGAAGACCATATTTGTACAAGTATCTCTTTATAGTGGAATGGTGTACCACAACTCCAGTGTCTGCCAGATTTTTCTCGATGGATCGTGCAGTCAAACGTGGGTTTTGACTTGCTTTTCTCACAATCCTGCGAGCTGTTCTGTCTGATATTTGTCTTGGTCTTCCAGATCTTGCTTTAACTTCCACTGTTCCTGATGACTGCCATTTCTTAATTACATTCCGAACAGAGGATATTGGCATCTGAAAAGGCTTTGCTATCTTCTTATAGCCTTCTCCTGCTTTGTGAGCATCAACTATTTTCAGTTTCAGTTTTCTAGACAACTGCTCAGAAGAACCCATGTTGGGCCAAGGTCAGATGAGTCTGGGCATTTAAAACCTTTGAGATTGACATCACCTGGTCTTTCCAGATGATGATTGAGAACAATCCCTGACACTGTCAGGTCTCAGCTTTCCAAAGGGGGCGGTGCATGCTATAAACTCTGCAGGGTGCCCAAACTTTTGCAGACGCCATTTTTTTGTTTTCTGTTATTTTGAAAGTGTTAATGATGGAAATAAAATCTAACTTTTTTTGACATATTATAAGAATGTCTAATCTGTCATTTGATGCCTTTTGGAGATTTTTCCATCTTTTCTTGGCCTCTTTATGCACATTAGTACAAATTTTTACCTGGGGTGCCCAAACTTTCGAGCCCCACTGTGTGTGTGTGTGTGTGTGTGTGTGTGTGTGTGTGTTTGTATATATATATTTATTTATTTATTTATTTTTTGTGGGGAGTAGTTACAGAGCTACAGAGTTCCGCGGCGCCAGTTACAGAGCTCCGTCGTATCAGCGACAGTTGATTTTTGTGTCCAGCCACCAATAGGTGACTGTGAGCTGGGTTACAGGCACCACCACATGACGGTCCTTTCAGGGGGATGTGGCAATTGAGTATAGCCCCCCCAAAAAGTCAGCGTTATTCGGCCACGACAGTTAAGTTTAGTCAACGAAATGACATGTTTAGAACAAAAGATCGTGGTTTGGATTAAAACACTCCCGAGGAACCAACACGCATTTGCTAGGTGAACATATTTTTCGCACTTCATTCAAGTGGTGTTGCCATAGCTAGGCCTATCTGTCAAAGATGGCGGCAATTATGCACATTGTGTAGGGGACTCGCATCATGTATTAACAGGTGGTGTTGCTGGCTAACTTAGCATTAGATTAGTTGACTTCCCATACAGCTAACTTTATGTGGCAAATTTAATCTTGGGGTAGCCTAGCGCTATTAACCGTGGTCAAAACAGTCATACTAAAAATCACTTCATGAACATTACATTATAATGTTACCATACGGTTTAGCCACCAAGCATTAGCATGAGTCACTTGTCAACGTAGCACATAATAGTACGAATGAACCAGGAATCCTTTAGCAGCAGATATGGTCTCTCCTATATCCGGCGCGTTGTCAGCCAGCGCGTCGGCATGCAGACCGTGGCGAAGGACAGTATTAAGTAGGTGATCGAGACAATAAAGTCTCCTATATGGTTCCAAGGCTTTGATTATGTTGCTGCCTTGATCTGTTAACCACAATATTCAGCTGAGGGAGATAGGGTAGAGTTTTTAAAAACGTTTTTACGTTCTTCATTCGGATCCATTTGCGATCCATTCCATTCTGAATAAACAAACAATGCAGTGTATACGCTTCGTCCTTGTTGCATTATTCATTAAGATAATTCTAAACCGATTTCTGTACTTCAAACAACTGGGAACTGTCAGTACAGCCCACGTATTAAAAAATTGTCGGGTTTAAATCGGACTCTGGCTCATGATTACGGTTAATGGGTCGGCCGGGCTTGGACACAACGTGCACAGGCTCGGGTAGGGTCAGGCTCGATTTTTTTTGGGCCTGATCTAAGCTCTAGTTGTCTGACCCATCCACCACTGCAACCAACTTCCTTACGCAGTTTTTTGGGTTTTCTAGCTCTTAATACTAAGTCATCTTACAGCGCTGTGGACGAGCTGTTGCTATGCCCGGTGTGTTCCATACAGATGCTAAAGGGTGATTTTTGCATCTGTATCAGATGCAAAGAGCCACTGACCAAGCACCAGTATACGAGTTGGGAGTGAGTGGGGTTGTAATAATTCAATTCAATTTATTTATAGTATCAAATCATAACAAGAGTTATCGCAATAAACTTTACTGATAGAGTAGGTCTAGACCACACTCTATAATTTACAGAGACCCAACAATTCCAGTAATTCACCCAAGAGCAAGCATTTAGTGCGACAGTGGCGAGGAACATTTTCCTTTTAGGCAAAAACCTCGATGGGTGAGGAAAACTACCTTTTAGGGAGAAACCTCGGACAGACCCAGGCTCTTGGTAGGAGGTGTCTGATGGTGCCGTTTGGGGCTGAGATGAACAGCGGCAATTATAGTCACAATAAAGATAATGGAACTATGACTAGAAATAGTGTTTGCAGTAGTTCATGGCGTAGCAGGGCACTGCAGGGTGTAGCAGGGCATAGCAGGGCACATTAAAATAACATTTTAAATTACAGTTTGAATATTGTTGGAACCATTTGGGATACTATAAGTAGACAACTAAACAAAATATATATCATAGGTATAGTTGTTTTTGACACTTGAATGCAAAAAACCTTACATATGATATCTTTAATGACAATGGAATGCCCCACAATAATGGATTCACAGTAAAGTTAAAGTAAAGAGTTCAACAATGGTTTAATTCCGACACGCAAAATCATGCTTACTGCAAACGTATTTTGATGGTGCTGAACTTTGAGACAAAGTCACAAATGGAGGAAGCACAAACAAGAAATTGCTACATTCACTTAACCCACCTTCTATAGATGAATGACGTTCTTTTATTGTGTAGTGAAACACTGCTAATCACCTGGGTGTTAAGTTGGTACCAAAAATCGCCAACCTCAATCTATGAGCATTGATATTTTCCGCCACAGTAACATTTCTACATGTTAACAACTCTTGTTAACCCCAATGTCACAGTCGAGCAAGACACTGAACCCCAAGTTGCTTCCGACGGGCAGGTCAGCGCCGTGTGTGTGTGTGTGTGTGTATGTGTGTTCTTCTTTAACTCCATTTATGGGGTCCAAAAACCGGGAGTCCAGTATACTTGTGGGGTCCCGACAGATTTGTGGGGCCAAAATGCTGGACCCCACAAGTTTAAAGGACTGTTTTGAGGGTTAAGACTTGGTTTTAGGATTAGGGATAGAATTAGTTTATGGTTATGGTGAGGGTAAGGGTAAGGGTTAAGGTTAGGGATTTAGTTGTGATGGTTAAGGTTAGGGTAAGGGACTAGGGAATGCATTATGTCAATGGCGAGTCCCCACAAAGATAGTGAAACTGTGTGTGTGTGTGTGTGTGTGTGTGTGTGTGTGTGTGTGTGTGTAAATAAGAAGAAAATCGTAAAGCGCTTTGTCCACTTCGATAGAGAAGTACTTATATATATATATATGCAGTCCATATCCCATTATATACATGGCCGTGTAATCAGGTTTAACCCAGCAGAGCTTTGTTAACTGTTTGTCTTAATTCTTCAACCTGAAAAATGACACCTGCTTCATACATCATTATAAAACCAATACTTAACAGCATGCAAATGCAGTGAATTTGAAAAGGGCTCTTTAACTTGCTGCTGGCAGTCACTGTGGATGAGAGCAAATTGAGTGCTGAGCTTTTCATCTCCCTGTTCAGGAGCAAGCAGAGAAACACTAACTCTGTAAATGTTATTTTTAACCACACTATCTTGTTTTATATAGGTTAGATCACTAACGCTAAGAAGGCAGCTCATGAGTTGTTGTCAGACTTTGTGTTGCATAGCAACCCGATGAGGTAACACTCTTCACCATTTGATCTCCTGTTCTCTGGTGAATGGTGATGCTCACTGGTGCAGTTTGTGATTGAGTAGAAGAAACACTTTTCTCATAATGAGCGAATATGGTGAACATTTGTTGCACTGTGTGACCAGAACAATTCTGTATGGTTTCTTTACATCTTCCATGATCAGGATAAGGTGTTCCATGTGTATCTTTTTAGTTCCAAAATCTAGACCTGTTAAAGGACAATTCCGGCGCAAAACAAACCTAGGGGTTATTAACTGATGTGTACCCACTCTGTCGCTCTCTGGGACACGTTTTCATGCTAATCGAATGAGTTTGGAGCTTTGACGAGGCTACCGTGGACCGCTGGTTAGCTTACAATGCTAGTATTTGGGGCATAGGGACACTCAAATTAAATCATTATTTAATACCACTAAAAATGCTCGAAATATCACCACACCATAATGTTAGCTTAATGAGGGTCCCTAAATGTGAACCGAAGCATTGACAACATTGTAAGTGTACAGATAGTTTATTAAAAATATAGATTATAAAGACAGTCGCGTTCATGTTTACTTGCGGGAGCCATCTTGGAAACCAGTCATGACTAATCGAACGCCGTGCAACGTGGAATCTCCATAGACAGTATGGGAATCTCAGACTTATTTGCATGGCTCTCGTTTTTTGACTAGTCATGACTGGTTTCCGAGATGGCTCCCGCAAGTAAACATGAACGTGACTGTCTTTTATAATCTATCTTTTTAATAAACTATCTGTAGGGTTGGTAAACTTACAATGTTGTCAATGCTTAGGTTCACATTTAGGGACCCTCATTATGCTAACGTTATGGTGTGGTGATATTTCGAGCCTTTTTAGTGGTATCAAATAACGATTTAATTTGAGTTTCCCTATGCCCCAAATACTAGCATTGTAAGCTGACCAGCGGTCCACGGTAGCCTCGTCAAAGCTCCAAACTCATTCGATTAGCATGAAACATGTCCCAGAGAGCGACAGAGTAGGTACACATCAGTTAATAACCCCTATGTTCGTTTTGCGCTGGAATTGTCCTTTAAGAAAGACAAGATGTTCTCACCAGTGTGGTCTCATCAGCGTATCACGACCACACTTCAAGTCACTGTGGACTAAATTGACATACATGGGTATATGTAAGCACAAATGTGAGCTGCACCATTGTTGTTTGAGCTTTGTGACATGGCGCATTGTTCTGCTGAAAGTAGCCACTAGTAGATGGGTACATTGTGGTCATAAAGCGATTGACATGGTAAGTAACAATACTCAGGCTGTGGTGTTTAAACGGTTCTCAATTGGTACTAAGGGGCCCAAAGTGTGCTAAGAAAATATCCCCCACATCATTTAACTTTCATGTTGTTTACGCCAAATTCTGACCCTACCATCTGAATGTCGGAGCAGAAATCAAGACTCATCAGCCAACATTTTTCCAATCTTCTATTGTCCAATTATTGACTAGCCTCTGTTTCCTGTTCTTAGCTGACAGGAGTGGCCCCTGGTGTGGTCTTCTGCTGCTGTAGCCCGTCTGCTTAAAGGTTGGATGCGTTGTGCGTTCAGAGATGCTCTTCTGCATACCTTGGCTTTTTCGGACGATTTTCTGTTGACCCTAGAGTTTTTGTGCGTGAAAATGCCAGTAGATTAGTAGTTTCTGAAATGTCAAATCAGCCTGTCTGGCACCAACAACACTTAAATCACCTTCCCAATTCTGATGCTTGGTTTGAACTTGAGAAGATACTTGTCTTGTACTAGTTTTGACCATGTCTACATGCCTAAATGCATTGAGGTTCTGCCACGTGATAGGCATATTAGATATTTGCATTAACGAGCAGTCAAACAGGTGTACACCATAAAGTGGCCTGTGAGTGTATATATCTTCCATAATGAGTGAAAACTTGAGAAGAAGGTGCATCTCACTGCTGATACCTGGAGCGGCAGGCAAACTGCACTTCCAGGCGGATTCTTCTGTTTGATAAATAACACACACGCGACTCCAGGCGCTGAATGAATCAGAACACGAGGCCCACAAGGCGCCGAAACTGAGAAAGAACTCGGCAACTTTATCTGTAAGAAGACAAACAGGAGTGAACGGGGAAGAGACAGGAGAAGAAAGAAGGTGAGGAGAGGAGTCATTCAGTTGGACGTTTTTAGCTTTTGATTCCCTGTTTGTAGGTTTGCTGTAAAAGCCTGCAGGCATTTTACCCTGCCGAGACTGCTGCCGAAGTCGACAGCAGGATTAGATAAGTACAGACAAACGCAGAGAATGAGAGTAGGAGTGTGTACTTCAGCCAGCCTTTCTGTCACAGTCTCCATGAAAGGTTTGCACTTTGAAAGGAAAACAACTTTACTTTCTTTGGCTTGTTTTCCTCCTGTCACGTCTATTGGAAGGTAACTCACAGTCATTCACTTCTTTACAGTGCTGAACTGAAATTGGTTGATTTGTATTGCATTGAAGCTGCCAAAGCAGCATTGATTATCTATACATTTTTACCAGTTTTATGCTAGAAATCACTGTTTTTAAGAATTTAAGATTATATCCCAGTCCAGTCAACAGTGCAATGAAATCTATTTGACAGGACCTCTAGTCATATATAGATAAAAATAATAGGAAAAAATGACAATAAGATGTAAAATAGAATGAGAGGACAGATACAATATAGCACTATATAAATATATGAAAATGACTGAAAGGATTGTGTGTAAACGAAAGTGAAGTGTTAACATACAGTATTGCACAAATGTGATAAGAAAAAGGAGTGAGAAATGGTATATGAGCGAATAGTGTGACATAAATAGATACATAAAAATATAGCACTATGTACATACATTAAAGGAGAATTTGTGTGAGTCGCTTAATTGCAGCAGTCATGTTGATAGAGCATCTTTATTTAAACAGCAAAAAGTGCAGGCAGCAGGTAAGCAGACGTGATGTGGAAAATATGGGTCATAAGTTAAGAATCCTGCTCCTGTATCGTCTGCCATGCAGTAACAAGGAGAACAGTCTGCAAGCTGGGTGGCTGTGGTCCTTAATGATGCTGTGTGCCTTCAGTGGTCACACAGCTGAATGAAAGATATTTGAATGGCTGGGAGACAGTTGCCGATGATGTGCTGTGCCACCTCCACTACTCTCTGTAGTGATTGGCGGCTGTGGGCAGAACACTTCCTGTACCAGACTGTGATCCAGCCTGTCAGCAAGCGGGTGCGATGGTGTGTCTGTAGACGTTTGTGAGGATGCTGGCGTTAATGCCAAACTTCCTCAGTCTTCTAAGGCAATAGAGCCGCTGGTGAGCTCTTATTAGTTACTGTGTCCATGTGTAGTGTCCAAGAGAGGTCCTCGGTGTGCACATCCCCAAGTTAAATTGTCAGATGATGCGATATTTCTTTAGTGTACATCTAGTGGAAGATTTAGTTTACTATAAATCCTATAATTTACTCAACCTTTCTTATTGTAACATGAAAGATAGCTGACTAAAAAAGTAGCGTTACATTAACATTAAATCCACATCACTTGTTAAAGTTACACATATCCTCAAACAGCGGTTTGTAGGATGAAGCACAAAACACTGTGCATAACTTCTTGAAAGATATCATACGGATGTCCAGCAACACATGTGATCACTGCAAGCCCCTGCACTACAGAACTTTATGGAGCCCCCCTGGGGTCAGCTGAGAAAAAAAACAATAAACCATGCGCACAGAATAAAAATCCGTTCCCTCGGTTTTATAAACGTGTGCGTTAATCCGTGCTCTCTGTTTTGTAAACGTGCGCAAAGTTAGAAAGATATTCACAGATTTGAACGATGAAAAATTCTGCCTTCTATGTGCGGAGTAGTTTTGGAGACGTGACTCTGTAATTATGACATATATATAAAAAAAATTTGGCAAATAATATTTACCAAAATTATGAATATGCTTATTTTTTTTAACGTAAGAGCTGTGGTACAACTAGCAGGAGACACGTTATGATTGTGGTAAGTTTGGAGACACTACCTTATTTAATCATTTAATTAATACATTTTCTTTTTTGTAGACGGTCCCTAAGCACTCGTCTTACTGCCGTCTCCGTTTGAACTACTTGGATTAGGTAACAAAATTACTTGGTTAGGTTTTCAGAAAAGGTCGTTGTTTGGGTTAAATTCAGTAAGCTTGTTACGTAAGTTCCGTGACAAAATTAAACTAGGTCCACGTTGACTTCTGGTTTCAAACGGGCTACAAATGGCAGTCTCCTGGGTAAAAAGTTCTGTTTGTTTGACCCATCCATCCATCCATCCTGACCTTCTCCTTATGCAGACTTTGTCGCTCTTTATACCAAGTTGCCGGACTTCCTCTGAGACAGCCTGCGTCTTGGCTCACGATTGCGTGGGTTATATACGAAATAAATAGTGCATTACTTTTCATAGGTACATGTACAAACAGTGAATGAGAACAGCCTGTAATGTTACATTAGCTTTTTTTTTAATAAATGTTGGCGTACTGCTTGCTAGAGCTGGGCAATCTATCAATATTATATCTATCATGATATGAGACTAGATATCGTCTTAGATTTTGGATATCGTAATATCGTGATATGGCATAAGTGGTGTCTTTTCCTGGTTTTAAAGGCTGCATTAAAGTAAAGTTATGTCATTTTCTGACTGTGAACTGTTATATTATTGGCATTTACCCATTTATTCATTATATCCACAATACTGATGATTATTTATCAAAAATCTCATTGTGTATATATTTTGTGAACGCACCAATAGTCAACACTACAATATTGTTGCGGTGTCGATATCGAGGTATTTGGTCAAAAATATTGTGATATTTGATTTTATCTATATCGCCCGGCCATACTGCTTGCATATTTTGGTTTGTATCAGCTGTCTTGTTGCCGCTTCTTGTCTCATTCATAGTGGATTGTAGATGAATTATGTCTATAAATCAGTTTCACCCGAGAACCGGTAACATTAGATAACCTTACTGACAGAGACAGAATGCCACTAAATACGAGATTATTTGTATTAACGTCAAAATCAACTTCTGAAAAAGAGATATGTTTGGCTAGTGGAGGAAACAAATGCATGCAGGTTGTTGAATCAAAGTTTGCACAATCGTTTCAAAGATTTAAAAAAAATATATATAACATTTTGTGATGCATCACCTGACTGCTACTGGGAAATGTATTTTAACTAGTAGTGCCGTTACATGTAGTGTCACTTTTCCCCACCACTAAGCAGTAAATACAAAATAATCATTGATTCAACACCTCTCTAAAACAGTTTCAACAAAAACTGAACATGACGAAGATGATGATTCATGAAGGGAGGATTAACTGCAGAGCTGTTGGATAAGACTGCATTATTTTTAGCTAGAAGGACACAAGAAAGCTGATCCAAACATGAAGAAAGAAGAAAAAAAGAACATTAACCAAACAACATAGGGCCTCAGACACAGTTAACAGTTAAAGTTACACTACTAAATGTTTTGTTTTACATTTGAAAACTTCAACAAAGTGAGAAGAACAAATTGGAAGGGGAGGAAGAGAATTTCAAACCTCGACCCCCTCCTCTCAACATTTCATAGTCCTTGATCTGTGGACATATAGGTGTCTTTGGTGGGAGGATCTGAGGGGTCTGACAGTGTAGTACAGCGGCAGTTCACAGATAGAAACAGGACTAAGACCATTTAGTGCTGTTTAAACAAAGAACAAGGTTTTAAACTTCAGCCCACAGCTACAACAGGGAGCCAGAGCCAGAGCGAGAGGCAGGAATCCCAGTAATATGGTGTCGTTTTTTTCATCTTGTTAAAAAATCGAGCTGCAGCATTCTGAGATAATTGGAGACTGGATGAAAAGAAAATGTCTGAGTGATACCAAAAAAAAAAAAAAAAAATGTTGCAGTAATGAGGAGAGTGCATATGAAGGTGTGGACAACTTTCTCCCGGGTCACAGAACCTTACAAATCATTACAAGTCTAATTTATGGGTTTATTCAATTTCAGTGCTGAATCAAATGGGAATTCTGATTTCTTTTGCATAGGTTTTTGACGTGCATGTTTAGATGCGTCTCTGAAGAAGTTGATTCTCTCCTTCTCTCGTTTTTTCCCTCCTCGTTCTGATCCTCTCTGCTCTCGGCCGCTTGGCAAGCCTTTGCTTGATCTCATATCTCCTCTAGGCCAGTTCTCTCGCTGGGTGCAGCTTTTCTCCAGCTGACGTCTGGTCCTGACTAGCTGCTTTATGTCCTTCTCCCTCCTTCCTTTCCTTGGAGCCCTGGGCTCCTTCCTACTGACTTCGCCAAAGGTGTCTCTGCACTTTTTCGAAAAAAATAATCCCACCAAAGATGATGAGCTTGCCTTCAACAGTCCTTCGCAAAGTCTGCTTAGTTCTGAGTCCAGTTTTTGCCACAGTGCCTGATCGCTTGCTTTTTCTGCCTGGCTTCTTTTTCATTGGCTTTCTGGGATGTTAAAAAAAACAGACTCTTCTTCACTCGAGTTTCTGCGCAGCAAAGTCACCTGACAACACAATCTTCTGAACATAGCCATACTGAGAAATACAGACGGAGTTGTGTTGAGCTGATAGTCTTAATTAGCTTTGTAGCAACTCATTTGGCAATGGCTTGAATGTAATCACCGTTTATTAATATCTAAAAGTTAAGCACTCATGTCTTCTTCTTTCAAGCTACCAGAGCTGCTCTATCAGATTGTTGGTTCTGTTCTATCTATAGAAAAATGGATCACTATTACCAAAACCTCTTTTTCTCCTGCTCTGTAATCTAATGGTCTTGTCTGTGTGTTATGCAGGAGGAGGCAGCCAAGCCAAAAGGTCTTTCTTCACAAAGATTATCTCCAAAGTGGTGTTTTCTTGACTGTAAGTACATCACATTGTTAATTTTTACTTCAACTTTTTCTTGGTAGTTTTCAACTACAGACTCCCCCACATTTTTTTTTCCACATGTGCATAAAGTACAGACAAAAATAGCATAATTTACTGCAAATGGTGAGTGCACCTTCTTGAAGGTATAATTCAATACTGAAAAACAATTGTGATACTATCCTTCAATCCGACAATATTGGTCTAGTACTGATCTGAGGCTTCAGACAAGGCACCCAAAAAAGCCAACTGCGCCCCGCACCCCAAAGGACGACAGTAAAACAACAACATTGTGCTACATTTATGAAGACCATGCTTACCAACTTCTTATAGACATGTGTTAAGTAGACAAAATACACACAAAATAGCGCAGTCTCTCTGCGTTGCTCGGTATGAAACCACAGTTATTCCCCATCTCGTTGAGTGACATTTGTTGTTTCTACATCTGCAAAATTGGTGTCTGGATTAAAATTCATTGAAGAGGCATCATCAGAGCGGTGTGGCAAGGGCAGGTCATTTTTTTGGGGGGGGATTATACAGAATATAAACACAACGGTTTGTGAAAAAAATCTGAATTTTTATTTAAAGAACGTAATGGTTGAGGAAATGCAATGCAGACACAAACCTGTAACATGCACACAGCTTTCTGAGTCAGTACTTTCTCAAAATAACACAAAGCATACAGTAGTTCCATTAGATCTTGTTTACACAATGTTATACATGCATGCGCGCACACACACACACACACACACACACACACAAACAAACCCACGCACACAAACAAACCCACACACACAAACACACCTCTGCTTGGGTAGAGTCCTGGTGGAATTTAGCAGAGAACAAACAAAGAAAGAACAGCTAGTTGAAAGGGAGAGAGAGAGAGAAGGGCGAAGTGTTTGAAGGGGACAGAGGAAATGTGTGTGTGGTTAGCAGGTGATACGTTCTATCTTGTCATCATATGGATTAAGTGGAAAAATAACTTTTTAGAACTTTGGGTCAAACAATGTGCAACCTTAATTTGCAGCATATGCCTTTAGCATTTAGTCTTCTTCTATGTACTGTATGTCTAGGGGAGGGCGATATGGCCCTTAAATAATATCACGATATTTCAGGGTATATCTATGATAGTGATATTCTTGATGGTATGAAAAAAAAAATTATTAAGAGAGCATCCAATTGCAACAAGAATTGTTATAGTTTTATTTGTCAGCATAAACGTTCAACAGTTTGCCTTTAAATATTCAGGAAAAAAAAATATCTCTCAGTTATTTAAGTTTGTAAACAACAGTAACTACTAAAATATAAATAGCACATTTTACCGGTTGCCAAATTAACAGGCAATTACATGAACAAGTTGGAATATTTCCATTATCACAATATGATTTTTTTTCATCATATCATAATGTTTAAATTATACCAGTATTATCATGAACAGTATGATATGGCACACCCTAGTCATCTATGTTATTCATTAGGGAGAATACTCATGAATCAACATTAGAATTAATTATCCAAGATGGACTCATTTTCATCCTTAGACCGTTCTTAAAATGGTCCCTACCGCCAAAGATTAAAAGTCTCATGTTAATAACAGTTACATTACATGAAAAAAAAAAAATCCAACAAAGCAGAACTAGAACATCTTCAATTAAACCATCCAGAACAAAAGTGAACTAATAAAAAAAGGAAGAAACTCAAACGGGGCCAGAACACTGCTGGAAAACCCACATTTAAACCACTTGTTCTCTACTATTTAATTGGTGTAATATGCCAGTATGTTACGGAAGAGACCGACAGATTGACTGAATGGGCTTTTTCACAGTGTGGCGACTGCCTTTGCCTGTGGGTCACACACACAGTTGTTCGCGGCATAATTGCCGCAGCGGTGGCGAGCCAACCCATAGACAAATTAACAATGATGAATGCTCTGTGCTTTTTGGCCAGAACCTTTTTAGTGACAATCTGCTTCAAACCAGCTAAATTTAAAGACTAACTTTGCTATCCGGACAGATAATATTTCATTCATTGACACTGTGTTTCTGTTTGTCTCTTTAGCTACAACAGCAGATCGTTTCTACAGGATTGACAGAGCACAGGTAAGTCTGTCTCGCCTAACTCGTTTCACTGGATGGCATTTCTCTATTGTGTCTCTAAGTTAATACATTTGCCTCTTCAAAAAGCACTGTCTCTCACTGCATCTGATTAATGTTAATCAGTTTTAACATCTTTTGAGGATAGTTATCTGGATAATATAATATCTATATCATATATATATATATATATATATATATATATATATATATATATATATATATATACAGTAATATAAACAAATTAAAGTACTTCTTTACTCAAATTCAGAGGATTTGGGGGACTTTTTCCCAGCCTTAGTTGTGTCTGCAGTCTTCCCCACAAGCAGCATGGGGCCAAAACAACCTACCTCCAAAAGGATAGGCCAGCGTGTGTATGTTGCCTTGAGGAACAAAAAGGCTAAGTCCACAAATCACCTGCTACTGCTCATAAAGCTGTAAATTACTGTAAGTGCAAGGTAACAACTGAAGGCATCATAGACAAGGGCAAGGTCCTCCTCTAGAGGTGACTGTGAGGTGCCTTTCAGAAGAACAGCCTTTTAGCAAAATGCTTTGTCTGTGAAGGCTGGTAAGTTCTGGAACAGTATCCCCATCAGTGTTAGGGAATGTCCGACATTAATAACATTTAAAACCAAACTTAAAGTGTGGCTTAAAGCAAACCAGTCTTGTAATCATTAAGTGACTATTTTACTTTTGCCTCTACTTATTCATTTTAGTATTGTTTTTCTTTTTTCTTAGATTTGTATGTCATAATTTCTGTATTTCTGTAATTTGTCTAGGGACTGCGGATGTAAATTAGCCCTGTGGCTATAATCCGGCGTGTTTACGTCTGTTTTTGTTGTTTCAATGCAGATGTTCATTAATGTGCATTGTCCCTATCAAATAAAGGATTGAATTGAATTGAATTGAATAGATCATCTCAGCTTCTTCCTTCTGGATTTTGGACAGTAAGAGGACACTGTTTAATGGTATGTTAGTGAACAAATCAAACTGAAACTGTAAAAATGAGTGGGACAAAAATCAGATTCAGAAAAGTGTCCCCAGTGGAAGTTACACCTTGGAGAAGTAGAGCCCGAGACTTTTTTTTTTTTTCTGGTTGTGGCCGACTCTGTCCTGGTGACTTAACCCAGTCTCACGGCAGTTCGTGAAATGGTCATGTTATTTTAATCTATTGATTTGTGTTCACGGGGACGTTTTTGTCGTTTTTTTCGTGGTGGCCAGCACGAAAATGTAAACTATTGTATTTAAATGGGAAGCACGTGTCGTGGTCACAGCACGACTATGGTAGCGAGTAGTATGAAATGCCGAAAATCCGCGTAAGGAGGTTGGTTGGGGTGGGTGGGTCAAACAATTCCGGACTTTCACCCCAGGAGGCCGGGGATCGCGTCCCACGTGTGGCGTTAACACAAATCAATAGATTAAAAATAACGTGACCATGTCACGAAGTGCCGTGAGGCCGTGTTGGGTGACTTGGATTTTCTCAAGGCTCTTATTAAAGCTGCAGTAGTGGATGTAGCTGCCCACCGTTTCATGAGCATGAACAGACTTTGGTTTCTTGCCAGCTGCTCTTTTATTCCCATCGTTTGGGTAGTGAAGGCATACTTGGCACATTACTCCAACAAGTAGTTCATATTCTGCTCCATCCTGCTTTAAATGAATTTTTTATTTCTTTTTCCAAAAGATTAATTAAGCAATAGCTCATTACAGGCTGTGGTATGTTGTGATTATATCACAGCTATGGGCTTTGTTTGGCCCTGCGCCTTTTATAAAACTGTTTTCAAGCATGGCAATATGAAAGCTAATAGTCACATTCCAATTTAAATTGATTTTTATTAATAAATAATCATGTTCACAATAAAATAGGCCCTCCTGGGCTGACTGGCCGCACATACCAAGGCAGGTAACATTAGCCTTCACTAGCAGCTTGCACAGACTATTTATATTGCTTAGCGCTAAAGAAAGGCTCACAATAACACAAACTCACTGATTGAGAGTGCGGTAGAAGAGCAACTTATTATTTTTTTAACCAATGGAGTCTGGTGGCTGTGAAGAGAGCATAGATAACAGCTTCAGTTCCACGGCGAAAACAAAAAGGGCAGTCTGATGGCAAGGTAAAGCGGTGAAAATATCCTAAATATAGCATACACTTAAAGGGATACTTGGCCAATTCACATTAGCTCTGTGTCATGGCAGTGTGTGTGGCACCCAGCTATCAGATTGTTAGTCTAAAGTTTTTTTAATCAGACACGGAGTGATACTTATTGTGTAAAGGAATTTGAATCATAGCCATTGTATACGGTTATAATATCACGGCTATCAACCAATTAGATTGCTTGATTTGGGCTTCCACGTCACAGCAGGGTTTGTAATGATACCTGTATAGACTCACTGAAAACGGTCTCGTGCTTTATGCTTTATCAGGAACATCTTAACTACGTGTCGGAAATCTCCCAAGAAGAGATCTTCATCCTGGACCCTGAACTGGTTGTTATGACGACTGTAGGCACCTCTCCCTCAGCCATGCCTGACCTGGTGAACCCCGTCTCCAGCCTGGTAAACAGTAGGTATGTCAATCATCTCCGCACTTGTCTTGTCAGGGACGCCACTGGGTGAACCTTCACCCTAAAGTAACTAATCAGAGCTATCATTTTTAAGACTGTTTCAGCAAAAGCTATAAAACAGCACAATACACTGACCATTTTCTAACACACTGTCTAACTGGCAGCTGTGGCTTGACAAAAAAAATAAATCCAGTTTTCAGAGGAGAGGTAGATAACCTAATGCTAACCCTGATAGGAAATCACATCTCTTCACAGTTTATGACCTGATACCTACAGGAAACTAGGCCGCAATGCTGAAATATTGAAAACGCATACTCACAAAACATTATAGAACTAAATCATAAACGCCACTTACAAAAAGGTACAGGCAAAACGTATTGCTCTGCAATTGGGGATGTTTCTAGTACAAAAGGGAAAAGGCAGTATGAAAAATGACAGAATTATTTGGACGATATTTGGAAAAATGGGTACACATCACAATTGTCATCATTCAATGCAAAACTAAACTCTCAGCCTATTTTAATCATGGTTACATTTGATATTCACATGCCGAATGCTGACCTCTTTTAGTGTAACTGCGACTCTGGGGCAAAAATGCAGGCTTCATGCTGCAAAAGCCTGTGGCAAGAAAAAAGCATGGGAGTGATCCTGATTTTAGTTTTTTTTTTTTTAATGGCCTAGTGCAGCGTTATCTGATAAAGCACACATACAGTGCCAGGTAGACTATCTTGGAGGAGAAAATAACCGCTGCTGGGATAAGTTTCCAGAGTTGTACGATCATGCCTCAAAGAAGTATAAACCGCTGCGTCATGTCTGTGAACTGAACTTCCTAGTTGGTTATTCATCTTCTGCCAGCACCCTGTGAAAACACACCAGCACCAGTGCAGCCTCTCGGTGCATGGTAGCTCGCTGCCAACAGTGTGTGTGTCTGTCTGTGTTTGTGTTTGTGTTTGTGAATGAGATGGGAAATTATAGACTGCTCCGAATAAAGGCACTACATAAACATACATGCAGTAAACTACCACGTTCCAAGTGCAGTCCCGGTACCGCTTCACTTCCGTTCATGTATTGCTTTGTGCTGTCATGTTGCTGTTGTGGTAGCTGTCGATCAAGCAGTCAGTCATTTGTATTAAAACAGTGGCACCACATCATTGTCTCTTTCCTGGAGTCTGTCTGTCTGTCTGTCTGTCTGTCTGTCTGTCTCTCTCTCTCTCTCTCTCGTCTCAACAATGTCCACACATGTTTATGGTTATGTGTGCTTCTTTTATCTGAGCCCAGATCTCCCAGCCCACACGATCTAATTTAGATTGTGCCAGTATAAGGACCTTTGTGAGCACAAATTCTGTGTTTACCAGCCGCGATAGAAACACTGGTATTGTTTTCATTGTATTTTGTGTGTGTGTGTGTGTGTGTGTGTGTGTGTGTGTGTGTGTGTGTGTGTGTGTCGTAATAGCAAAATGTGTTCCTGGAGAGACCTTGTGTAGCAGAAACTACCATAAAAGCAGATTTAAAAATGACATATTGTACATTTAAATCTAGTCAAATTGAATTCCGATTAACTAACTCATCAGCTGAAGACATTGGCAGTGTTGTGAGGTTCAGGAGACTTCTCCAGTGTGAATACTCCTGTCTTGAGCATGCCGATCTTCTGTCACAATTTGTGACAGTCACTTAATGACCCTTCATCGATTCTGACGAGCAGAGAGGCATAGCACAGTGTAGGTCACTGTTCGGGCGGCGCGCGGTCATCGAAGGCTTGTATCATGTGGACGCGCCAACAGTGTTGTTTTCACTACTTAGAATTCCTCATGGGGGCAGCAGAAACTACGCACTATAGCTTTACAGGTTTTGTAATTTGAGACAAGCAGGAATTTGAACAAAAAAAGTAGCAAAAATAACAGCTAAGCAAAGAACATGCAAGAAGAGTGTCTGCACAGTTGCAAAACAGGAAACTGACTAGTGTGGACACCTGAATTTTGAGATCTAAACAATTAATTCTTAATGTTATGTATTGTTGTTTAGTTAAAATTTAACAGCAGAGTAATATTAGTAATAATGTTATTATATATATATATATATATATATATATATATATATATGAATATATATATATATATATGAATATATGTTATCATTATTACAACCCAAAAGTCCCCATAACTATCAGTAAAAATAAAAACAGTAAAAACAACTGAGCTTCTCTACAAATATAGTTTCTATCTAAAAGACAGATTCACTTTTTATCAAATCACACATTATATTTTAACTGAAATTTTACCATGAAGCAGCCACACTGGCACTGTACTCAGTGTTCAAGGAAAAAATAGGCAAAGCAGACTGCTTGTAAGCCAAGGGCTCAAAGATTTTTAGTAGGCATCAACCAATGACCTTGCTTCAATTATAAGATCATCTTTGTTTTTACTGCTCTCGCCATCTACTCTGACCCTGTTCCTTCATATTTTTTTTTTTTGTAAAAAACACACTTTTGTGTAAAGATGCACCTATAATGTAATGCAGGTATAACTAGTTAAGTCAATTTTGCATCTTAAATTGGACAAGGAGAGAATGTGTAACAGTTGTGGAACGCATGTTATTGTGGGTCCATTCGGCTCCAGATAAACCCTAGCGTTACTATTGCAGATCAGTGATCAGCAGTTAGTCTCCCCTGTCAGATCACGGCTGTGTTGACATAATGAGGGAATGCTCTGCAGTATGCCATTATTTTGTAATTTTTAATGTCACTTCTTCCTCCTCTTCATCTTCGAACACATTCAACACAAATATGCTGTACACTGCCAAGCAGCTTTTTACCTGCTGACTTTGTGTGTGTGTGTTTGTGTGTGTGTGTGCGTGTGTGTTTGAGACCCTTTAATTCCCTATCCCAGTACCCCAGAGGGACAGTAACTGCATACAGGGTAACTAGCGCTTTTTTCAACCTGGACCCTTTTTTCTTATTTGTGTGTAAGTGACTGATAGGAACAACAATCTCTGAAATTGGTCCAGTATCAAGCATGAACGCTGTTACTGGCAGCCACAGACCGGGCTGCAATGTAACCCTATGTTAACCAAAGTTTGTTGTCAATTCCCTCCTCTAAAATTGCTTTTTGTGATGGTTGGAAAAGTGGAAAGATGACCCAAAACGGCTTCTTTTAGTGTTATTTTTTTTGTCGACTTTGAATGAAGTGTATTTTACGATGCTAAAATTACTGTTTATTTACACGGAGTCTTGTGGCTTTAGCAAACGCACTTTTTGCAGATGTTTTTATGTTTAAAAAAAGGATCTCACTCTTTAACAGAAAGGTTGACCTTAGAAATCCTTTCCATAATGGTGTCAGGCACTGTTGTGAAGGTAAATACAAGCTGGACAATTGCCCTATTAACTTACATTGTAGCTTGTTTAGCCGTTGCTGACTGCAGCGATCTTGCTTAATACTGGACCAATGTCAAAGATTGTTGTTCCCATCAGTCACTTAGACATAAAAACATAGGATTGATAATAACAGTAGTTACCCTTTAACAAGGAGACAGCTACAGGTTCTATTTCATCCATGCTGACCGCCAGAGGCGGTGCTTAAAGCACTGAATATTCCCTTCACGCATTCGCAGTTCGAGAATGTATACCAACAATGTCACTTGTGACCCTTGGATGACACAGGAGAGACTATATGTTCCGGGGTCATCAGGGGATCTGTTCCTGTTTTCTTCTCGCGTGCAATTGCGTTCACTTTAAACATTGGCTGAAGCCTTGAACTTGAACATTTTTATACGTTGCTGTCTTGTGACCGTGTCGGTCGGAGCAGCAACAGTTGGTTTATCCTCCGAAGGCCGCAATGGAGGTTGGTGAGTCTCGACGGTGAAGGGAGCGTTTAGCTTCCCGCTCCCGGTATGAGTCGTTTTCTTTGCTTTACATTGGGTTAGTGGCTGTGTTTTCGCCGAAGCTACCTTTGTACAGCAAGTCCCTGACTGTGAAGGTGCGTCTGCTCCCCCCCTGCTCCCGGTATCAAGTTGTGTTTTCTTTTGCTTTATATAACCTTCGTTGCTGTGTTTTCGCCGAAGCAATCTATTTTCCAGTGGTTTACCAATCATCTGAGGGAGGGGCTTTCTGACAGCCCGTGTATGAACTGCAGCTACATGCCGCGGGCATTGAGGGCTGCTAGAATGGCGCAGGTTGGGTCCCCCGGTGGGTGACCCTTCGTTAGACCCTTCGCCGCCAGCCCAACCTAGGCGTTCGAAACGTTGGACTGTGGCTTCTGCTGTGGCTCCCCTGGTCTGGTAATAATCTCTCTTCAGAAGTGGGCCGATTGTCTGTGGAACTGGTTGAAATGAGGTCACTTCACCAAGTTCGCCGCTCTGATGCTCCTTTGGAAGTGGAAGAGGTGCCTGCTCCACCCATACCCATGCTGGTCCCAGAGGACGATATTCTCTCTCTGGCAACTTCAGCCTCTCTCTTCTAAAATGATGATGATGGTAATCGAGCCTCTCAAGCCTCAGCAGGCTCCCATTCCTCAGCCCAGAGCTCAATGAGTGAGGCGGGGGTCAGCTCAATGCAGGCTATCATGTGCATGGCCCTGGATCGCCTACAGCTAGGCGTATCGCAGCAGGCCGACTCTGCCCCTTAGTGTGCCCTCTTCAGGCACAGGCGGGCCCCCAGTGCCCTTGCTGTGCCCCCCTCTGAGGAATATTTGAGGGAGTTGCATGTATGTTGGAGAGATACTGGGTCTCAATCTCGGCTCTCAGCAGATGGCCGAGCCTTGGCAGCCATGCACGATGCGGCAAGAGTTGGTCTGGATCATATGCCTGTGGTTAAGCCTACCATTGCATCCCTCATTGTGTCTCCTGTTGAGGCGCTGCCGCAGGTCAGAGGCCCTCAACCCCAATGTCGGGTCACGGACGACCTTCTCATAAGGCCTTATTGGCAATTCCCTGGCTCATCTCCAGGAAGGCAGTGTTGCTTCCACAATCAGCCTTAATGATGCATCATTGCAGGCCCTCTTGCCCAGGGAACTCGGGTGGATGATGTCCTTCCTGGTGCACACTCGGCGCCAGGTATGGCTCGCGCAGTCACCTCTGACGGAGGCTTGTAGGAGGACCCTCCATGGCGTCCCAGTTGTACCGGGGGAAGCTGTTCAGTTCAGCTGCGCTGGAGGCGCTGGAGCGTACCGTTCAAGCTCGGGAAACCAGGCAGCAGTTTTCCAGTCTCAGCAGAAGCGTGCTATGCTGGCTATCGTGGTCCTCGGCATTCTGGGCAGTGGCCGGCCAGGGACTTTTGTGACGCAACTTTTGTGTTATTTCCATCCACCCGATTTCAATCTTTGTAATTGCTATAATCATTATTATTGTTAGTTTTACACAATACATAAAACAGATTTGCAGAAGCATAACATTCAGAAAACAATATTGTGTTGTGTTTCAGTCAAGAAAGTGGATGGCAGCTTGCATTATGGCATCCATACACTATATGGCTGGCACTGTGGGAAGGACTCAGCTCACTCTGATTGGTTGAGCAAGTACATGCAAATTTCACTGCGCTGCTTCACAGTTTGAGTTGTCAAGCCTTTAGAGCCTGTTAGAGGGCAAAGCCTGCATGAAGTAGAACTGCATAATTTTGAAGTGTGTGTGTGTGTGTGTGTGTGTGTGTGTGTGTGTGTGTGTGTGTGTGGGGGGTGTATATATACATGAATAATATTTGGTAAATGCATTTTTCCACAGTTTCATTTCCTTCACGAAACAGCCAAGTGTTTTTTTTTTGTATTTGCTATGGTTGTGTGTGTTCACTTCCCAGTGTCACACATTTTTCTGCTTGCCCTGCCTCCATATGAAATCCTTTTAACCATATTTACACACACACACACACACACACACACACACACACACACACACACACACACACACACACACAAACACTCACTCACAAAAATGAATTTATCACCTACAGGAACCTGTTAGAGCAGCTGTCTGCTGATGCTCTTTAAATGCTCTCTCTCCCCAGTCAGAATGAGAAGATCGTACAGAGAGAAAACAGATTCAGTGAGAGAGCAGACGGTGAAGGGCTTCTCCTTTTTCTCTGTTCAATGATTTGTAGGATAGCTCTGGTGTGTCAACAAATCCCATGAAAACACCCAAACCAACAATGTGTTTGCATCTCTGTGGCTCTTAAGCACATTGATTCCCTCTGCAAACATAGGCTACATGTTTAAAGACTGTTCACAATTATATTGTTTCATTAAAAAAAAAGTCTCAGTACTTTCATAAAACAGCCAGGCAGTGTAGGTTTTAGCAAATGTTATTTGGATGAGGAAACAATACATTTGGGGACTATTTTCAGTGGCGAATTAATCCACATTTGGTGGTCTAGAGAGTGTTTGGGACAGCAGGACAGTGTATGTGGGATTGAGTCAAAATAAACTGCAGTTGTGTGTTCATGGCTAATGAAGGAACACCCAATACAACAGTGTGGCTCATGAATATGTTTTTAATAGTTTTGTACAACAATGGAGCTCTATTGCACAGAGGAAGAAGATATATCAGGTTTTGATACACACACAATACATTCTTTGTTGGTTTGGCTCTGCACTTGGGATTTGATGTTCAGAAAAATATAGAATAGTCAGTCTTGCCCTTTTAAACAACTTAACAACTACAACAAGCAAATAGCATCTCGGTGCTCCTTTGTAATTTATGACTGTAGTCATTGTATGAACTCAAGATACTGAGGAGGGAATTCAGAAAAGGATTGTGCAGCTTGTGCGGCTGCTAAACCTGCACAAATAAGACAAAAATAAACCATGTAATTCCCAAAGCACCCGCAAAGGATGAAATGTTTGTATTATTCAATAAAAGAAATACATACATAAATAAACATGTTTATGAAAAACATCCTGAAATAAATAAATGATGCTATAAATAAATGTAAACATAATATAAATGAGTCAATATAGTTTAATGAATATATAAATAAATAGGTTTTACTTTTATTCCTTTCAGCTGAATTTTATTTCCTAAGTCCACATATATTTATTTCAGGGGACTTTTAGTTTAATTCATGTATTATTGTATGCATGTAAGCATACATATGACAAATGTCAGTACTTCAGTTAACAAAAACATAAACAACAACAAAACGATGTCGTGTTGCATTAAGTACGTATTAATCTGACCGTATCTCTTTTTCTAATTACATCATGTAATGTGTTTACTCATTAGCATCAGTGCTTATTTGTGCCATTTTAGTAATGAGTGGTAGTCATTAGTATAAATATAAGTGGGCACGCTGCACTGACAGTGTCGCTGAAGTTAATTGACCCTTGCTAACAGCTATGAGTGTAAGAGGCTGGTTTAAAGCCTGGAACTGTATTTACTTTCCGTGTCATCTGAGTATGGCTATCTGATGTAGCGTAGCCATGAACACTTTGATTATCAGCTATTGAAACAAAAATGCATGACCATGTGGTAAAATAAACCCTTACAGGATCATAATATTGCCCCTGGCATTTGAGCTGCTCTGTGGATATAAAATGCCAAATGTGAACATATAAGGATTAGCATACATAATAAAAAAAGGGAATAAATAAAGTAACAGGTACAATGTGAGTATAGGCAGAGCAACACAACCTGCTGATCCTAACATCACTTCCCTTTGGCTATGTGTGAGTGTGCACGCGCGTGTGTGTGTGTGTGAGTGCATGTGTGTTGGCGGGCTGATTTGCAATGCTGAGTGCACTGAGTGGGAGGATGAGGAGGAGAGATGGGCCGAGAGGCAGGGGCAGAATGAGGGAGGGATGGGTTTAGGAGAAAGATAGAGTCAGAAAAAACAGTGGATGGAGAGAGAAATGCATGTCAGAGCACTTGAGAGTCACACCAATCTACTGTACTTAGACACACGCACACTCTCGCACAAACAGTGTAGCAGTTTGCCCACGCAGGGCCAGAGGTGAACGTTATTCCTCCCACCATAATTACCTCTCTCTTCTCTGCTCTCTTTCCCTCTGTCTCTCTGACAAACACACGGAATGACACCTACACACCAAACATGTTGTTTTTTATAATGATTTTGGAGCTGATAGTCAGTTTACACTTCAGCATCAGGTGAAAATCTGTTAAAACAGACACAATCAGGCTCTCAGGTCAGGGAATTTCTGAAATATTAGTGAGGTATATTTCAGGAAGAAAACTTATTGAATCTGACTAAATTTGGGAGATGCCAGTCTGTAGGTGCGTTTCTATCCACCCGTTTTTAAAGCACATTTTCAATTCGCGCATAAAAACAACCCCTGAGTGGAAACGCCGTAACAGATTTAGCGAATAAATGAAACGTGTGTGGTGTTTCCCACAGAATTAGAAGTTTCAGAAGAATTAACGGACCTCGTTGTTCACGTCCTCTACAGAACATCACCCTTCTATACATACACTGGGGCTGTCTGGAAGCTGAAGGTCTCAGTGAATATATCTGAACTCACTGCAGGAAACATTCAGTCTTGGATGTAAGATCTCTTGCTGAGATGGAGTTTGTTCACTGACTTTGTTTCCTGTGTTTGGCTGTGGTTCTTCCCAAAGGCAGCGAGTGAACAGTGACAGCTCTGCCAGTGAAGCTTTAACAGACAACACCACACCTGTTGCCAGCAAACTCAGCAGGTTAGTGCACTCTTAGACGCACGCACACACTGTATATTGTGTCTTACTGTGCTATTTTAATGTGTTCAAGCTGTTGGTTGTATCTTATTGTTTTTATTAGCAAACTAGAAGGGCACTCGGAAAACGCAGACATTCGCAGTGACATGCCCTATCTCACGATCTTAATCCAGTGTGAATTTTCCCAGTCGGGAACTCATTTTTCCAATTATTCTGACACCACATACTGCAAATGCTGCTCTTGGTCCATTCTTCTACCAAGTTTCATTATAATCTGGCCAGTAGTTTTTTTTTTTTTTTTTTTATTCTGCTGACAGACAAACCAACAAACAGACTAACCAAGCCGAAAATCATGACCTCCTTAGCGAAAGACACTACATAAGTACCATAACGCTTACACAATGGGTGATTTGACAAGTAGACATGGCAGAACAAAACATGCATTATTCACATACACTGGCCAGCAAACGGGGTCGTTCGGATTTTTTGAAGTGGGGTTGTATGAGGTGCTTATACGCAGTGTACCTACAGTAGATGGCAACTGATGTAACAGGACTTTAGTTTTTGTATTGAGATGGGGTCTGAGGAAGAGGGCAATCTATTATGTGTGGTTATAAGTTTGTGTGTTTAATTACTTTATTAGTCTGCTAAATACTAAGGGTGAGCCAGGGATTCCTGTCTAACAAAGTACTTGTTACGGATAATCCAAGACCAGAATCTTTAAAATCTGAAAAACAGGCCACTATTAAACTTCTCCCTTAAATATTTTGTTCTTTATATTCTTTGTGGGGGGAGGGGAGGGGGGGGAGGGGGGTACTGGTACTGATGCAAGTATCTACTCTGCTCAGGCCAACACAACACCAATGTTTAGCTCAATGTTTAAACCTAGACATAGAGAATTGATACATTGCAAAGACCAGCTCAAATACAGGCTCAATACCAGATGTCCTTATTGAGTGTACTAAAAATGACAGTGAGCCCGTTATGTCAAATTCATACTCTAAATGGGTTATTAAGTTGTATTTTATATTTTGTATCATTGAATGCATTTTCCTGTGCTTCCTGTTTGTCATTACGCTGTTACTGTCTTGTATTTTGCAGGGCAGGTTGCATCCATCGTTCCAACACCACTGCTGCTGATTTTAAACCGAGACTGAGGTCAGTATATTTACAAAGACATATTTTTACTGTTATTAAATCAACAAATCATCAACGAAACTATAGAAATTAAATTATATATTAAAATGATAATTATATATAAATGATCTCTTTTATGTGAATAGGGTACCAACAGCTGTCAATACAGTTAAAGCAAAACATATGGCCGTATGATAAACTGAGACATAGATATGATTTATTGCTGGGCTATCGTTTTGGATCGCATTAGATCGCACAAATATATCCAACTGACTGTGAACTCAGTGTTTGAGGTAGTACTTCACCCATGTACAGTATTTAATCACATACAGTTTCTACTTTAGGTTCTTCTAAAAGTTCATTAAAGATACAAAAAGCAGCTTTCTCGGTATGGACCAATACCCTTAGCAGCTTCGTCAATGATGGCTTTTGTCCTCTTATCACTAACTTGTAGCATTGATGCTGAACATGCAAACAGGCAACGCTACAGGCCAAGGTGTGAGAAGGCTGCCACAAGAAGTATGATGTGATTTAGCATGGTCTGTTGTCGGGAGTTTAAGGGAGTCTCTTTGTCATATGTTCTACTTAGAGTTTCCATTCATTAACAACCCCTACGCATGGTTCCCGTGAGATTGTCAGTTTGAGTCTTGATGTCCCATTCCTCTGCTTATTAAAACATACGGGACTCATTTAAGCAAAACGGTACTCTGCTCATTAAACCACTATTGCACTGACAAAAGGAGTACATGCGGTTTTTCTGTATGCATTTCCACCAGGTTATCTGCACAATAAAATGTTTAACACTATTTTTTTTTAATAATCCATCAATAAAAACAGTCGACGTGAAACATTGTTACTTCAGGATCAGTATGAAAACTGACAAAACCTAACAAACTGGGTCCTAACATGCCATTTGTACGTTTCTGCATATTCAAACTACAACACAGATGATCATTTACACACTTGCCAAATTGTAGGTTTTTATTGTAGAATAAATTTATTGACCACTCATTCTCTCTGTCACATCAGTCACTTCATCCATTGTATTTTTACAACTGTTATTATATATTATATTACTTTATGAAATATATTTATATTCAAATGTGATTCCCATTATATATATTTGTACGACTAGACAAATCATAAAAGACAAATCTCATGGAAAGAACTTAAAGGGATACGCCACTGTTTGTTGAAATAGGGCTTATCCCGGTCTCCCCTAGCTGTAGATAGGTGGGCCAACGCATTTTTTGTGCATGCATCGTTTTAGTCCGGTGCAACACCGGCAGCGCCGACGCTAGTTAGCTTAGCGTAGTGAATGGAATCCTATGTTGCCGGTTAGCATGTTGTGAGTAAAAGTGAGCCAACAAAAGACAAAACCACAACCTAATTACTTGCACTGAGACAAAAAATGTATTGGCCCACCTATCTACAGCCAGGGTAGACCGTGATAAGCCCTATTTCAACAAACGCTGGCGTATTCCTTTAAACTACCGATGTCTGTCTCTCAATACTTTCTGACTTTCCTATCCTGTGCAACAGTATGGCCCCATGATATATCTTCTATTTTTTTTTTGTTTCTGCACAACACACAATGGAGCTCTATGGCACAGAAGAATCAAATTGATCAGGCTTTAATACACACCTAATACTTTTTTGGGAGGATACACTCACGTTTGTTTGCCTCTACACAGTGCACATTGGATTTTTTGATAATATGAAACCTTTTGACTATTAGCTACCTTAACCTTTAACTCTTACATCCACTGCTGATGTAGACATGCAATGCCGCAAATCCACAGTGTATGTTTTGGTCTGCTCTTAAACATTCAACATCTACAAAACATACAGCATAGAAGATTAATCAGAAAAATAAGACACCGGTTTATTGCAAAGTATGTTTTCACATACAAGGAATTGACCTTGGTGTGTTGGTGCCCAACAATAAAAATAGTAAGAGAAAATAAAAATAGATGATAATAATAAATGTCAGTATGTTGTGGAAGTTTCTTTGCAGCAGGAGTGGATTTAAAAGGTTAAAGACAATTGCAAACTAAACCAAGTTAGATTTTTGTATTTTATTATAAACTTGCACAAATATAGGAGTACTACAATTTCACAAAAAGCACAGCAGCCCGGTGTGGAAAAGTCTCTTCAACGAGTGAACAGGAACACTGAGCTTATATGCACAAATGTTCAGGTCTCAAACATGACTCTTCATTTCTTACAGGCAACTTTAGACGTAAAAGATAATCTAAAGCACAAGAGACATCGTGGAGCCACTTTGTTCTTTCGCCTATGCCCTACTTTCACCCTGAGGTCACATGCCCCCGTTCATCTCAACTGGCAAGGGAGGACTGAATCTGCAGAGACAGATAGTTTACTGCGACCTTGTAGCCCCTATCTGTTCAGACAAACAGTGCTCCCATTATGTTCCAGACTTAGTGATTCTCACTTGAGTTAAGTGAGAATCGGAATCTACATGTGGGAATGAGATCAACTCCCTTTCAGCATTGTGACAGAAACTAAAACAGAAATAAGACAAAAATATAAAGAATCATGCTTAAATGTAATTTTGCCATTACAAATACATATAAATATAATTCAACAAAAGACAGCCACGTGTGGTTGTGGTTGTGCGTGACTGTGTGTTTTTGAAAGTGCGAATTATAGATGTTTTAACGTTGCAAATGAATGTAAATGTAGAGTGAACAGAAACAGTAAGTGGTTGAACAGCTCTTCTGTCTGTTTTGATCTCTTTGTCCAGACAGGAAAAGTGCCAAAAGACAAGTGAAACAGAGAGGGAGCGAGAACAAGGTAATATACGTACGCATGCACGCACACACACGCACACACACACGCACGCACACAAAGATTAAACATTAAACGTTGAGCCATTCTCCAACCATGTATTTTGTAGCTACATATTTTTGAGACATTATACCTAGCCCTAACAAAACAAACTAAAATAACGTGTGTGTGTGTGTGTATGTGTGTGTGTGTGTGTGTGTGTGTGCGTGTGCGTGCGTAAGAACGAGAAGTAAGATTTCTGTGTCTCCAGACAGGCTGTTTTCTTCTGTGACACATATTTTCTCAACCTCTGTCTCCTCGCGCTCATTTTGAATGCTGGGGGTTTGGTGTGTGGGAGCCCTGAGCTGTCTTTTTTTTTTTTTTTTTGTCAGCTTCACTGTGGTTTTATTCTCCTTGGGAACTTGCATGTTTTCACTTCATGATCTGGTTCAGTTTTTTTCTTTTCTTTTTTGTTTGCGAGCAGTTTTGTGTTTGATTCCAGTTTTGGTGTTTTGCATTGTGAGCTGAACACAACCCAATTCTTGTTGTCAGTCATGTGTTTATGGAAATATTTCCCATTCTGCAACAACGGCAGCTAATACAGTAGGGCTGTTATTTCTGAAAGAGGCATGTTGAGAGCCAGCTTCTTCAGAGGAAAGTACTCCTAACCCTTAACTCAGGGCATTATTACAAAATCCTGAGAGGATTAAAAATTACCTAATAATACCAGTGTCACCTTCAGGCTCATTACTGTTTATTTCTGTTTATATATATATATATATATATATATATATATATATATATATATATATATATATATATATATATATATATATATATATATATATTTTTTTTTATTAGTTTATATATCAAGGACAATGCAGCGCACATTATTACATACAATTATCATAGTCAAGCCATAACAATGTAAGTAGATGTGTGAATTTGCAACCCCAGTCCTTGGTCAGGCCTTTCTAGTTTCTAGTTTTCTAGTTCTGTTATCCCCTTTAAAACCCTTTTTGTCTCAGAACTGTGGCCTCCAAACGAAAAACATAATATGATGATAAGAAGATAATATGATGTTAAACTACAAAACAACAATAACTGGAGAGAATACAATAAAAAATGGCTGACTTTCAGTATGTCGGTAATGATGAGAGGAATGTTTGGACCAACTTCACGAATATGGAAAGAACTATGTCCAAATGAAGGCCTTCCATGTATTAGGGTACGCTTAATAAACTTGCATGGACCAAATCGCTGTATAGTCTCACAACGTTAAAGGTTATGGTTTTTGCGCCAACTTTTGGGAGTTTTGGATAAAAAAAAAGTGGGGTCCTACACACTTTTTTCATGGCAGACATGTTGACATGTCATAGTGGTACACACAGTATTACCAAACAAAATTGCAGTTAATCAAAGTACCACAAATTTGCAATATTGTGAACGAGGAGCCCCAGGGCGGTTGCCAGCTTTGGCCAGTTTGTAATCCAGCCTTGCGTGTATTTCTGAACAGCATGTAATCGCTTGCATCTCTTACGCATGGGGGTGCTGTATTACAGTAAAATGGAATTTTTTTTTTAGCTGAAGCGGTTGGCTGCATCATTGCTGCTCCAATGCAGAGTTCTCCTTTAAGTGAATGAGCTGGTTGCGTTTTTTTTGACATAGCCCTTATTCTCAGTCTGAACACAGCCATCAGAAAAACTGTTACGTTTTTTTTCAATGACTGTATCTGAATGCTTGTTGGATATTGCCCTAGCGTGATATTCCTTAATTTGCATAATTTGTTTTAAGAAGAAGCAGATTAAAAATGTACACATAAATAAATTTAAAAAAATGTTGTCCAACATACATGCATATTCTATATCTAATCCAGACACCCATTTTTTATTTCATCCACATCACACACACACGCACGGACGCACACGTCACTTGCTCCATTGATCTCTCCGTTTGATGCAGTCAACCTGTCTGACCCTTATGGGAGCGGTCTATCTGTCTGTGTGTGTATGTGTGTGTGTGTGTGTGTGTATATATGTGTAACGGAGAGGGAGCGAGAACAAGGTAATGCACGCATGCGCACTAAAACTAGCAAACACACTACGAATTTGAAAAGTCAAAACTAAAATTAAATAAAAACTTATTTAAAATTCAAAATTATTATAACCTTGCTATTGGACACATAAATGTGTGTGTGTGTGTGTGTGTGTGTGTGTGTTTGTACTTGTGTGCGAGAGAGATAGAAAGATGTGCCCAATTTATAAGTCAGTGTGAGAACGAAAGGGGGGGCAGGTCTTTGCATAGCCTCTATGGTTTCATTGATGTCCTCTCCTTTCTCCTCTCCTCTTCTCCTCTCTTCTGTTCTTCTCCTGTCTTACTCTCCTTCTGCTCTCATGTCTTAAGACTGGCTCACATTTTCTCCGGTTTACTTAATTCCTTCCCTGGGCTAAATTCATTTAATTCCTACATTCAAAGTGTGTGTTGGGTTTTGTGGTTTGTGTGTTGTGTTTTATTTGTCTTGCAGCCACAAAAGCTCTTAGAGAGTTTTGAAGTCTGCTCTCCCTCTCTCTCTCTCTCTCTCTCTCTCTATCCCTCTCCCTCCCTCTATCCCTCTCTCTTTGTCTCCGTCTGTCTCTCTCTCTGTCTCTCCCCTATTTCCCTCTCTCTCGCACACGCAGACTCACACTAAGCCTAACATAACTGGATTAGGACTCAGCTATTTAGAGAGAGAGGGAGTGAGAGTGAGTATTGAGGTCAACCTAATAAACATTCATCTCATATGTCAGCCTGGCTTTAGCCATACATACTGAATGTGTTTTAACCAGTAACCAATGACATTAGCATGCCGTGTTGTCTGTGTTTGATACGGTTTTGATTAGGGTGTATATTACAAGGATAAGGCTGGTATCTGGTACTGTATATACAATTTTAATTCCATAATGTATATTTCCTAGCCTGAAATCGCCAGACCAAATAGCAATTGCAAGTTAGTCTGGAACCTCAGTTCATTTTCAATTGTTCAAGACCTAAAACCATTCCGAGCAACAAAACATTGCTCTGATTAAGCTGAGCAGCGGACAAATGTAAACAGACTACAGCGTTGTCATAGTGTGTTATGAAACTTAGCCAACCTGAAGAGAGGCATCAAGGATGCTGAAGCGACCTACAAGAGGAAGATTGAGTCCCACTTCGCCAGTAACGACCCAGGGAGGGTGTGGCAGGGCATCCAGGACATCACCAACTACAAGACCAGCAACCACACGCCTGTTGACTGTGATGGCAGTTTGCTTTCACAGCAAATAGAGATAGAGATGAATCCTCCAGTTACTTGCAACGCTCCGGTCTGCAACGCTGTGAAAGCTGCCAGTTCGCGGTGGATCATCTTGATAGCACAACTACTCTTTGTACTTCTGTCTAACTTCCGACTTTTCGGCTGTTTTGTAGCTGGATATATATCATTTGTTGCGTCTAAATAGGAATGGGGATACGCTTAGTGATATCGAGACGCTTGCTACAGTTGAATCTTTGATTCTCTGCATTGTTTTAATGCCGCTTGGCTCTCTTCAGTAGCTAGCTCTCTGCCTCGCTCGTCCACATACCGTTACCATTACCGTGCCCGTTGGCGCTCGTTGAGCCTCTAACACTGCCATTTCGACCAGCTGACTGTGGTATAAAAGTATTAAAACAGACACACTACACACTGACACAAACCGATAAATGCTGAAGGAAGATTGATTCACCGTAGTTAGTGATACAGGGTGCACTGTAAAAAAAAAAAAATCTAATTATTATTGTTGTTCTTATTATTATTTAGGGGGGCTTAGGAACATTTTAGGGTAACTTCAGCACCCTTAAAATAGGCCTAACGACATCCCTGTAGTAAAGCCCTTTAAAACTGCATCAGTCACTACGTTTACATGGAGCCAATAACCCGTTCAAAACGGAATGTTAGCAATAACCCGGTCGCACACGGCCATGTAAACACCGGCAAAAACCCGAATTGGCTCATATTCCGTTTTTTAAAAACCTGAATATGCTACCTGGGTTACCCCTTTTCTAACACGAAATTTTGGTCATGTAAACGCGTATCGGCATATCCCCATCAAAAGGAACATTGATTTGTGTTCTGCTCATGTTCGATTCGCAAGGAATTTTGGTCTTTTGAGTAGAGGAACATCTTGTATGCGCCAGAAAACAGTTATAATAATAATAATTATATACTATAATAATATAGTTGACGGCAGAAAGTACCGAGATAGTGAGATTTATAAGAAGGTGACCGAAAAGTTATTGCGTCCTAAGGTTGTCCGTACGTCCAGACGCTAACCGTGCATCGCCGTTTACATCGGGATATTGCCAATTGATTACAAATTCCATGTATACAGGAGTAACTCTCTCTGCTCACGCATGTAAACGGGTTATTCCGAATGTTTCAGAAACCCGAATAGTGAACTTAACCCGACCATAACCCGAAAAATTGACATCTTGTAAACGTAGTCAATGCTGCCCATAGGATCATCGGCTGCTCACAGCCTTCTTTGGAGGACATATTCGGCGTTTGTTAACTCATTAGAGCAGGACACCGTCTGTTTGACCCACTGCCCACTGGTAGACACTTCAGGTCAATCAAATCACTGACAAACTGATTTTACCCCAAAGCCATAAGATATCTGAACACTGTCAAAACCTGTTTTCACTAATATCATCTGCACTATACATCACCTACCTTATGTTTTAACTGCACCTTTGAATTCATGTTTGTATTTGTTATTATGTACTTCGTCCATAGCAATCCCCACCAATCGGAGTAAATGCCGTAAACATATAATTTGTAAGTATTTACAATCTTTCCCCGAAAGAACCGAGCAGACCTGCCTTGTTGCACGACTTGCCATTTTCAGCGTGTAGCTTGCTAGCTCAAAGTTTGTTGTTTGAGTATGGCAACACACAGATAGCGGAAGGTGAGGGAAATCCGGCACCGGTTGCCAGACAGTTATCCTGTTAATGTATTTCCGTTGAGCCAGACTAAGTCACAGCAAATGCATCATTTCTTATCTGTAACATATTTATATATGTACCTTTTATATTATATATTTATTTTGGCATTTTACGCAACTAAAGTAGTCAACATAAATAAGTAACCAATAATTGGTTTCACACGGGACACAAACAGCGGCCTCCTGGGTGAAAGTCATGTGTTTGTTTGACCCATCCATCCATCCACCAACCCCAGCCTCCCCCATACACAGACTTTGTCATTCTTTTTACCACGTCACCTGATGACTTCTGGAGCCGTTGATCTGAGCAGGCTGTTCTCGTGAACTTTTCGTACTCATACGTAGCTACGAAAAGTAATGCACTGCAATTTGTATGTGTTCCACGCATTCATTACTGTATGCACCACATTGAGTACTGCTGTATAAGAGTGCAAAGATCCGTGTAGGGAGGAAGGTCATGGTGGATGTTGGGATCCAAGTCCGAGTTTAAACTCAGAACTAAAATACATTTTTCACATTGGCCCTAATCCTCTTCCGTACAGTATGAATGTAAGAGAACTTACTTTATCTTGTTTTTACTTCATTCAAGTCTCCATAATGTGATGTTTGTGTGGACCCCTGGAAGAATTATTGTTACTGAGGTATAATGAGGATCGCATTAAAACTGAAATAGCCATCATTTAAATGGCCTCACCAAACCTATTTTAGTTTTATTCTATTGTCATTGTACTAGTCTTGCATTGCCAGACCTTTGTCCACAGCACTGTGTCAGCGCTGGAGTATGATCTTGCTACACTGCTTATATATGCTGAGGTAGTGGAAAAAAACACTATGGCTTGTTTGTATTTCTTTAAACCAATCACAACTATCCTGGGTGGGGCTAGGAACCCAATGCAGCAATGGTGGCCTGTCAAAAATAAATAGCGGAGATAGCGGAAGGGGATGGGCATTAAATGTCAGGCTTTATTCTAGCATCTGTTTAGCCATACTATAATTGTAGTAATTAACTGTTACAGAAACCCACACCCATAGCCTTTGCCTGCAGATTTGTGAGGCTGTTTGCATTTTCTTAAACCACATCTTCATTTACATGCTTACAGGAGTTCGTATCGACTCTGAAACAGCTTGACGACCCTTGTCTAATAGTCTCTATCTTTCTCTCATATGTATGCTAGAACTGTTGATCGAGTGTGTGAAGAACAAGGACAGGAAGAAGGTGAGTGACAGTTTCATTTGCCAATCCATCATCAATGTTTCAATATTCAGGGAATGTTCTTTCCGTGACGAGTACCATTAATTACCATTAATTGCAAGTGATAGGCTATAATTTGAGAAGAGTAAAGAGTGGTCATTAAACATAGTGTTAGTTAAAGTGTAAGCATGGAGTCTGCTCTCACTTAGCATATGGGTACATTTGGGTCCATGTTTTTTTTTTTTTTGCTTCTGGACGTTATTATTTTTTTCAAATAAAGATGGAATCTGCAAAATGTCCAGACTTGGGATAGCTGCCTAAATCAATGAAATGTCTGTATTATAGAAAGTGTACAGCAAGATGCATTAGGTGCATCCTGGGAGGACATTTTAGGACTTTGTTGGGCCTGCTCGGAGCTCTCACAAAATGTGGGTGTCTTTAAAATCATCATAAATGTTCTATTAAAGGTTTAGTGCGTAACTTTTTTATATTAATGAAAGTTCGTTACATTCAAGCCATTGCTATAAATTACATATTGTTTTCCAGTTCAAAGCTTATTTAACCCCTATTTCACTTAAAGCTGCAGGAGCTACACCTGAAGGGGGCAGACCTCACGGCGCTGGATTCATCGGGCTGCAGTTTGCTGTACCATGCTGTCGGTACAGGAAGCAAAGAGATGGTCCGCTATATCCTTGACAATGGTAACTATATGTTGTTATTAAATTAGATTAAGCGAAATTGTAATGTAATTCGAATACATACAGGCTTCTGGACCTGCATGGGCGATGTCAGAGTAAACCATGGTGTTTTATATTCAATCACATTTTTTAAAATGTGCATTTGGCATTTAAAGTCATGGTTAAATCATAAAAAAATGTCAACTTAACTACTAGTATGATACAGAATGAGAATTCAAATCCATTTAGATGCACTTTTTATCATGACATTTGGAAAATATAATTATAAATAAAATTTTAATTATGAAAAGACAATGTACAATCTGTTATACAATAGCTAGGAATTAACATTTTAACAACATAATTATAGGTAGGGTATATAATACACATTCTTTTAGTTAAAGTATTATTTGTTACCCATCTCGCTGATCATCAGTTGCCGCTGTGATAAGAAGAATTAATCAATTTGTGGAAAAGATTATATTTGTTATTTGAGTTCACAGAAATCTGTGAACATAGACAAATATTTGTATTGACTGTGTAGTGTGTTATTGATACTCAGAAGTAAATCTGGTCTGTCTCTCTGCAGTAATCTCCTTTCATCTGTTTCTTTTCCAGCTCCAAGTGACCTGCTTGATGTCACAGAAAAACTACAGTAAGTACAGTCGTGGGTGCCTTTTATCACAACCAAACTGTTCAACGATTCAATATTAAAGTAAAATTCAACAGATTATAAAGGGATTTCAGATGCTCATTCTCAAGTTTTTGATTTGGTTTTAATCCAATGATGATCCTGTGACAAAAAAAAGAAAGATGGTCACACCATGGGTGACACAGTGTGGCTGAGAAAATGTTGTAAAACTCTGAAACTTTGTTCTGTGAGTGTAGCACCAGCTTTGAAGTTGTTTCACTGGGCTCTGGTCTGTCTATATGTGCTGGGCATCCTAAAAAGTGTATCAAATGCGAAAGGGAATAAACATAAGAAACCAAACAAAAGCCATGGGGTGCCTGATCATCAATGGTGGTTGACTCATGCTCGCTCTCTCCCTCTGTCTCTGTCTCTGTCCTCTGGATCACCAGTGGGGAGACGGTTCTTCATCTAGCTGCATCTCTGTGCCACAGGACTATCTGTCATTATCTGGTAGAAGCAGGAGCCTCACTGATGAAAACAGACCTCCAGGTAAGTTCTGTACACACACGTGTATGTGTGAGTCCAATATTTACAGTACACCATGTAGTCAGCTGCACTGATTTCACATCAACATTTTAACTGACTTTAAATGCATAATATCACACAATAACACTTTACTGGAAATCACTATTTTCACTCCCATGCTTAAAAGTCTCATTTTAAACCGCTATTTTAAAGTTTCCAACTGATTTAGAAAGTAAAAACAAAAAAAAAAACCTCGACAACTTTTGACTGTGTTCTGCTCATTAAAAAATAGCCACAGAGAGAATTCTTTCCTTAAACAGATTCCAGAACATTTCCAGTAATGTGGGAATAAGCAGGCAGCTTTGGTTTGTTTAATTTGCCTAGCAATATTTAACTTATTAAACATCAACTCTCCTTATGAGATAGCAGAATAGTTTCCTCTACTTTAAAGAACCTAAAGCCCACAGTCACATCAATCAATCAATCAATGTATTTGTCACCTCAAATCTTATAAATTACAATTCCAGTTAAATGTATGCCTAATTATGTCAGTTTCTACAATTTATGCATTAAAACCAGTAATATCTGGAATGGTACTTGGAGAGCGCAGACCTCTGCCAAAGCTTGCCCTATCTCACAATGTTTGTATTTTGAATCTTCCCAGTTGGGAACAAATTTTTTCCATTATTCCGACACCACATGAATGCAGCACAAATCTCGCAATGTTAACGAATATGACAAATAATTTGTGTATCTGCTCCGTGATTCCAATCCGCTCCAAAATGTAATATGTTCTTCGTTAGCCATGCTACACCCTTCCCGTCCTCATTTATGGATCTCGGTGTCTTGAGGGTAGACGCTCCTCCTGAGCCTCTCAATGCTGGCCTGCTGTATCCGGTACCTTCTTTCCGACCTTAACAGGTAGTGGTGGTTATGATTCTCTTAGCCTTACTCGTGCACTGCGTGGTGTAAATATCCTTTAGGCAGGGTAGGGCTCCGCCTAAAATAATAATAATAATAATACATAAGTTTTATATAGCGCTTTACATGGAACTCAAAGACGCTTTACAAACAAAAGGAAGAAAGAAAGAAAGAAAGAAAGAAACAAAGAAACAAACAAACAAACAAACAAACAAACAAACAAACAAACAAACAAGATAAGTAAATTATGGATAGGCCAATTGAAACAAGTGAGTTTTGAGCAGTTTTTTATAGGTGTTCAGTGAGTCCGAGTTTCTGATGTGGATGGGGAGTGAGTTCCAGAGGGTGGGGGCAGCTATTGCAAAGGCTCGGTCCCCCAAAGTTCGGTGGGTTGATTTGGTGATGGGTTTGAGGAGGTTTAAGTCAGCTGAGCGAAGGCGTCTGGAGGGGGCGATGGTGCTGTAAGAGGTCTGTGAGGTATGGAGGGGCCAGATTATTGAGAGCTTTGTAGGTGATGAGTAGAACTTTGTAATGGATGCGCTGTTGTACAGGGAGCCAGTGAAGCTGTTGGAGGACAGGGGTGATGTGTTGTCTTGAACCGGTGTGGGTGAGGAGGCGAGCAGCAGAGTTTTGAATGTATTGCAGTTTTTGTAAGACAGATGAAGGGAGACCATATAGGAGGCTGTTGCAGTAGTCAAGTCTTGATGTAATGAATGCATGGATGAGAGTTTCAGCAGCAGATGTCGAGAGTGTGGGGTCAAAAATGATACCAAGATTTCGGATCTGGAGTGAGGTGTTAACTGTATGTCCAGCAATGGAGAGAGCGAAGTCTTGGGAGGAGGCGAGTAGTGATTTTGGACCAATGATGATGATTTCAGATTTGTTGTAGTTGAGTTTAAGGAAATTGGCAGACATCCAGGTTTTTATTGCAGAGAGGCATTTTGTGATGGTTGATACTGTGGCAGGAGTGATGGATCTAGTGCTGAGGTATAGTTGTGTGTCGTCTGCGTAACTGTGGAATTTGAGTCCGTGATTTTGAATGATAAGTCCAAGGGGAAGCATGTACAGGATAAACAGAAGAGGACCTAGCACTGAACCTTGAGGGACTCCGTGATTGACCGGTATGGTATGGGGACGTACAGTTGTTGATGGATATGAATTGAGACCTGTTGGTGAGGTAGGAGGTGAACCAGGAGAGCGCTGAACCAGAGATGCCCAGATTTTTTAGACGTTGTAGAAGGATGGAGTGGTCAATGGTGTCAAAAGCGGCAGAGAGGTCAAGTAGGATGAGAATAGAGAGGGAACCAGAGTCAGAAGCAAGCAGGAGGTCATTTGTTACTTTGAGTAGTGCAGTTTCAGTAGAGTGATGAGAGCGGAATCCAGACTGAAAGGTTTCGTAGAGCTGATTGGAAAGAAGGTGATGTTTTAGTTGAGAGGCAACAGAGCGTTCCAGGATTTTTGATAGGAAAGGTAGGTTAGAGATGGGCCGGAAGTTGTTGGGGTTGTCAGGATCCAAGCCAGGTTTTTTGAGTATAGGTGTAATGGCGGCGACTTTGAAGGAGGAGGGAACTGTTCCAGATGTGAGAGAGGAGTTTATGATAACCATAATAAGTGGGCCAGTGGGCAGGTTGTGAGGTGGATTTTGTTTAGATGATCTATGAGATCAGTTTCTGTGATGCCTGATAGGGAGGGGAGAGTGATGTGAAATGGAAGGGATAAGTCCGGTTGAGGGTCTGTACTAGGAGCGATATTCGCAGAGAGTTCTTGGTGAATGCAGTCAATTTTGTATTTAAAGAAATCGATGAAATTATTGCATTTTTCCATGGTGAATAAGCGGGTGATATTGTCAATGGGTTTCATTAGTTTATTGACTGTGGTAAACAGTGTCCGGGGGTTGGAGGATCCAGAGTGAATGATACCAGAGTAATAAGCTGTGCGGGCTGAAGTGAGCGCTGATCTATAGTGTTGGCTGTGATCCTTGTATGCTTGTAGGTGTACAGTGAGTCCAGTTTTCTTATGTAAGCGTTCTAGTTGTCTGCGTTCTTTTTTAAGTTTGTGCAGTTTTGGGTTGAACCAGGGAGCAGAACGGGAGAATGTAACTGTTGCAGTTTTCACTGGTGCGAGAGTATTGAGGCTGGATGTGAGTGAGCGATTGTAATGAACTACTAGATCGTCAGTAGTTGAGTTTTCAGGGATGCTGGGTATGGAAATTGTATTTGCAATATGGGAGGAAAGTGAAGTGAGACAGAGGGACTTTAGGTTTCGGTAAGAAACCTAAAGTCCCTCTAATGTATGTTTAGCTGAACAAACCACTCTTTGTAGGGCCTTTGTAGGGACTCCAGAGGCTCAGGTCAGCTTCTTCTTTCGGGTAGGCCTTTTCATTGTTGTTTGTCCAACACAGATGTGTTGTAAGAAAACTTGATGATGGTGTTGGATTCGGAAGTGGCTACGCAGTCATGTGTGTACAGGGAGTAAAGCAGGAGACTAAAAAAATAGCCTTGGGCTGCTCTGTGGCCTTTCTCATTTCCCAAGTTTGTACCTCTTTGTCTCCTTGATCCTCTGGCTTGTGACCCTGAAATCACACTCAGCGCGCCACGTTGAAGGACGTCCCATTTCTTAAAATGCTCATCGAGGAGTGGGGATAGAGGATCAAAGACTCCGATGTATCCTCTGCGGAAGTCTTTTCACCTGTGGCATGTAAACAAAGAGGCGCGACAGAGCGAGAGGAGAGAGAGAGAGAGAGGAAAAAGGGAGAGTGACAATTTCCGCGGCCCTGTGGTTAATCTAACGTTAGGGATCGGGCCGGTTGGATCATACAAATTAACATTCTGATAAACAGCGGGTGAGTGAAATACACAATTGACGAGGAAAATATTATTAATGTTCTCTGTCGGACAGACGGCCTCATTTGAAAGTGCATCTTAGAGACGCTCGAGAAACAGCAGCTTAACTTCATTAGGATTATTTCAGAAGTAAAATGTCTAGTTCTGTTTCCTCTGTCAAGTTTATAACCACAGTTATTGTAGATATCAGCTACAGTGACGTTACTGCCAGCATTGAAAGCGTTTACAAGAAGCCTCTCTAATCATTGAAGTAAATTGTTATAGAAACCACTCAAACATTAAAAAATATTAATGTTAAAAAAGCAACGCAGCATACTGGGACATTAGAGGGGCAGGAAAACATCCATGCAGGTCCCTAAATCGGAGAAAATAATTAATTCAGGTGGGTGCAGGGTGGATGATTTTAAGCTTACAGGCGGATTCAGATGAAGAGCTGATCCACACATTAATAATAAATAAATAGTGCGTTTGTGTGTATATAATATACTGTAGTGTATATATTTGTATGTGTATCTTTTCATACAAACATTTGGTGTCTTTTACACTAAAAGAGCCTATTTATGTAGGCTATAGGCTTTTATAAATATGTGTGTGTGTGTGTGTGTGTGTGTGTGTGTGTGTGTGTGTGTGTGTGTGTGTGTGTGTGTGTGTGTGTTAAAAACCACAAATAAAAATGTATGACCCCCTCTTATCACATTTTGCCACGTTGAGAATTGAATTCAAAGTAAATATATAGAAGTTGTCTTGAACACTTCTGCTCCTCTGACAGAGAACATAAAATACAGCGTATGACAAAACAATGGACAGCTAACGCAGTGGTGCTGCACGTCATATTTATTGACGTCCCTTTTAATGACAGCTGCAAGGGAGAGATAGCTTGCGTTTGTCAATTGCCTGTTGCCTTGACTGCTCTGTCCTCGAGTCTCATCCTCGACTCCTCGGGCCCGGATCTCCTGTTGGCGGGACTAAGACGCGAGGAGAGGAATTGAGGAGATGAACTGGGGATGCACAAACTGGGAATTGGGAAAGGGCTCTGGTGTTAAGGATGAGGGTGGAAGAGGTGTGTCTGCCCACCCTTACCACCTGGGAAGTCAGGAAGTCAAGGATCCAAATGCACAGTGAGGTGTTTAGTCCCAGGTGCTTGAGCTTTGTGATGAGCCTGGAAGAAGCTATGGTGTTAAACATTGTAATATTAACAGCAATCTTACATTGCATATTTAAACATTATAATACCCATTTTTGACTCTGGTGTTTACCACATATAAATATTCTTCTGTCTACTCTATAACTGTTCTCATCAAGGACATATCACGCTTTCTCCACAGCCTAGCAGTTCAGACTCCATCAATCTACAAGGCTCCCTCCGCATATGTCTCCACATATCATCCAGATGTGCTTATGAATATATTAATTCCTGGAGTAGGCCCATGGGTGCATGTACATACTGAAAAACTGTCTGTAAATAAAACATGGCTCTGTGACTCCAGAAGGTCTTCTTCTATACCCACAAAATCAGGGAGGTAGAACTGAGCTGAGCTGACACGAGCAAGTGGCAACCACCATGGCTGTAAGATAAGATAAGATAGACTTTATTAGTCCCACACTGGGAAAATTTCTGTGCTACAGCAGCTCAAAAGAATTTTTACACACATCAGAATAACAGATACACATTAACTACAAAAAATACATTATGTATAAGAAATAGAAAAGAATAGAATTAGTTATAATAATATAGTAATAAATCAAAAATATTTACACAGTAATAAAACTCTAAACAGACAGTATATAAACATAAATACACAAATGAGTAAGGTGTGGCTGAAAAGAGATGAAATATTGCACAGAGTAGTGACAGAGTAATACATAATATAGCATAGTGCAGAATATTGTCCAGTGATGGCTCATGTTGCAGAAACAGCTAGCAGTGCTACATTATGATGTTGTATTACAGAGTCTGACTGCTGCTGGAATGAAGGACCTGCGGTAGCGCTCCTTCTTGCACTGAGGGTGCAGCAGTCTGCTGCTGAAGGAGCTGCTCAGGGAACCCACAATCTCATGTAGGGGGTGACAGGTGTTGCCCATGATTGATGCCAGCCTGGCTAACATCCTCCTCTTCCCCATCTCCTCTATGGTGTCCAGAGGGCAGACCGGAACAGAGCTAGCCCTCTTCACCAGTCTGTTTAGCCTTTTCCTGTCCCTCTCTCTGCTCACAGCTCCCCAGCAGGCTACTGTATAAAAGATTGCAGACGCAACCACAGAGTCATAGAATGTTTTTAACAGAGTCCTGCACACACCAAAGGACCTCATCCTCCTCAGCAGGTGGAGACGGCTTTGGCCCTTCTTGTACAGGACATCTGTGTTTTTGGACCAGTCCAGTTTATTGCTGAGGTGAACACCCAGATATTTGTACGTCTCCACCATCTCAATGTTGACACCCTGGATGTTCACCGGTGTAGTACCAGGTGGCCTCCTGCGAAAGTCAGCCACCATCGTGGTCCATCCGTGTCGGATACGACACAATAAGCACCCCTCAGCATGTGTATGGAACGCACCGGGCAGAGCAGCAGCTAGGTCATGTAGTATTAAGAGCGACAACGGTAGCAGGTAGTTTTAAAGGCCGAAATTCCACTTAGGGAGGTTGGTTGGGATGGTGGATGGGTCAAACAACACAGGACTTTCACGTCCACCTCCTTGTTGTACCTGTCAAGGTTGTCTTTGATGATGATGCTGCGCGCCTTACGCAAGCATTGCTTGCCCTGAATGGTCTCGATGGAGGGGAGTGAGGAACCAATGATGCATTTGGCTGGTTTCACCACCCTCTGCAGTGCTTTCCGGTCGTAGGCAGAGCAGTTGCCATACCAAAGTTGGTGAGGATGCTCTCGATGGTGCAGCGGTACAAGTTCAACCAGGATCTGAGGAGACAGGTGGACCTTCTTGAGTCTCCTCAGAAAGATTGATGGTGAGCCTTCTTGATCAGGGTAGCGTTGTTGAGGGTCCAAGAGAGGTCCTCAGAGATGTGGACACTCAGAAACTTGAAGCTGGTGATACGCTCCACCGCAGTCCCGTTGATGAGAATTGGGGTGTGTGTGCTAGCTTTAGACTTCCTGAAGTCCACAATGAGCTCTTTGGTCTCCTTGGTGTTCAGAGCCAGGGTGTTGTCAGTGCACCACAATGTTAGGTACTGGACCTCGTCCCTGTAGGCCGTCTCATCGTTAATGAGACCACTCACCGTAGTGTTGTTTGCAAACTTGACAATGGTGTTAGAGCCATGTACAGGTGTGCAGTCGTAGTGAAGAAGGAGTAAAGGAGAGGGCTTAGCATACATCCCTGTGGTACTCCGGTGTTCAGGGTGATGGTTGGGGTGGTGTGATTATCTAACCTAACAGACTGAGGTCTGTTGGTTAGGAAGTCCAGAATCCAGTCCACAGAGGGAGGTATTGATGCCCAGTTCACTGAGTTTGGTCATCAGTTTGGAGGTGATGATGGAGTTGAATGCTGACCTAAAGTTAATGAACAGCATTCTCATATAGGTGTTGCTATTGTCAAGGGGGGACAAGGCAAAGAGAAGTGCCATAGAGATGGCATCCTCTGTGCTCCTGTTCTGAAGGTAGGCAAAATGGAAGGAGTCCAGTGAGGGTGGTAAGCAGGTCTTGAGATGGGCCAGGACCAGCCTCTCGAAGCACTTCACTTAATGATGGGTGTAAGTGCAACTGGAAGGAAGTCTTTAAAGGTGCTATAAGCGATGTCATGCGTTTTTGAGACTACAACATTTTTTGTCACATACAGCAAACTGTGGCGAGCCAGTGTCCGTGACAATACTTCGAACGTCAGCAAGAAGTAACGTCACCCAACAATGCTTTGAGCACCTTTAAGGCTTGTTGAAGTGGCTCGATAGCACTGTTGGGTATTTCGCTGAAGCCAAGTTTCTGTGAAAATCATGATGTTGCAGTCCATAATCATTCTGTATGTGGTGATCCGCAGCTGCAGTTCATCTATTTTGTTTCTAACACTGGCGAGGAAAAGGCTTGCAAGAGCGAGTCGATGTGGAGTAAGCTTTAGCCTCGCTCGAATTCCACTGCGCGACCCCCTGCGGCGAAGTTTGCGTGTCCGTTTGAAGATCCTTCCAGTCAGTGTGGCGATGTTTGGAGGTGTCATTGGTTTAGCGATCTCTGGAAGTACGCTAATAACAATGTCAGAGTTGCAGGAACCGATGTCCAAAAGTTCCTGTCGGGTGTACGCTAAACTGTTTTAACCGAAAATACTTGAAATAAACTAGCATATTACCACTAAATTACCAAAATCTGGAGAGACACAGAGCGCTGCGATGCTTTCATGCCGCCATCTTGTAGCTACACCTAACTGCATCAAAAATGATGACAATAGTCCCGAACCAGTGCGTTAAGATAAAGCGAGTTTAGATCTGATGCTAAAGGAGTCTTTTAGCGTCAATAACAACGTCAAAGGCACCTGACCAAGCGTCTGTATTTTACGCGATGGGAGTGAGAATGTGTTGATCTCCAAACTGGCCCTGGAACCCCTTGGGATCCCCCAGTCAGAGCTGGTTGATGTGGCATGGAAAAAGGGAAGTTTGGGGTCCCTAGCTGGAGCTGCTGCCCCCACGACCTTACCTCACATACATAAGCGATTGAAGATGGATGGATGGATGTTTTTAACTGCTGACCCTGACTGGGAATATTGCCAGGCAGTGAAAGAAACCCTTTGAGAAACGTGACTGACAAGCCCTTTGCAAGGCACCAGCAGTATATGACATTCTCCTTGAAATGCTGACAATTCTAAATATTGTGGGAGTGTCTTGACACACCTTTTCAATGTCATCTGAAAGATGGTAACAGTGCTGACATAACCTGATTTTGATTCCCTTTTTTAAAAATGAGGACCGGAAAATGTGCACCACTTAGCAAGTTTCACACTACCCAGCCTTCCTGGGAAAGCCGATGAGAGGGGGCTGTAGCGATGTAGATTCAGTACTGATTGTGCATCAATGGACCAGCTATTTACTTTTGCAGGTTGACTGGAAGGAATCATGTGAGTTTGTCCATCCAATCTACATGACTTTGGAGACTTGGAGAAGTCTTAAGACCGTCACATGTGCCTCATTGTCACTTGTGAAAGGTGGTTCAGGAATATGGGATGCTGGGGCCATTCTTCATAGACAAACATTTAGAATTTAGAATTGGTCGTTAAGAGCTCAGTGACTTTAAATGTGACACTATCATAGGATCCCACCAAAGTGGTAGACCATGCAAACTTACAGTGCTGCGTCTGGCAGCACACACACTGCATTGGGAGCTTCCTGAAATGAGTTACCATGGCTGAGCAGCTGCACGCAAGCCTCACATAATAACCATGCCAATGCCAAGGGTTAGCTGGAGGGGTGTAAAGCATTCAGCAACTCGACTCTGGAGCAGTGAAAACACGTCTTTTGGAGTGATGAATAATGCTTCACTATCTGGCAGTCTGATGGACGTAGTTTGGTGGATGCCAGGAGCACGTTAACTACCTGAATGCATAGCGCCTACTGTAAAGTTTGGTGACCTTAACCCAATTGAACACTTTTTGGGATTAGAACACTGATTGTGAGTCAAGCCTTCTAGTCCAACATCAGTGCCTGACCTCACAAATGCTCTTTTGGCTGAATAGGCACAAATCCCCACATACATACACCAAAATCTTGTGGAAAGCCTTGCCAGAAGTGGGGGATGTCGAAGCTACAAAGGGGGGTTCTAATCCATATTAATGCCCAACGTTTTAGAATGAGATGTCCAACAAGCTCATAAAGCTGAGTGTGTGTGTGTATGTGTGTGTGTGCGTGCGTGTTGTGTCTGCCTCAAATACGGATCTTGTTTCATTTTTGTTCAGTTTTCCATTGAGGTTTCAACAGTTTAGAAAAAGCTCCTAACTGGCTGGACTCAGCAATGACCTAGATACAGAGAGAGGGAGAGAGAGGAAAGAATGTAGAGAGAGAGACAGTGTGAGAGAAAGTGTGAAAGAGAGACAGACAGCAAGAGAGTGCAATGAATGGAAAAAGAGACAAATGACTTGAGAAAATAAAACTACTCAATAAGACATTGAGACTATGATTTTGACATCTTCATAAAGTACTGTACCTGTTTTATCTCTACATCTCTCTGCACTCACCACTTAGTCTCTCTCTCTCTCTCTCTCTCTCTCCACCCACACTCTCTCTCTCTCACTCACTCACTCACTGGGAATGTTTCTAAATCTGGTAGAACCCCAAAGACAAATACACACACACACACACACACACACACACACACACACACACACACACACACACACACACACACTAGACTCAACTAATTAGAGTCTGTTCAAAACTCTGGAAGTGATTCAGCATAATGGCCCCTCTCCCCTAAACAACCACTTAGAATATGTGTTTGTGTGTGTGTGGGTGTCCTCTCAAGGACACATGTTGTTTAATTCATTTCAAATTTAGTTGTTTCTCATTATCTCATTTTTATTAGTTGGAGACAATGCCACTTTAACAACAACACTTTTGAGTTATAGAGAAATTCAGCTGGCCTGTAAACTCACTATCACACACGTTTTCGACACAGCAGCTGGAGCTAATGAAACGCACAATCGCTCCAGCACAGAGGAGAGGAGATGCCGTTCATCGTGACAAGTGGGAATAAGACAAATAAGACAAAAGCCTGTTTTATTTTTAACAAGACCCAAAGTCTAAAGCCCAGTGTGCATCACAGCTTGCATCGCAAAAGTGCAAAATTACAAGTATGTTGTATTGTGTCTGTTGTTAGAGTCTTCCAGTCCCCGAGGTCTGACTGTGTTAAGGGTGAGGGTTGCACAACAGACTCTTTTGTGGTTTGTGCCAACAAGCACACCTCCAATACTTCATTGAGGTAAACAACTTATTTTGCTGTGGAAAAAGACTTGCGCCATTCCAGCATGGCTTGAATGTTCTTGGTTGTTCCAGGCTAAGATAACTGTGCGTATCCCCAACCGAATCGATCAACAGCATAACGTTGCTGGCCTCAAAGGAGTGGCCCTGTTTTTTTTTTCAATGGAGGTAGACTGCTGAGTCTTGTCTGAGGAGTTGACCGTCCTTGGTTGGGCCCTGCGCTTGGCTGCAACTTATTATTATTATTATAATTTTAATAATATATATGTATATGTATTATAAATACAGATATAGCAGTGCTAGTCAAGCATGTCTTTTGTGTTTTGTTCTGGTCCACATCATACCTCATGTCCTGTCTTGCAATTCACCTTTGATTTACCTGTAGATGTAGCAACGTGTTCTGTCCAGTTGATTTTGCGTTACGCTGGGTTTTGAAACAATTCCATTTTCAAAGATGCAGACGTTGAATGCATTGCTTTGTCAAAGAAATGAAAATGTTTCCACAGTTTTGTCCTGACTGATTTTGAAAAAGTGAGCACAGTACTGAGAAATCCATGTAACAAATCTGTAAGTAAGTGACTACAAACTAAACAATTGATGACAATGTGAACACTGTGGTAAATTACCGTAGTAAAAGCACCATAATACACTCTGAGCTGTGATAGACAGACACAGAAAGGTCAGGGGGGATTTCATGCCAGCCTGGCCTCTAGCTGCTGAGATAGCTCAACGTGGACTGTAAATGTTTGACCGCAGGTGGAATAGCAAAAACTAAAAGGACAAAACAGTCAAAATAAGATAAGTATTCTATAACTGTTTTTATTTCTGTAATTCTTCTTCTTATTTGTCTCTTTATCAGGGTGAGACTCCTAAGAACAGGGCTGAGAAGGCTAAGGACTCTGAACTGGCGGCCTATCTGGAGAACAGACAGCACTACCAGATGATACAGAGAGAGGACCAGGAAACGGCTGTCTGAAACTGTCAAACTCTTTGTGAGAAGGACGTGTATGAAGACACTGCTGTCTTCTTCCTCCTCCTCATGAGACTTTACAGCAGCTCAGTGAGGCCTGTGTGACAGATTGACTGGTACACACGTTCCAATATGTGCTTGCAAGGAATGACTCAGAGTCAGCAGATTGCAGACAGAGTGAAGCTGTGTCGAATCTGATCGCAACATGCATTTAGTAATTATTATGGCAGTGACTATAATGATGGAACAATGATGGTAATGATAGTTACACTGGGGCTTGAAACTTATGTTAATGAGGGTGAAGAAAAACAGTAAAATTATGAGATGTACACTACAAAAAAAATCATTCTTTTTGTATTTTGAGTAGCTCAGTAATAAAACGTGTTTGTGAAGTCAAGAAAATAGAAAGCGTGTTAAGATGATCAGAATCTTGTTTCTGACTTTGAATAGTAATTTGGGGGAGTCCATTTGGACAGACGTGTTCTTAAAACTCTTTTATATCAAACAAATTCAAAGGACTCTAACCTAAAATTGATCAATCAGGAAAACGTATTATTGATAATGCAATGTTTTGCAGGACCAGATTGTCTCTCTTGGTGTCAGGAAGTAAATTGAGTTTGCAGATTCTAATGCCAATATCATGGTTGAAAAACTCAGGAAATGTAGTTTATTTCATACAACCATGGATAGACAATCTAACAAGACTTTAACCGCAAAGCCCAGTTAAAGTGGCTACCTTTAGAGGCTGCAAAGTGCATTGCACCAACATGTAAGATGTTAAGATTTTGTTTGGGTAAGATTATGAAATATCTTGTGTGCAGCGTTGAGATTTTGGCCTGAACAGTGTTCATTGAACACCCAACAAGGAAAACCTCTGGGGAGAAATTTTGGCTCAGCGGTGAAAGAAACAAATAGAAAGGTCAGGCGGGTCAAACCCATTGTGGACCCTGGATATCCACAGCTAAATTTCATCAAATTCAGAACGTTAGCTTTTGTGTGTTTTAAATATTTGGGGGATTGTGAATATTCATGTGAATTTATGAATATCAATATCAGGTTTAATGGCAATCTACTGTAGTAGTTGTCAAGAGATCTTGTTTGGACCAAAGTGCTAGACTGACCAACCGAGCTACCGATCATCCCTCAGCCCCGACCAATGACACCCTTGGTTATTAATTGGAATGAAGCTCTGTTATTATTTTACTGTGCATACATGCCATCATCCGTTACGTTGTGAACCTGCTTTGGTTGGTCTTACCTCACCCATACGACTTTATCAATATATTGTACAGACTGTATTTTGTTGACTTATATCAACCGATTCTTGAGATAATTATTATTTATATGTTGAAAAATAATCAAAAGTGATGTTTCTCTGGTGCCTGTGCTTAAGGATTGGATGTCTGAGGTGAATTCATGGGCTAAGATGATTTTACACCCCATTCTAAATTCGCCAACGTGTTCTTTTCTTTTTGTGACTGAGGGTCACTACAGGGGGCTTTTACAGAGAACATTGATTTCAAATGAGATCAAGTAAGTGTGTGTGTGTGTGTTTACTTTAGATTAAAACAAGAAAATGAAATGTTCATATTTTTTTCAGATTGTTTTAGTAAAACCATGTCTTAAATCATGTATGATTATTAGAGTTTGTTGTGCCAAACCTTAAAGCTTGTTTACATTGAAAGATACAGTACATACAAATCATTGGGTTTTGAAACTGTAACGTGAACTGTGTTGAGTTCAACAGCATCACTGAGGAACGTTTAGATTTTGGGGGTGATTTTTGTACGCTACAGCAAAATCAAAAACTCAAACCTCCCTATTTAATTTGTGATTCAGTAAATCCTCTGAAACTGTAACGCTGTAAGAGTTTTTAAAGGCACAGCCTCCAATCCAGATGTTAACAAAAGTGTAGCCCCATCAAAAGAACAGATTGAAGCTATTCTATATTATTCTAATATTCTATTTTCTGTAGATCGCTGAGTACATCCACAGGCATGTCGGGTATGATCAGAGTAGTCTAGATCCACGATGTTGTACTTCCGGGATTGCTCCGTGCCGCAGGAAATTCCGCCGGATGCATTTTCGCCGATGTCCGTTTCCTTCCGCTTTCTTTGTGTTGGGATTTTAATCTCCGGTGGATTTATGAGGACTGTGGTTAACTGCAGGGGTGTCGGAGTGGGCGTGGAAATGGGACTGAGTACCCAGGGCACTCATGTGAGGAGGGCCCCAAAAGATGCTAGAATGAATAGCTGTGGATGCGGGGAGGGCCCCATAGAGAATGCCTTTCTTCAGGGCCCAGAATTGTGTGCTACGCCCCTGGTTAACTGCTCCTCAGATCTCTGCAGGGTAAATCGAGACCGCTAGCAAAACTATCCGTCCAATCTGAATTTTTTTCTTGCACGACTAAAGCAACTTTAAACGTACAAATTACACCAAAACAAGTTCCTTCCCGAGGCTATATTGCTGCGGCTCCATACGGAGCTTAGCCCCTCCCGTGATGATTGTGATTGGTTTAAAGAAATGCCAATAAACCAGAGCATGTTTTTATCCCATCCCAGAATGCTGTGTGGACTAGTCAGACCCTCCTCCGCAGCGCTGTGCAGGAGGGTCTGGCAAAGCGAGACTATGATCGAGTATCAAGGTTTTGCGTTACGCCTGTGTAAACGTAATATTCTGTTTTCATAATATTCTGTTTTCAGAAACCTGGATAAATCATGATCTTCACTCGAAAGTGATGTGATGATGATGTTAAATTCTGACACCAGTAATAGAAGATAACTGTTATTGTCACTCTCGTCTTCCATTGCTGCTGATCAGCTGAGGAAGCAATCGTCCTCGCCTGTTCAGTTAACTTCCGTCTGTACAGAACTGCGGAGTCGCGAGAACTCAAAGACACACCTGGATCTACACAGTGTGCTGAATAGTGTGGACACCAACAAAACAGAGATAAATTCTGGCCTTCATTTGTACAAGCAGAAAGAGATTAAAAGAAACAAGTGGAAACAAGTACAGAATAATACAAACGCAAAAACCCGATGAGCCATTGCTATCAGAAACCTGGATCTTGCCAGAATTGGGTCTACATAGAGACAAAGAACCAGGTTTCTCATGTTTTGTGTGGCCATCATGTTCTACATATGTTCAAAACCAGTATAATAATCCAAACTGGGATATTAATGCACGTGTAAACACAGTCAGCACTCTGACAATGTTTTTTCATGTGTGAAGATTTTTCATGTACAAAGCCAACAAAGCCTAGGATCTCTGTGATTTTGTAAGTCTTTAATTCAGGAAACCTTCATGCATGTTGCAGGTTTCACTGTCTTTCTGCTTCTAATGGCAGACCACTTATTCTCTTTTGTTAATAATGATATTTTCGTTAACAGATACAGTTTTCATAAATGTCTTTTTTATTTTATTGCATTGTCACACGACTTTCAGCCAATTTTGATGACGTGACTTACTTTATGACTTAACTTTACCAAAGAGCTTTGAATATGAACATCTCATTACTAAACAAAAATCCAGTTCAGTCCCAGCATATGGTCATTTCGGGACCAGAATACACAGAGATTTGAACTAGGAGCTGGATGTCCAGACCTATGCGCTGTATTTGGAGCCAACTCCTAGATTCTAAGATGCTGCTTTGATAAAAAGTAAAATACTGTGCAGCAAGTGAACTAATCTATTACCCATTTTGTTCTGAATTATAGCATTTGAAATTTGTTGGTGTCTTCAGATTAGCTTTGCATTGACCGTAAACTCTTGTATGTGATGCATCGCAGTGATGTATATAACATTTTTATTTGTATTTTATTTACATCCATTGCCGATCTAGTCTTTATTCTGTCACGTTTATGACAATGTTTCTTTGGTAAACACATTGGGTATGAAGTAGTTTGTTGATTTGTTTGTAAGTTCTTTGATATTTGTATAATTTGTTTTTGAGATAAATATGAAGATAATAAAAGAAGGCAGTTAATATGAGAACGACTCAATGATGCTTTTTCCTTGTTTACTTTTTTTCTTGTTTTTATAGATATGGGATTACATAGTAGCAAAGAGAATGTAGCATTTATTATTTCAGTTCCTTCCTGCAAACACATTACCATGTTTCTGTAAAGCTAGTTCAGATCACAAAGCTCCTTCGATTCAAATGGTCACACTTGTTCATTCATGTAAATATCACCACATTCTATACTGTACAACCTGAAGCAATGGACAGATGTCCTGCAGCTCTCCTTTTAAATGTATTTTGTTAAATCAGTCGCTGTGAAACTGTTATAGAGATGTGTTGGTTCAACTTTGTGATGATTTTGGAGGCTGCCGTTTGTGGGGTATTTTGTATTGTGCTATAATCATAGGCTCAATTTACCATTATCAAAACTGGCCAGTGCAACACCCCCCTTTTTTCTACTTTGCATAAATGAATACATTTGCACTATAAATCGATGCAGAAAAGGCACAAATTGTTGCACAAAAATTCACCAGAATGCAGAAAATGAAGTGTATGACATTCAGCATTTCAATCTTGCTCAGAAGTGGAGATCACAACCTGTAATGAGAGGTGTTTCTCATTAAAAAAAAAATAAAATGAAATATATATATACAGTACAGGCCAAAAGTTTGGAAACACCTTCTCATTCAAATGCTTTTCCTTTTTATTTTCATGTCTATTTACATTGTAGATTCTCACTGAAGTCATCAAAACTATGAATGAACACATATGGAATTATGTACTTTAACAAAAAAGTGTGAAATAACTGAAAACATGTCTTATATTTTAGATTCTTCAAAGTAGCCACCCTTTGCTTTTATATTAATAAGGGAAACATTTCCACTAATTAACCCTGACAAAGCACACCTGTGAAGTGAAAACCATTTCAGGTGACTACCTCATGAAGCTCATTGAGAGAACACCAAGGGTTTGCAGAGTTATCAAAAAAAGCAAAGGGTGGCTACTTTGAAAAATCTAAAATATAAGACATGTTTTCAGTTATTTCACACTTTTTTGTTAAGTACATAATTCCATATGTGTTCATTCATAGTTTTGATGCCTTCAGTGAGAATCTACAATGTAAATAGACATGAAAATAAAGAAACACATTGAATGAGGTGTGTCCAAACTTTTGGCCTGTACTGTATATATATACACATATACATATATTTCCACACCCTATTTATTTATATCACCAATGGTAGATTAAATATCAGAAACACCTTTCAGTATAACATCAGAAAGATAACATAATACAATTATATGCACAAACAATAATACGTTACATAGTACAAGGTCTGTTTGAATTTTGGAGTTCACAGTATTTCATAATGATTAATTGTATATTAATGCATATAGTTTATCAATGTCTTATTCAAACCCACTGTATGCCCATCATTACTTTTTAGATAAGGATTACATCAGACTTTATTAAGGAATGTATTAAAAAATGTTACCAAACATTAACACTCTGTAAACACAACACTACATTTTGCAGCAGCATTATGCGTGCTAATGGACAAGTATTTGCCTATGAACATAACCTGTAGGCAATAATGTAGTACAGTGTATGTACAGTATAATCAGTTATTTTATATAGGACAGGAAATGGAAAGAGTTTTGAAACATTAAATCTCAGAACAATGTTGTAGACAGGGTGCAATTTGTCCCTTTTTGGTCTACATATCCCTGCCTCTGCTGAATTATTTTTTATCTGGTGGGGACAAAATGAAATCCCCCCCTCAATGTGACCAATACTACTTCACCAATAGACCATATATTATATACCTAAAATATAATTATTTTAAACTAAGTAAAGCGCTGTAAAGTGAACGGTTTATAGTACCATAGAACGATAAAATCCGAGCTGCAGTTGCTGGTTGTATTTAGCTCTGGGAAGCCGGCTACCAGCGGCAGTTGTTTAGCCGTCAATAGCTGACTGTAAGCCGGCCACAGGCACCGCCAGATGAAAGTCCTTCAGGGGCCACGTAGTGGAGATTAGCCAGAAAAAGTGACAGTTAAGTTTAGGCACCAAAACAACTTTTTAAGTTCATGGTTTGGATTAAAACACTCCCCCCTCATTTGCAGAATGAGGGTGAAAGTATTTTGTTTTCATCGCGAAGTGATCTCCACTTTCCGGCTTGAAAGCGCTTTATTTTATGTTGACACCACGTTGTGCTATTTAATTATGAGATTATTTTCCATTAAATATTGAAGTTGGTTAATCAAAGCTAAGCTCCAGTGATTGATCTAGAAGCATTAAGCCTTGGTTAATGTGGTTCTTTGATGAATATAAGGGACTCTTTGTTAAAGGAGAATTCCGGCAGATTTTTTCTTGAATCGCTATATGTTTGCGAGTACTGTCGATAGGAAAAAAAACGACCACAATCGGTGCTAGTAAACTGGAGTTGCTGCAGCTACGTCCAAAGCGCCCAGTTAGCTAAAATGCCAGTTGTCGGGGCATCTTATAAAGAGTGCCTTTGTGCCTCCAAACAGACACAAATGCAATTAAAATGTCTGTACAACATGAACAGGGCCCTCACGTGACAACAAGATGTGTTTTCAAGTCCGGCATTGTGAAGAAACTGTTTAAATTCAAAGTTTGTACTGTCACCTAGCCTAGCTTGTCTCGTTCAGTCAGGTTTCGGTGATAATCATCTCTCAGCAGTTCCGTGTGTAGTTATTCGTTGCTATGCTGAGTTCCAGCTCATCCGTTTTGTGTGCGATGGATCTGGCGCTGGAGGTCTGTGTGTCTGTCCTTAGCCGGGCTAGCAGGCCCGACCGGCATCCTCGGGTAAAAGGTGAACTGATCTTTCTCAATGCACACTGTACCACGTGGTGGCTTATGCATGGTAGTGTCATGTAAAAAGGGCTCATGACTTAATGAAGAGATGTTTTACATCTGGTTTGAAACAGCAATGTGCATTAGGCAGACATTAATAATCTATTTTGGGTTGGGCTTCGACTTTTATGGAGTCCAAGAAGCTAGGAACCTTGAAGTATAAACAACCAAACATGGTTTTAACATGCATCATATGGAGTAATTTAATTTACAGTCTTGTTGTGTAAAACTTAGCCACCAAAAGTGATCAGTGAGAGTTGAGAGGTTCTTCCAGTGGGAGAGGAGGCATCCATGTGTAAAGACAAAGGGGGCCCCCAGCAGGAGGGTGTTTTATCACCTCAGTGATAAGCAGAGTCCCTCAGCAGGATGCTCAAACTCACTGTTTGATGTTTTTAATGAAGAATCAAAAATAGCCATCTTCATGACGCTACACAATCAAACTATTTAGAATGGATATCAGCCGATAACAATCCATGGCCACTGGGTGATCTGCACTGTCTAGTGGGTGAGCTAGAGGTTGCCCAAGCACCCTGATTTTTAATAATTTGTTCAATTATTTCACAGTTAATTAAATTTAAATACATATATAGTTTTTACTCTTTGTTTATTTTGTAATAGCTTATTCATGACTTCAATAATTTGTTAGTTAGGCCATCCAAAATGTCAATATTTTTTTATTTATCCTTTATTTTACCAGGTGATGTCCCATTGAGATAGTCAAATCTCTTTTACAAGGGAGCCCTGGAGCAACAGTACACAAGTTACACAGAATCACAAAAACAGACACAGCAAACAAAACTGATTTACAGTACATGTAAAACAATTTAAAATAACATAAAAAGGCTTATTGAAAACATGTGCATTGTTCAAATTTCGTTTGTTTAAGTAATTGTTTAAAATGTTTAAGTGGGATAAGAACAGAAAGCTTCAAAACATTTTGGAGTAAATTCCAACACCAAGGAGCAGCATAACTAAAAGCAGTCTTGCCAAATTCTGTTGTTACACGTGGGATATTTAGAGCCAAAATGTTAGCGGAGCGGAGATTGTAAAGGTGATGATTCCTGGTCAACAAACTAGTAAGATAACTGGGTAAAGTACCATTAATTGCTTTAAAAATAAAAAAGTGCCAGTGGAACCATCTACGCAGACCTAAAGAGCTAAAACCAGTTTCCTCATAAAGACGACAGTGATGAGTGCGTGACTTGGCATTAGTAATGAAACGTAATGCACCATGGTAGACTGTGTCAAGTGTGTGCAGCGTGGTAGAGGCAGCATGCATGTAAATAACATCCCCATAGTCTAAGACTGGTAGGAAAGTGGCACTGATCAATTTCTTCCTAGCTTGGGTAGTAAAACAGGATTTATTCCTAAAATAAAAACCAAGCTTCACTTTCAGTTTTCTCACTAATTTTTCAATATGAACCTTGAAGGTTAGCTTTTCATCAATCCACAAACCAAGATATTTATAAGATGAAACATTTTCAACGCACTTCCCATCTAGTGTGGAAATGGCTAGAGGGGTTGATGCGGGTACAGTCCGAGACTTTGTGAACTGCATCACTTTAGTTTTACCAGCGTTTAATACCAGTCTAAGTTCAATGAAGATGGTCTGTAATAAATTAAAAGACTGCTGTAATGATTGATAAGCTTGAGCTAGAGTAGGTGCGGAACAATATAGTACTGTATCGTCTGCATAGAGGTGTATTTTGCCTATATCTGCTACAGAGGCAATGGTGTTAATGTAAATAGTAAATAGAATCGGACCAAGGATAGACCCTTGAGGGACACCTCGCCGGATCCCCAGTGGGACAGAACTATGCCCATCGACAACTACAGTCTGTGTTCTGTTATCAAGATAGTTTCTGAACCAGTCTACTGCCTTAGTGCCCAAGCCAATGTCCCCGGAGCCTCTTGAGGAGGATACAATGATCTACTGTGTCAAAGGCCTTTGATAAGTCAATAAACAGGGCAGCACAGCTCATCTTATGGTCAAGGACACAGATGATGTCATTAAGCACCTTGGTAGCTGCAGTAATGGTACTATGCTTGGCCCTAAAGCCTGACTGTTCCGGGCAAAGTATGTGATGATTTTGCAGGAAGCCCTTAAGTTGGGTATTTACTAAAGACTCTAGGACCTTTGCAAGCACAGACAGTTTAGAGATTGGGCGATAATTATCGAGAATGGAGGGGTCCCCCCCTTTCAGCAGGGGCAACACATGGGCAGATTTCCAAACATCTGGTAAGTCATTTTGAAGACAAAGACTATGTAAAGATAAATGTATGTAATAGGTTCCACTATGATATGTGCTGATAATTTTAGTAAACCAGGATCTAGGCCATCAGGACCAGCTGATTTCCTAGTATCAATTTCCTTAAGAGCCTTAAGCACTGCAGATGAGGGAATGAATTCAAAATCAAATCCCTCACTGACAAGAGAAGCAGGTGAATTGTGTTGGAGGGGTGAGGAGACATGGCCATGTGAGACCTTTTCCGGATATGTTTATTTGTTTGTCTAAATATGTCTATAAAATGGCATACAAGCCTATGTACAATAGGCATTTAAAAATATTCTGCAGAATTTGTGCTTTGATAGATTGCTTTGATATATTCAGTATTACACCATTACAGTAGAAACAGATGGGAGTAGCGAGACCTCTCACCCGGACTGTCATACAATGTGGACAACTCACTTTGAGAAGAACTAATAATAGATTTCCTATTGATCTCATCCAGGATGATGTGTCTTCTGCTGTCCACACCTCAGCTAGATGTTGGGGAGCCATTAATATGTTTTTAAAATCACAATGTGCTATTTAGAATATTGGAATTGTTTCTTTTGGATATTCATCTTTATCATCCACAGATGGTTGAGTATGAAGATACTATTTCCATTTGCATGGTTCAGGGTGAGGTAAGTGCCAACGCCCTCGCCAGATAAGTGTCATTTTTTTCGCTAATTTTCTATAACCAGTGTGTAGCTTGAAGCACAGTGGGTGGAATTAACAAGCTAGCTAAATAACTATACAACAACCTAAGTAACTTTATACCTGCTAACATAACAGACTCGTGGAAAAAAACATACTTCTTTGTCATGGCTAATTTAAATAATGACTCAACATCATATGTATTAGAGAAAATAATCACTTCATCCGATCTTCAAAGTGAATAAAACAGCCTGGTCAGCCTACTTATTGAAGCTATTTGATCTCTCCTACGAGTCCCACTGGACTTCTGCATTCTGTAAACATTAAGGGAGAGAACCAAGCAGTGGACCAAACTGCTGTGAGTCACGGGAGGGTTGTCTCAAAATGCATTTTTTGCTCCGTTTGCGTTTGTATTGTTTTACTACTTACAAAATTCCAATTTGGGCGGCTGTGGCTCAGGTGGTAGAGCAGTTGCCTACCAATCGGAAGGTTGGTGGTGTGATTCCTGGCCTTGCAGTCCCGTTACCAAGATTACTTAAGCAAGACACTGAACCCTGAATTGCTCCTGATGCTGTGCCATCGGTGTGTGAATGTGTGCGAATGTTTATCTAATGAGCAGGTGGCACCTTATATGGAAACCTCGGCCACAGTGTATGAATGTGTGTGAGTGGTGAATGGTTCCTGTGCTCTTTAAAAGCACTTTGAGTAGTTGTTAAGACTCGAAAAGCGCTATATAAATACAGTCCATTTACATTTATTTGATGTACAGTATATATTATATTCAACACAGATGGAGTGGGTCCTGACTCCTTCGAGCCCACCGCAATTTCCACCTATGTTGCTTGATAAACAATTTGTAAGCGGCAACACTGTTAATTCAGTCAGGACCACTTTGTCAAAATAGATTCAATCATCTGCAATTTGTATTTGGCAGTATGGCTCTGTTCTGGGGCCTTTTTTTAAGCGGGGAGAGCAGCAGGATACCCATAGGGCACAGAACAGGGCAGCATCATTGACAGAGACACACCATTGATGTGTGCGAATGTTTATCTGATGAGTAGGTGGCACCTTATATGGCAACCTCGGCCACAGTGTAGTCAGACAACATGAATTTGAAAGGAGGAGCTGGGGTGGAGGGGGGTTGCAAGCGCTAGCAGAGATGCAGCAAAGTGGGATTGGAAAAGCAGTTTAATTAAAGCGTGCTATTTGGAAATCCAATCAAAAGAGGGAATCAGCTGAGCCATCAGCTGGTGTGCTGGCTTCGTAACTGTCAGCTATGAGCTGAGATAATAGCCGAGCTTGACTCCGTGACCTGCCAGAACTTACGCTATGCTTCATATTTTAATTATATCATGCCTCACCTGACTGAAACTTATATTTATCTCCAATTACAGGCCCACTACAAACTGAAACTCCAGTAAAGAATTAGAATTATTTAGAACATATGGTCAATGATTTCTCTTCTTTCAAGAAACAAAATGCTAAAGCAGTGCACCACTCCTTGTTTGCAGTACATTCAGAAAATGATATTTTTCCACAAATTATGGCCTTCCACTCATTACGGGGTGCTATGTAGCCCACTAAACATGCATTAACCAAATAGCTGTATAGTTTTGCAATGTTCACAGATTTTGATGTGTGCACCAACTTTTGTGAGTTTTCGAGTATATCAAGGGTATTAAAAAGTAATTAGAGGGTGCTACAGAGCCACCATGCTATGCCCAAGCCCGATTGCGATATCAATCTAAATATTTACTAGTTTGAAAAGTGTGATTGCCTCAGCATGACTCTCACAAACTGTAGAAGAACAGCAGGGTGAGGTGCAGGGAAATCCAAAGCGTTGGTAAGCAGGCAATTTTAGCTTTTATCAAAATAAGATAATTTGTTTTATATATAATATGTCGTTTATATTTATAATGGCTTACCAGTGAACAGTCAACAATTCCTCCAAATCATCTGACAATATGGGTTGTTTATTCCTACCCTCTAATACAACCCATAGGAGCGTTTTCTGTCTTCATATTTAAACCAGAGTTTCAGTTTGGTCATGTTTAGGCACCAAAACTTCTTAGTTAAGAAAAAGATTGTGGTTTGGATTAAAATCGGATGCTACTTCACTTCCAGTTACGCACGTGGCACTGAACTATCACATGACCTATCCACTAATTCAACCTACCTCCTCTTATACTTTGTCACACTACTTTCTGCTTTACTCCCATCATAATTACTGCGGCCACTAGAGGGCGCCACCATTAGCAACGTAAAGATGAGTTGTAATTGTCGCTTGAACAAAAGACCTATGGGAATTTTCGGGGGAAGACAAGTCTAATTTTCTTGCAAGATTTGCTAATGGAAAAATACACAAAAAACCGTCTGAAACCATCGATCCACATCACAAGCCATTCGCAGAGCACTGTGCAGCATGTGCTTTGTGAACATTACAATTGCTTAACATGGGCGCCTAAAAGAAGCCTGCAGTGCTTAAGCAGCTGTTGTAAACCTGCTGAAAGAAACTACTCATATAACTACAACTAGCTTTGTTTTGAAAAATGTAACTAAGCTAGTTGGCTACCGCTAGCGTTAGCTGGTAACTTAAAGGAAAGTTTGCCGATTTTCAGTTCTTCCGTACATGCAGATGAATGGCGGCAGTACCCGGAGGTCGAAGTTTATCCGCCGGTAAAACTCTGGTTGGATGACACGCTTCAGAAAGGTTGAAAATCGGCAATCCTCACTCTTTAGCGTTCATCTTAGCCATAGCAACCATAAACAACACTGGCTTTGCTGCTTCATGTTTGGTGCTGGAGGGAGCGCACCCATTAGTTGTTGACAATGATGACAACATGATTTAACTTCACTACCAAGATTTAAAACTTACGATAATTGTTAATGATAAACTTTTGTCGGAACGTCAAGACGGGAAAAAAACTGACACGGACTACCTTACACCAAACGATTTAGATGACGGGAGTATGCAAACTCTAGCAAAAGTATATTGGAAATTTGTCTGCAACACTATAATCACTTGAAAAGTCGTTTGGTGTAAGGTCGGCATAAGATGAGTGACCTAGAACAACAATTTGTTGAAAGTAACAATTACATTTTTTTATTCATTCAATTATAGCTGTCCTCAATTATTTGTCTGTGTTTGTATATTGACCATGTCATGTGAAATACTACTTCAGCAACAAAAAAATGCCATATTCATATTATAGACACCACGGCTGACTATCCCTGTAACAATTTGTCCACAATTAAGCATACACGGTCCAGCCATATACTACCTTTCAGGTTTCAGTATTACAAATACAGCCCCTTTAAGGTCCTTTGACCTACTCCCTGATCATTACTTGATCTTGATGAGATAACCTGATTAATAAATCGTTTTATATATGTAGAAGATTGTGCCAGTGCTTTCACTGCACTGAGATCAATGACAATAAGTAAGAAAATATGTAATTCAATGTAAACTTCATATTTTTTAATACTGGGGTTTGGCTGCCAAATACATTGTGAGAAGAAATAGAGCAACACAGCATATTCTAACTTAGCCTGACACTAAAGTAGATTTGATACCATATTCAGACATTAATGATGGAATGAAATGCACAAAAGCTACATGCCTTGGATTTAGATCCAGGTTCAGTGAGAGAAGGGAATAAGCAGTATAATGTATGCAGCTACATTCACTCCTGTGACATCTCTATTCATTTTCCCATTGACAAGTACAAGCTAATTTCTCATGAATGATGAAAGCTTTAGATCCGAGGTTATTTTGGTGTCTTTGATCAGGAGTATGACACACTGCCAACTGCTCTTAGGCTCATTTACAAAGCTTAACAAACTATGTTATCTGCTGTAAAGCATGAAATATGTACAGTAACAAGAACAACTTGTTGTGGACGTACTTCTCCAAGTGTTCTGTAATACGGTAAATTGATGGTTTAAGTGTTATTTTGGGTTTTGTCAGCTTATGAAAAAATCACGACTCTCCACTTTTTTGTTGGCTTTTAGTGATGTACAGTTCTTAAGTGTGATCAAGCAGTTTTAGAATGCTTTTTTTATATACTTTTTTAGTTAAAGAAACTACATTGGGCCTTTGTAAAGCTTCTCTGATGCATTATAGCTTCAAACTGGTTATTTTCTCTGCTGTTTTCCTTGTTTTTTTAAAAAGCTCATTGATTAAGATCAACTCCACATTATGGGTATAAGATGAAAGCAGAAACATAAATTGATTCAGTCGTGCCTGATAAGATAAGATGCACAATGATCAAAGAAACAAACAAAAGCTGAAAAAGGGATTCTCCTCGCTATAGCTGTGGTGCTTTTATCGTTTGCTGATGTGGAGCTATACGATCAACAAATACCAACTGAAAGTAAAGTTGAAAAATGTGATTTGGTGGAGCATTTATGCAGTGTCAGTGGGCTGGAAAGGGTTTTGTATGCTTTGTCTCATGACTACACATCTGTGCAGTGAAATGAGTCAGTTCTTCTGTGTGTGTGTGTGTGTGTGTGTGTGTGTGTGTGTGTGTGTGTGTGTGTGTGTGTGTGTTGATAGTGACTGTGTTTTTGAGGGCATGGGGTGAATGGGGGTAAGGCAACCAGTATGAACTGGTTTGTGAGACAAAAGCAGGGGGCTAGGGGAGGTGCATGAGTGAGACCTAAAACAAGAGAGCGACAGAACTTTCCCCCGAGTCTTTCTACAACTGCCAGGCAAACAAGTAAGTAAGCTCTATATTTCAGCTCATCCTTTACATGACATTTTTCTGAACTGTGTTTACTGTATTGTACTGTATTTATTTAAAAATGACAAACCTCACAAACAAGTGAGTTTATTTGGTTTGTTCTACTTCTCGTAGTTCATGTGATTTCATAAAGCTTAGAAAACCCTTAGAGCCCATGCAATTAAAAGACAAGTTCTGCTGATAGTCCCTAAAGTTTTTGCATTATAAAAATTGTTTCCAAAGAGAGAATTAGACTCTTAATAACTTGTTTTTTCTGTGTTTGGGCATTCAGAAATAGTTCTTCAAAAAAAATTACATACATAAATTACATGTATATAATGTATGTTCATTATATATTTGTAATGTTGTATATAATATAAATACATTTATATTCATATCTAACTTTGTACTGTATTCTTCCTTGGCTACTTCTCTAACCCTTTTTGTTTATTGCCTACCATCTGCCCTATGGGTTTTATTAGTCTTTATATAATTGTCCCATTTCCTGTGCCAGATCCCAGCACTTTCCTAACTTCTCAACTTTAAAATACTGCAAGTAAAGCTCTTCTACACACACTTTATGTGGTGTGTGGATATGTGTGTGTGTGTGTGTGTGTGTGTGTGTGTGTGTGTGTGTGTGTGTCAATGCAGCAGTGACGCTACTGTAGCATATTTTAAGGGTGTGATTAATAACGTTAGAAATGCACGTTTTTTGCTTCCTACTGCTACAAGTAGCTTTGTTGTGTTGGGTATTTGGCAGAAAGGACCAAGCAGTGTTGAGAGAATTACAACTTATTATCTTGGCATTTTTTGCTGACCAACTGGGCAACAGAAAGGACTGGTGAGCAGCAATCAAAAGGTGATTAGAGAGGAAGACAGATGCAGCTCTAATGAAACTTAATTGTGCAAACCATGATTGCCCAGTGATGGGAAGACCAGTTCTTTTAAGTAACCCGGTTACAAACTGGGTTAGCTCACTGAAAGGGTTTGAGGTGCTTGTTCTTCAGCTCTCTGCAAAGCTTCTTTTGTAACAGAAAGTCTTTGTTCACTCATTTCAGTCAGTTTAACATTTCGTACACAGATGTTTCACATTAAACGCCTTTCAGAGGATCAAAGGGTGTGATCTCTCCCTTTCCTGGTAGGTTTTAATGTGAAACATCTGCAGGATGTGTTGACTCCTAGTTGATTTGTGAGGGCATCTGTGTAGAGGAGGATGGGATTTGAGAGAGGCAGCTGGTGATTCCATCAGTATTGTCAGACACTTAGAATAATAATCTGAGCCTGCCAGTGGCAAAACAAGCACTTTTGTGAAGGTAAATACAAGCTGGACCCTATTAACTTACATTGGAGCTTGTTTCGCCGCTGCTGACTGTAGCGATCTCGCTTAATACTGGACCAATGTCAAAGGTTGTTGTTCCCATCAGTCACTTAGACGCAAAAACATAGGAAAATAGGGTTGAAAGAAACAGTAGTTACCCTTTCAGGACAAAGCACTCCCTGAAATTCTGCTAGAAGACGTCAATGCAGCGCTACATACCATCCCTACTGCGACCATCACTGAGACCAACAAGCTGAGAAACACTTCAGCAACAGAGCTACAGAAAGGTGTGATGAAGAAAGAGTTTCCTAGGAAGTACACCAAACAATCCAAACAAAGATTCACAGCTCTGGCTACCCGCCTGAAGAGGTACGCTGTAGAAGTAGAAGCCAGGAAGACAAATACGATGTTCTCTACCAAACCATCTCTACCGACAAGCTCAGCAATACTGATCAAAGACTGAGCAATACTGGAAAAGCATATACACGCAAAATGGCCAGCGGCTAGTAGATCTAAGAGCAGACCACAACAAGCTCCCACAACAAGACCGAGTTACCATCACATTGGAAGACATCCATGGGCGAGTGTCTCACATGAAGAGTTGGACGGCACCAGGGCCTGATATGATCCAGACCTTCTGGCTAAAGAGGAGGGACCATCATGGAAGGGCAAGCCCCTGCATGTACCACCGACAGAAAAACGTGATTATGCGATCGCATAATTGAATGCATAATCAGCCAAAGTCCGCATATTTATGCGGGGGCTACATTTAAAAAAAAAAAATTTGCCGCATAAATTGCAGATTTCCGCGCATAATATGCGGGGCTTGCATGATTTCATAATCCCCGCATTTTCGTTGCAAAAAAGTCACACAGGCCTATATCTTAGCAGAAAGTTGAAAAATGTTGTGTTTGCTTCACACAAGAGCAGCCATTTTCCCCTGTTGCCATGGGAACGTTATGAAGTGACATTATGAAGTGACATTATGAAGTGACGTAATTACGCGACGTGAACATCATTGAAAAGTAGGGTGTTGGGGGAATCTCTTTTTTTTCTCTTTTTCATAAAACTGCAGTATTTGCAAGTTCCCGCAATTTTCGCAAGTTCCCGCAATTTCATCACATAAAATTGCATAAATATCCCGCATATTCCATCGCATTTTTTTAAGAAAACAAGCTGCATAATCAAGGATTTTTGCCCGCAACAGTCAAAAAAAAAATTCTGGAAGGACTGATATATATAAATATATGAAAGATGATGCAGCTGTGCATTATTTTACCTCACAGCTTTTCTCTTAGACCTTCTCTTTACAGGCTGCAGCAGATGCAGTCAGTGTCTACACTGGATCCGTTCTGCAATTGCAGTACCCTGTGCACTCAGAGCTCACAGCCCAAAACTCAGTGTATGCATGCGTTATGTACATGAGTCAGAAGATGTTTTGGGTTGCAGTTAAACAAATAAAGTGTGAGCGAAGCGACGTTGAAGACAGCTGTGCTGATTAAAACTGAAGCGTACTCCGAGATGGAGGTTAGACAATAAATACACGCCTGTGTAAAAAGGCTGTTACTTACGGATGTTATGAGACATGTATGTGTACTGTCTCTCAAACTAGGTCATACAGGGACCAGTAAAAAGTAATTTCCGCCGCTTGACTTCATTTCCAAATCCCTAATTACGAGTCTACATTAATACACACGCGCACACACACACACACACACACACACACACACACACACACACACACACACACACACACACACACTGACCAACTCTCAAGCCCTAATCTCCAACCTCTCTTATTTTTAATAATTTGGTCAGAATGCAAACTCCATGGAGCAAAATTTGCCTTATTCACAACACACTTGGCTTTTTAGATTAAAAAGTGAACATTTCACAGAATTGTATACTGTCAGCCTATTACAGTATTATGAGGCGCACGTGTGTGTGTGTGTGTGTGTGTGTGTGGGTGTAGGCGTGTTTTGCTTCGATGACCAACCTTCAGAGAAGGAGCCAGCTAAATGCCAGCTCTGCAGAAATTAAAATTAAAGGTTATTTGTTTTAATCCCAGTTCTATACAGTGCAGACAAAGCACTTTAAAGCTTAACAACGCCAGCATAGAGAATGACATATCTTAAAATTCTGCAATTTTGACGAGGTAAACATTATCCCACCAAGACCCACCTCTCTCCGTAGACGAAAAGGCAGTATCAGGCTATCATGCCACAGTAGCCATGGAAACCATTGTGCCCCATGCAAACATTCTAAAGCTGTATTCTGATTGAACACAAATTGAATTTTTTACCTTGCTTTATTTGCACAAATTGACCACTGGAGTGGTTTTGCAATTAGTGTGTGTGTGTGTGTGTGTGTGTTTGTGTCTCTCTTTCTCTCTCTCGCTTTGTAATGTTATTGACAAGTAGCACAAAAAGTTCAAGAACAATAATCACAGAATTGCAGAACATAATGAACAACAATATAGTCTCAATAGCGCCATAACTCCCCCCAACTCACTACCGATGTTTTGCAATCAACACTGCTCGCAAGTGATACTGAAAGGTGTTTCTAATAACAATGAAAACACGCTGACAAGCACTACTGTCTGACGCTGGCGGATGAATGAATCTGGCGAGCCGCGAAACCCCCACGCTGTTTCTTCTGTATTTTTTGCAGTAGGGCTGCAGTTTGGTTTGTACCGGAAGCGTTGAGGACAGCGAGTGTGAACGAGAGCTTATCAGCAGGCGCCTAGTTGAGTTAGTTTGATTTGAGTCGAGTACGTACATGGGTTTATAGCACGGCAGTGAGCACATTCAGCTATAAGCTAAGGTAGGCAGAAAACATGTTTCAGTCAGTCACCTTCCACACTGTTTTAAAAGGTCCCATGACATGAAAATTTCACTTTATGAGGTTTTTTAACATTAATATGAGTTCCCCGAGTGGCAAGAAAAGGCGATAGGTGTGAACCGAGCCCTGGGTATCCTGCTCTGCCTTTGAGAAAATGAAAGCTCAGATGGGCCAATCTGGAATCTTCTCCTTATGAGGTCATCAGGCGCAAGGTTACCTCCCCTTTCTCTGCTTTGCCCGCCCAGAGAATTTGGCCCGCCCATGAGAAAGAGAGAAACATCATGGCTTGCAAACAAGCAAAGTGGCAGTTGGTCAAGGCCACACCCCCACCCTCCATCTTGCCCCCCCCCCCCTCTCCTCCTCAATAGCATTTAAAGCTACAGACACAGAAATGGATACTAAGGAAAGCTCATTGTGGGCCTGGCTCTAGTGGCTGTAATTCTGCACCAAGGTTGAATTTCGGGAAAGAGACTTTAGATACAGTATTAGGGGACCACTAAGGCCTTTATAAAAGCATCCAAAGCGCAGCATGTCATCGGACCTTTAAGCTAAACTTCCTAATCCTTGTCACACAGCAAGTCAGTTTAGTAACATAAAAAAAACGGCGTATGCGAGGGAGTTTGACATGTTGGACTTAAGAGTGCATTTAAGGGATGTATCAAACATTCAAAAGTACAAGTAACAATTGTGCGTTCATTTTTGGTTTAATATCTGGTAGGGTGGTTAATTGTAAAATTTCACTGTGACAGAGAGCGGCAATCTCAATGAGCAGAGGGTGTAACTGTATAATTACCTGATTCTAAAATGACTATGACTAAGAAATGATAATAAAATGGCCACTGGTTACATCCTAATTTAATCTCAATCATGGGTTCTTCAACAACAACAACAAAACACTACAGTCGCTGAAGAAGAATAAGGAAAGCATTTTTTACTTTTCTTTCTCTGACACACTCATTCCAGTTGAAATAACCTCTCATACCATTATGACCCTGAAGAAATCTTTTCTTTGTCTGCTTTCATGTTAATAAAAAAGTCAGAATGTGGTTTCGGGCTGTTTTTTTTCAGTTGTGTCTCATGGCAGATGGACCTCTAGGCACTAACAGAGATAATCAGAGCAGAGAGGAGAAAGTCACTCGAGGGAGTTTAGAGTTTTTCTGTCTGTTGACCAGGATCTTTCTTTCTGGTCGCGCCAGTAAAACACATTCCCACAGGGGCTACAGTAGTCAGTAGTCAAGTTAATAGAAAGGCAGACATTTCACATCTTTAAAATCAATCCCTCATTTTTTTCCTTATCTTTGGACTGTATGCAAAGATAATGTAATATCAAAGAACCTTTTAAATCTCAAGTACTTCTCTGAAGCATTACATACTAATTAGGCTATTAAATAAGCAACAATCAAAGTTGAAATTTTGAAATTTTCTCAGCAGATCTTCATCAGAACAGTGTGGGCGAGGTTTCAATAACTGCATATAAACTAAGCCAGTACTGATACACCACACTTTGCAACCATAATGTCAAAGTTAAACTCGTTATGCAAACAAATCTTGCAGGCGTCCTCGGGGAACCCACACACAAACAAGTCCAAACAGTGTCGGGCAGGCTGTTACTGACTTGTAGCCCACTCATTTAAAATCACTGTTCTTGTGGCTACCAGGGTCCACATCATATATGTTTTTTGTATTTAAACCAATCAGAAGATGATGTAACCTAATGAAATGGATGCATAGCCCCGATATCAAACCACAGTCTTGTTTATTATCTTTAACAGATATTCATTCTCGTTTAATATCTGGTAGGGTGGTTAATTGTAACATTTCATTACAAGTATGTGATATGTGCAGGATCTTTAATAAAATAGATATAAGCGGTAGCACGTATAAAATCCTCTAAAAAGGAAATATGATCTACTGACTAATCGGTCGCTACACTCTTGGCTTTTGTTGTGTTGCACAAACACACTTACACTTAGGCACATGAACAAGCCTTGCGGTGTGGTCACAGTGTGCTTCACGGTCACTGGCTTCACTAAGAATGAGATTGTGTATAATGGATAAAGGGCTTGTGACAGACTGTCCTCTCTCTCTTTTTGTTTTCTGCTGGCCTTTCTCTCGTTTCACTCCACTATTTTTTGTACATGTGGGCGGCAGCTTCTCCAACAATTTGTTCTTACAGTATATACTTTTGTAACACTTTATTTGTGTGTATACAAGGGTGTGCATAAGACTGACATGACACCGTCATAATTATGAAATGACACCTGTCATTAACATGAACGTTGTTGTTAAGCGTCATTCGGTAAATGGTGACACTTTCAGTGCAAAGTTAGCACTGTTCAAGATGTAAATAGCAACTAATTAATGTCAGTTTAATGTAATGTTAACACATAAAGCTAAATAGTTTATTAAAATTAATATTTTGGCCTGCCGTGACATATTCATGACAGGTTACATTGTCTAGGTTAATGTCAAGTTGTCATAACAAAGAGATCGACAAGTTATATTGTCTTGCTCAGTGTCAAGTTGTTATGACACAGACATTGTTGTCTTCGTTAAAGGTCCCATGGCATGACAATTTCACTTTATGAGATTTTTTAACATTAATGTGCATTCTTCCAGCCTGCCTATGGTCCCCCAGTGGCTAGAAATGGTGATAGGTGTAAACCGAGCCCTGGGTATCCTGTTCTTCCTTTGAGAAAATGAAAGCTCAGATGGGCCAATCTGGAATCTTCTCCTTATGAGGTCATAAGGAGCAAGGTTACCTCCCCTTTCTCTGCTTTGCCCGTCCAGAGAATTTGGCCCACCCATGAGAGAGAGAGAGACATCATGGCTTTCAAATGAGCAAAGTGGCAGTTGGTCAAGGCCACACCCCCACCCTCCACCTTGCCCCCCCCACTCTCTTCTCCTAAATTGTTACAGACACAGAAATGGCACAAACTAAGGAAAGCTCATTGTGGCACTGTAAGTGGCTGTAATTCTGCACAAAGGCTAAATTTTGGGAAAGAGACTTCAGATACAGTATTAGGGGACCACTAAGGTCTATATAAAAGAGACTCCAGATACAGTATTAGGGGACCACTAAGGCCTATATAAAAGCATCCAAAAAGCAGCATGTCATAGGACCTTTAATGTCAAGTTGTAATAACACAAACATCTCGAACAATGCTAACTTTGCCAAAAATACTTCTTCATGTTCATGACAAGTGTCATGTCAGGCTTATGCACACCCCTTCAAATAAAGTGTACTGTAAACTTTAACATGTATATATTGTTGTACATATACCGTAACTCATGTAAGGATTTTGTTGTTCAATGAAGTAAAGTAGTTGGCAGACCTGACTAACACCAGCAGCTTTTCAAACACAGACGCACAGCAAGCTCATTATCTGGTTGTTTCCACAAGGCGAAGGCTTCTGCGCCAGCAGCTACCAACTCTCACACATTTAGTGTGTTAGGTTCTGTAACACACTCTTGCGCTGCGCCCTGCTCTCAGTATTAGGCATGTTGAAATACAGTTATGAACATAAAGAATTCAATATGCAACATAATTAGTTAAATAAATCATGATGCACTGAGCTGATTGTGGGACGCTCGTTTTGTATGCTTTGTATTCCATAGAATGTTTCCTCAGCAAACGTTGCAGCAAGCCAGCTAACTATGAGCCACAAGGGACACTGTTTGAAAAGGCCCCCCAAGAAAAAATACTCATGTATGTTTAATGAAAGTGGTTCACAGATGAGAAATATGGGTTTGATCATTTCATTGCTGAATGCACCTTTTGTTGGCCTTCTTTTCCATGCAAAATTGGGGTGAGGCTTTCACTGACCATTTCAAACTGCCAGTCAGAAACACAAGGAGCCATAAGTCGAAATCGCGGGCGACCCACCCCATCTGAGGGTTGTCGTCCCCCCCCTAAAAAATGATTTTAAAAAATCCTGTGTATTGTAAATAATGTAATAATATATAATAAAAATAATTGTGTAAGTTCAACTTTTCTTCAACTGGCGGCCCGCGGGCCAAATCCGGCCCACCAAAGCTTTCAGTCCGGCCCGCAGCATAATTAGTGAATTCAGAAAATGTTTGTTTATCTTAGTTTGCCAAGAATCTTGAAATTTTGACAAATTCTTGTAAATTTAGCTGCTGGCTAATCCAACCATCCTCGACGTTGGAGTGCTAAATCCATCGATGTATTATAAGACCAAAACAAATCCATGTGGCTACTTAATACGCATGTAAATGACATCATCGTCATGTTCGTGTTCTTCATTCATGATGATGATGCTGGCTGTATTCTTTTGCAACGCAATGCAATCATTTCATTGCAAATGTGGCATGCATGTTAATCGTTACTGAAAGTCGGCAAAACGAATGCGTTCTTCATTAAAGCTATGGTTTTCCACGTCAACGTTTCGCTTTGCGCTTTTTGACAGTGACATTTTTACCTGACAACAGGCCTTTCTTCCATCACGCATTTTCCACCAATCAGGACACTGCATACTACAATAACGTTTCCGTAATCAAAGACTTTAACCATCGCTCCTCAGTGAACTGACTTCTACTCTGAGATCATTTTCTAGTTAAGTAGCCTAGTTAGCATTATGGATTTTTCCATGTTTTTTTTGTGTTTTTAGGAGTCTGTTCACACTAATAAATGTAAAAAAATATGGCATTAATTAAGTAAGAAAGTGAAAATATCAAACAAGGACAGGCGTATTAAGTATATATACATTTTATTTTCTATATTTGAAAGTCCCTGCTTTAAGTAGTAAAACAATACAAACAGGGCAAAAATTGCGTTCAAAAGTTCAAAAATTTTATTTTATTCACTTTAAACATTGGATGAAGTGATTCTTTTCTCTCGTACAGATTACTGTGATATTTTAATTAATTATAAAGTAGCTAGTTATGACAAAAAAATGATGATTCTTCCATGAATCCTCTATTTTAGCAATTATAACGTTACCTAGCTTGTTTGGTAGCTTGTTTAATAGCTTGAAGGATAGTTAGTTAGCTAACTTGCTAATGCCACCCAACATGCTTTCACTGGTTACAGAAAATGAGCCGGCTGGCTAGTTATCAAGTTCTTCATTGCCATAAATAGTGTTTTTTTTCCCCCCTGCTGCTACTCCGGTTGATCGTGTAAAAGCTTGGAATGGCTCTCTCGTGGGATGCTGCTGTAGTGCTTTTCGACTCCAGTCCCTGGACAGGTTATTAGAGCAGCAGTGCATAATTCCAGCCTGGTTGGTGTTTGAAACATCCACTCCATCATGCTCCACCAATTTTGCTTGTGCTGTGTATTAATGACTTAAAAAGAGAAAAACTGTGAAAAAAAACTACAAAATGTTTGGTCTGAGCTTTTCATAAGGACACAGACATTGTACATGTGCATTTTATAGATGTTGAGCAAGTAAACTAATAAACAGATCGAACAAGTCCATTGAACAGGTTCAATCTGTTTATTGTTATAGTTCATGCAGTTTGGCAAAAAAATTTTTTATCAGGTTCACTTGTTTTTTGACGAAGCATTCAGCCAACTTCTATATCTATCTATCTATCTATCTATCTATCTATCTATCTATCTATCTATCTATCTATCTATCTATCTATCTATCTATCTATATATATCTATATATCTATATATAGATATATATATGTGTGTTAATGGATGGGTGGGTCCACCTCTCACACCCATCTCACTTTCTGAGCATGATGTCAGGAGTGTTAGATGGCATCTAAACACCAGAGCACCTCAGCCTGGGTGCTGACCAACTAGCAACTGTATTCACAATAATATTCAACATGTCGACTGGCTCTGTCTGTCATACCCATGTGCTTCAAGAAGTCAACCATAATTCCTGTGCCCAAGAAAACAAGACCAGCCTCCTGAATGACTACCGCCCAGTGGCACTCACCTTCGTAGTTATAAAATGCTTTGAACAACTGGTCACTCTTCATTACCCAGCACAGTGGACCCATTACAGTTTGCTATGGCGTGTACCATCCCAACCGATCAACAGAAGACGCCATTGCACACATCCTCCACACTATCTTTCTCACCTGGAAAAGAAAAGAAGCGATGTGAGATTGCTGTTCATTGACGACAAGTCCATTGTTTAACACCATAGTTCCTTATCACAAAGCTCAAGAACCTGGGATTAAATACCGCACTGTGCATATGGATCCTTGACTTCCTGACCACAGACCACAGGTGGTGAGGGTGGGCGGACAGTGCTCTTTCACCCTCATCGTTAACACTGGAGCACCCCAGGGCTGTGTTTTAAGTCCCAGTAGATTTTTTTTTGTAGGGTAGGGATCAATATTTGAGGTGCTTAAGGTGCTGCCTGATAAAGAATGCTCTTTGAAATATTATGAATGGAAGATAACCTCCACTATTTCATTTTCTATTCTCAAAGTGCTGTTGGCTTTAATTGAGTGTACCTGCGCTGTAAATCCTGTGTTGCTGAGATACAATTTAATTTATTTCTAGTTAAGCTGTTGACTGGTGTGCTCCTGTGCTGTGAATCAGATCACCTTAACACTAAGGCCTTGGGATCAGTCAGTAGACTGGCTAGTAAGGCAAAACGTGTCATAGTTAATGATGTCTGTTGGCATGACAGCTTGAAGTCTTTGTCTAAAGATACAAAACACAAAAAATGTGAATCGCATCTTCTGCTGGTCTGCTCTCTAAATAAAGAATAATTTCTAGAAATATGACAGGAGTGAACTACATTTCATAGCAATATGTCTATTTGTTATTGAATGCTCACTACTGGTGAATGTGATGCTTTCATGATCACTTTTTCATGATTAATAGTGTATTGGACTGTATTGTATGCAGTGCAGGAGATATATTGCCCACTTTTGCCCCTATTGCCCACTGATGAACGACTCAGACGGCTCAACGAGGAGAAGTTTTTATTATTTTATATATAAGTTTTATATATTTTATAACAAGAAAGTAACCATTTACATTACTAATATGTGGTCAGTTTATCCAGATAACGCCTGTTTGGAAATTTGCTGTAACGTTTTTTGGAGATGTGATACAAAGATGCTCTATAACATTTTTAAACTGTCTCTGAGCATACTTCAGTGTGAACATTCTGTTAGTAAAAGCATACTTTATCCAGGCTGTTCTCATGAAACAGCTGTGTCTGAACTACAATCCTGACATTTTCACTTCACATTTAGGATTAGGAAAACAATTGATGTGCTTTTTGGCTTGTAAAAAGACGGCCAGTGTTATGTAGTCCCCTGTCGGGTTGTTATGAGCTGTGGTGAGAGGAGCAGATAATGATTTCACATGAAATAACCCTGGGCTGAGGGTCAACATTTAATGGTTTACCAGTTGTGATGCATGTGAACCTTTTTAATGTTGATTTTCTCTCTGCTGTGTGTTTGTACAGGATGAGGGCTGTGCTGCTGCTGCTGCTGTTAGTTACTCTCATCACTGTCAAAACTGTAGCTGGAGGGAAAAACAAGAAAGGCAAGATTCTCTCTCTCTCCCTCCATTTCATTCCTGCTTTCTCTCTCTTTCTATATTTTGATTGTTACAATACATCACATGTTTCTGTAATCCAAATGTATTGCAAATATTGATTGTTGAAGCCAAAATCTCACTTCTTTACACAGTCAATATAATGTTAACAGTTAATATCCCCTCAATGTTTTTCTGTATTTCTTTTGCATTATGAGGAAACATTACATAGCCTATTTATAATTCATTTAATTTGAGTGGAGTGCTGTCTTTTAAATTAATTTGGGATTTACAGCTATTCACAGTGGAGTTGATATATATATATATGTATATATATATAGATTTATACACTACTGGTCAAAAGTTTTAGAACACCCCAATTTTCCAGGTTTTTATGGAAATTCATGCAGTTCAATGTCTTATTGTACTCTGAAATGAAGGAATAGAACAAATGAACAATTTAAAGGTCCCATGACATGGTGCTCTTGGATGCCTTTATATAGACCTTAGTGGTCCCCTAATACTGTATCTAAAGTCTCTTTCCCGAAATTCAGCTTTGGTGCAGAACTACAGCCACTAGAGCCAGTCCCACAATGAGCTTTCCTTAGGATGTGCCATTTCTGTGTCTGAAGCTATTGAGGAGGAGAGTGGGAGGGGCAAGGTGGAGGGTGGGGGTGTGGCCTTGACCAACTGCCACTTTTCTCGTTTGAAAGCCATGATGTTTCTCTCTCATGGGTTGGCCAAATTCTCTGGGCGGGCAAAGCAGAGAAAGGGGAGGTAACCTTGCTTGTTATGACTTCATAACAAGCAGATTCCAAAACGGCTAATCTGAGCTTTCATTTTCTCAAAGGCAGAGCAGGATACCCAGGGCTCGGTTTACACCTATCGCCATTTCTAGTCACTGGGGGACCATAGACAGACTGGGGGAACTCATATTAATGTTAAAAAAACTCATAAAGTGACATTTTTATGCCATGGGACCTTTAAGTTAAAAAAGAAATCATGGAATCAATTTATAAACCAAAATGTATTCTACATTTTTGACTCATCAAATTAGCCCCCTTTGGCAGCTGAACAAACTCGTGGCATTGTTTCTACAATGGAAATCAAATATTCTTCAGAAAGTTCTTCCCAACTCTGTTGCAGAAGTTCCCATAAATGTGTGTCGCTTTGCTTTCACTTTTCTGTCCAGTTCATCCCAAACCAGCTCAATGGGGTTTAAGTCTGGTGACTGTGCTGGCCACTCCATGTTTTTAAGCTTACCGACCATGGATCCAGCAAAACAGCCCCAGACCATCATGCTTCCTCCTCCATGTTTGACAGTTGATGTCACACGCTGAGGAACCATCCTTTCGCCTACTCGACAGTGTACAAAAATCCTGCGTGATGAACCAAAGATTTAAAAGATTTTTTCATCAGTCCATAACACCTTCTTCCAGTCTTCAGTAGTCCATTGGCAGTGTTTCTTGGCCCAGGCAAGCCTCTTTTTCTTATTCTGACGTCTTAGCAATGGCTTTCTTGCTGCAACTCGACCTATCAAACCTGCAGCTCCAAGTCTTCTCTTTACAGTTGAAACTGAGACTTGCTTATTACGACCATTATTAAGCTGTGCTTCAAGCTGCGCCTATCACGCAAGCTGTTGAATCTCAGAAACTTGTCTTCAGATTCTGTTGTGGCTTTGGGTCTGCCAGACCTCTTCCTGTCAGAGTTTCCCCCAGTTTCTAAGTGCCTTTTGATGGTGAAGAATACTGTACTCACTGACACCTTGACTTTCTTCGCAATTTCTCTGTAGGAAAGACCAACATTCTTAATTGTTATGATGGTCTGTCTCTCTTCCATTGTTAATTGCCTTTTTCCCGCCATTTTAATAGCAACACACTACTTTCTGCAGTACAATACTGTTCAAATAATGCTCAAGAGGGTACGATACCACAGTGTGTTCCAACAATACTTTTATACAAACAGAGGGGGTTGTAAGTAATCCTGACAAGTTGGAACACCCGTGGGAATTGGTAGCACCAACTTTCAAAGCTTGATCAACCTCCATTGCTGCAGAACAGCTTTACTTTGTTAACCCATTTCTTGTTCCCTGAAAAAGTCCTTTTTGTAAAATACTGAAATGTACATTATTTTTCAGTTTTGGGTAACCTTACTTTTTTTTTTAACCCCAGGCAGTTCACCACTTACCTTTGTACCATTTCAAGCTATTCGTTGGGCTTGAACTGCTAAAATTTCAATAAAAAACTGGGGTGTTCTAAAACTTTTGACTGGTAGTGTATACCTATATATACCGCCACCTAATAGGTTTGTTGTTAGAACATTCCAACATTCTCAAAATGTATGAAAAAAATGTGAAGATGTGGCATGTTTCAAAATGTGCAAAAAGGGCCTCTTTTTTCAAGATTTAGTATGCCAAACTGGTTTTGAATTCAACTTTTGCCACCTAAATGTGAATAAGGCCCCTGTCAAAAGCAGCTTCAAGTTATACCAATAATGCTAGCCCCGGCTGCAAGAGGATGCACATACAGAAGAGTTAGTGGGGTAATGATGTGGTGTCGAGGTTTTCTAACTACTCAGACTTTCCGCTATGCTCTTGCTGAGCTGCTATTAAGCTCTAGGATTGGTTTACTTCTGCCCTAAAAACGTCTAAGCAATGCACCATGTTTTAAAGGAATATTTCAACATTTGGAAAATACACTTATTTGCTTTCTTTTTGAGTGTGACATAAGAAGATGAATACAATCTCTGTGTGTTAAGTATAGAGTAGTAATAACAATGACTGGAATCCGGGGGAAACAGCTAGCCTAGCTCTCTTTGAAGTTCAGAAATACATCCCCCAACACCTCTAAAGCTTACTAATTGCAGTTTTTCATTTGTTTAATTCAGACACCAACTGGTCGTCTGTTGTCTATGAAAAGTTAAAAGGGACTAAAAGTCTAAATAAATCAAGCTTTTTTGTCTTATGCAATTTTTTTTAACATACTTTTCAAAAATACTTTTACAGCACCAGCCAATGACTCCTCACATATGTATTGACAAATATGTTAAAATAAATGATGACTCATATGGACGCTTCCATATTTGGACCTTGCTGCTCAGGTGCATGGCACTGAACACCATATTGCTTTGTTCATACAGACAATATCCAGTGGCCAGTCACCAGCAGACTGGTTAAAGCTCAAGCTGATCACCAGTAGCACTGTCATTTAATTTGTGGATTACATGTTGAAACAATATGGAAACTATGCACGTCTGAAATAACCAGTAAATAAATAAATCTTTATTCTATCCTCAGAGAAGAACAAACCTTCCCAGTCTGGGTCAGAATGCACTGACTGGCGCTATGGCAACTGTGTCCCTAGCAACGGGGACTGTGGAGCAGGGTTTAGAGAGGGGTCATGTGACCAGCAGAACAAGAAGATGAAATGCAAAGTACCTTGCAACTGGAAAAAAGACTTTGGAGGTAACACACACATTGGACCTTTAAAGTTAGAGATTTGATGGATGGATGCATTGCAGGTGAAATTAGGGAAGGTAAATTGGGTGTAAATACCTTGTAAAGCAATCTGCAACGCAAATTAGTACAATGAAGGTGAACATTGGTTTTATTTTAGTTTATGACATACTTTGTGGTGAGATGCCTCAAGCTTGTAATTAAGTATTTTTTAACCACCATGCTCAGCAATCCAGTCTGACGGCAGTTTGTGAAACGGTAATTTAATGTATTGATTTGTGTACACAGACACGTTCATTCCACTTTTTTGTGATAGTCAGCACGTTTTTTAAACTAATATAGGCTAAAAAATGCTCTTCTTTGTAAATAGTTCATTTTTTTGTATAGAAGGCCTACAGTCAAAATACGCAAAATGCTAATTTGTCAAACAAGCAATAAGCTGTATTTCTAAACACTCGACTGTGAGGTTTTTTAATATAGCATATTTCTGCAAGAAGGCAAATGAAAGTGCTTAATATAAAACAGTATTTTTTCATTATTGGTATTTTTAATGTATATATTTTCGCCTACAACGTGTGGCCTATATTTTCTTTCGGATTGGGTAAATGTTATTACGGTATATGACTTACTGGAACAAAACTTGTCCCATAACCATGGGACAAGTTTCTTAGTTCAGTGGTTTTATATTTAATCAGTGGTTTTGTCACAAGCAACCGCTTGTGACAAAACCACTGATTAAATATTTACTGGTGTTAAAAAGCCACTGATCGCTGTCCGATTCTCTGATATGAATGACCGCAACAATAGTTGAGTAAGGAAGATTTAGATGTATGGATCAAAATTTCAGTAGCTTATAAAGAGAAATGAGTACAGTAGGTACATTGTGCTAACTGTGAAAAGGTAAGACACATTATTTTTAGTTCATGGTGAGTTCTGTTTGACAGATAAAGCTCAACCTTGGATGCATTTTCTTAAATATGTGCTACGTCTGCTTTTACTGACCAAGTATAACCATTAGAATTACCAATTCCCACTGGACCATGTATGTATGAAAGCTGTGTTGCATGTGTTTAGTTATCTTCTGTCTGTCTTTTTCCCCTCTCTGTTCTAGCTGACTGTAAGTATCGGTTTGGTAGTTGGGGAGAGTGTGATCCAACCTCTGGCTCGCGGACCAGAACAGGGACATTGAAGAAGGCTCTGTTTAATGCGGCGTGTCAACAAACTGTTTCTGCCTCCAAACCTTGCACTGGAGAAACCACGACAAAAACCAAAGGTTAGCCTGACAAGTTCACTACTGCTGTCACTACTCCATCTCAGTGGAGTAGAACAAACTCATATATCTTGCTCTTCAGCAGCCATATTTGTTGGGGTTTTATTCATGTCCTGGTAACTTGGCAAAGGAGTTTGTGCTTTATTGCACATACTGCTGAATGAACGAGCCTTCAGTCATACTAGCAGCTATGTTAGGCTGTACTAAGGATCAGTAGTTCTTTGAGCTAAAAGCTTATATCAACATGCTCAAAATGACAATAGAAACGTGCTGCTGTGAAGCAGGTTAAACAATGTTTAACATGTTTATCATGTTATTTTCGCGTATTATCATGCAAACATTTGCTAATTAGCAGTAAACAAAGTGAAGTACAGCTAAGGCTGATAGTAATGTTATTATGTTTTCTGGTATTTGGCCATATATCAAAGTATTGGACAGGTAAAACTTTGTGATGGCGCTAAAAGTCCAAGGACCACCGAAAGTTATTAAAATGTATCCTCAGGGAAGGATTATTGTCTGTACCAAATGTGGTAGTGGTAACCTTATGCTGATGCTCGATGAAAAGTCAGTGGATTACCAAAGTGATTAGTTTTCATCTTCTGGGGACCATGCATGTCCATACAACATTGCATGGTAATCTATTCAGCAGTTATTGAGATGTTTCTGAAATTTGGTATGGATATTCACTGTCCTCAGAAGACGTTTTCTAATGTGTTGATGAAACCTTGACCTAGCACCACCATCAAGACAAAGATTACACTTGTACACAAAACCTTTCATCTAATTATAGACTGCTAGAACTATGAACTGCAATTCACTGAGCTTAATTCTGCTATCCTGAAGATTCCTCTGGTGCCAAACCTGAGATTTTTTTTTAATGAATAGCAAACTGTGTTTGTTCTCTCTGTGTTAATTGCTGATTGCTTAATTGCTTCTTAATCTTAACCTTGGACTGCCTTTAGAATCGTCTCTTTTTCACTTCTCGACCCTGCCTCTCCTGAGGACCATTCATATTTTAAAACTCCTTTAGACATTTGCATGTCCTATTCTTGTTCTATTACAGACCAGTATTAGTAAATAAATGGTGTGAGTAATAGTTGTGCCTATGTTTGTGTCTTTTTTTTCCAGGAAAGAAGAGAAAAGGCAAGGGCAACTAGAAACATACTGTTGAGAAGAGTCTCCAAGGACAGAGTCAAAGAAGAAACAGAAATGAAACAATAATTGTCTGAACGAACTGTCCTCTGACAGTTGGCCCCAACACTTATAACCCGGTTTCCATACACACAATTTTGAATACAGGCTTCCTCATCCATGACAAAAACATCACTTTTATTTTTAAAAACAAAAGTCTACACCTGGACTTACATTCATTTTGTAAATATGCACTAAACTCTAGATTAGGACTAATGAAGCGAGCATGACTCATGGCATTATAACCAGCCAGCCGAGCTCCTTCCAAATCAAAGTGCATTTGGAATATTCACATTATAGGCATACATTGTTTAGACCACCATGTTATAAATTCCTTTAACTTTGAAATATTGTAAAAAATGTATTTTAGGGAATTCTCTATATCTGACTGATCACTACCAAATCTTTACTATATTAAATACATCTGGGCATCCACTCCACCAAAGCTACCCTGAGAATGGGAGCTATTTTACCTCTAAAGTTGTCTCAGCTCATCTATGCTTTGGAATTGAATCATTTAGTTAAATAAATTGGACTTGTCAGTAGTATCCAGACACTAACTGTATACATTGTGTTTCAGCTTATTCTGTCACAATAAACACAGCCAAGAATCTTATCCCTTTTAATAATTCTAACTACCATATCTTCTTCTAGATGAAAGTGCATTTTGAATATCAGCTTTATAAATCTGCCTTAGGATCACACAAGCCCCTGTTACATTACATAGATGTCTTTCTCTTTGAATATTATCTACATATTTCCTTTTTTCACCCTCTTTAGAATGGCCATTCTTTTCTCCCGTAGGTTTGATGCTACAGTATTATACAGTTTTTCTTTTGTTTATTAAATTTTCAAAACATACTGTGACAGTGTCTTTTTTGTATTTCTTTATTCTAGACCTGTAAGCACAATGTATACATATATACTTTTTCTGAACTGGTTTTATCCATAATGAACCCAGGCAGGTTTTTTTGTTTTAGTCAGGGCCCAGAACTGTGACTGGCCAAATGCATCCCCCAACTTCAACTTCTTATAAATCACTTAGACCAGCTACATTGGGCCCCAATACCAATTTTAAGGTCACAGACTCGCAATAGGCTCTCAGTAGTCTCACTTAGATGAAAAAGTAGGGATCAACTAAAGTCATTCCCTTTTAAGAACAATTTTCTTCTTTTTGTTTGGACGGACATTAAGTACTGTCTAAATCTGTTGACAGGACCACAATGACAGCCTCGTATATTTAGAAGAATTTAAAAAAAACTTACTGGGGATTTTGCACCTCCATCTCTTATACTAGTTTTCTGACCAAGAACACAGAAACTTAACACGAGACTCAGGCCCAGATGTACTAATGCTTTTGCGCCCACTTCAGGCATATTTGTTTCGCAACATGCGCGTAAAAGCGCAAATTGGGAGTTTCCCATAAAGAGATGGGCGGAGAAGCGTAAAGTGCACCTAATTATGTATTCCGTGGTATGTACAAAAACCGCCTGTGAAAACGTGCCTCTATTTTGCGGTGAAAATTCTCTGCCTCTTGAAAGCAGGTGTAAACCTGGAAGCGGGTTTCCTCGCATATGCCTCCTGGTGAAATGGCAGCACTAATTCAATTCAATTCAATTTTATTTATAGTATCAAATCATAACACGAGTTATCTCGAGACACTTGACAGATAGAGTAGGTCTAGACCAGACTCTAAAATTTACAAAGCCCCAGCAGGATGACATTGCAGGGCACCGCAGAGCTTAGCAGGGAGTGCAGCAGGACCACGGCGACAGCTGCAACCAGGATCTTGGTGCCAACGTACTCCAAGGAAATACGCTGGGTGAAAAAAAACATAATCCGAGCAAGACGAAGACATAGGCCATGGAGATGAGCTGAAAGGATTTTTGCCACAAGTATCACACTTTTCCAGTTGAGTGAACACAAAATCATTAAAGCCTGGCTCACACTACAGGAGTTTTAAAATCCTAACCGATTTTGAAATCTGGTTGCAGCACACACTTGAGGAGAATCTTGCTCACACTACAAGATTTGAAAATAGTGGGGCATCAGACACTACAAGATATTCTTAAGATTATCTTGCCAGATTTAGCACCTCACGTGGCGTGATCTCACGGGGAAGCGCATGTAAACAAAATGGATACTGTTTCACGGCAACTTGCTGTGGTAATACTTATTCTTTTTACCAATAAAAAACAAAAGAAAATAAAACGAGCGTGGACGATAATATTATTCAAACTAACTATGTGCAATGCATCTTTTGTTAGACCTGAATGTAGCAGATGATCAATGATCTAGATCTAATGTTAACATTTGCTAGCTAGTGCGCCATCAACTTTGTACACTCACCCGGTAGGTCCAAATCTGAAGCGATCTCTCCCCAGCTCTTCTCTTTATCATTCCGATTATGATATTCTTTAGATGAGACATTAAACAGGCACTCATGCTGTTGCCACATCTCCACCATCCTTTCTTCCAACTCAGTTGTCCACCGGACCCGTACTACAGCTGCTTTCGTGGACATTTTCAAAAGTTTCCGTCACTTCTGTCTCCTTGCAGACCTGTCTCTCATTGGCTATTGTGGAAGTACTGACGTAATCATAGTCATTTCATGCCCGATTATAATCCTAGATATCAAACATGTTTGATATTATCGGGGCGGCTCCGATGTGTCTGCAGCATCGGGAGTTGCAAGATTCAATCTGTGAACGCCTCACATTACCAGATAATCTGCGCCAAACATCGGAACCGATCGAGGTCCTCAACAAGATTTTTTCTCAGATTCTTGGGAGGGGTAAATCGGGCATAAATCGGCCTAAAACTCCTGTAGTGTGAGACAGGCATAAGCGTTACAGATTAAGCAGCCATGCAATATTACAATTGAATATCAAACTCAGCATTCACATTCCATTTTAGTAGTTGTTAAACTCCTCGCTACATTACAAATATTGGCATCAGGATAATTTCATATCAGTCATATCATCAGCAGTAGGAATATCGCAGTCTGCACTCAGCCGTATCATAGCACGAGTACTAAATGCTTTGCTGCAGCGCAATTTACGGTATAGTGGGCGGAGAAAGGCGCAGATTACCCGATGAACTTCAGGTTTAGTAAATACGACGTAAGCTAAGTATCACAGTGTGTGCTTTCTGCGGGTTGGCTATGGCGCTGACAAATCTACATTCGCAAATGTACGTACATCTGACCCTCAGAGAGACAGGTTTAAAGGTGTAAAAAGTCCAAATTCAAGCTGGAATGTGCAGCAGAGAGTTACTGGGCTGCAGCTTTATGGCTTCAAGGCTGATACTGAGGTCCAGAGACCGGGCAGTCAGCGAAGAGTCCAAAAACGAGTTCAGACCGTCAGTAGAGCAAACACTAGTAGTGCAGGCCACGTGTCTTGGAATGGCTATTGCAGAAAGTCTGAGGTGGCGTGGAGCAGTGTCTGAGCAGAGGAGCAGACAAACAATTTATAACAGAACTATGAGCAAACAGACTTGAGAGTTAACATTGACTGAAATCTTCTGGCCAAGTTACCACACGGAACGCTATGGCGAAGACGGTGAGTTAAACCAGGGCTTCTGGACTGGTGAGTTGAATAACTCATTGGCAGCAGCTGCAGCAGATGATTGAGTGGCCTAAATGCACAGGGGAAGAAACTATTTTTTAAAGACAAGGACAAAGTTTATGCAGCACAATGCATATTGAGTTCCATGTATCCATTAGATATTATTTATATTGTGCCCCATTCTTTTTTGTATTCAAAGCTGACAAATTTTTTACTAGTTCTATATGACATGTTTTGTTTGCCAGAAGAGAGGTCTGTATTATAAGTCCTCTCCCCTCCTCTTTCTCCCCTATGTGTCTCTCACAGAATTCCGTGAAATTTTCACAAACTGTTAACACCGCATTGCGTGGTGGTAGCACGGAATGTGTGAAATCAATGCCAATGTAAAATACATTTTCCTAAACCCAACTGTCCTGTTGTTGTCCTGCGTGTCCTGGAAACGTAAGCCCACCCACGACCTTTTCCTTAACTTAAGGGGCCGTGTTCATTTCACGGAATTCTGTGAGATCAGGTTGGTGTGTTTATTTGTTATTTGTTGTTGTTTTGGGTCTTGTGTGTTTGTGCGGTCTGTCCTCCTTTTAGATCTCCATGGTGGAGAGGAGGTAATGTGGCTCAGGTATGTTCGGCAACAGTTGCTTTACGTCCTTCCGGGTCCATTCTTCATTTAAGTTAATGAATAAACTTAGGGTCGGGAGCAGGGCCACACCTCAACAACACCTCTAATCACCTGACAAGCCTTTATATTCCTCACCAACCCACTCAGTGTTGTTTGTCTGCGACTTCTAGAGGAAAGACGGACTGTGCAACACAATCAAACGATCAAAAATGACAAATAATCAACATACCGTGGCTTTCGAACCGCTAATAAACCTCCATAATTTGGACAACAACTTGTACAATGATCTTTTTTAAAGCCGGTTACCCTCCTGACACAATACAGCAGTCAGACTGCAACCCAGCAGCTTCACAGCGACGAAGTCATCTCCATTCAGGATCACCTAATGAGATCTCTCAGAATCCGGAGAGCCTCCTTTCTGCTATCGGCGAGGTTCCAACACCAAGCAAGCCGAGTAAGCTGCCGGCACCGACGCTCTCCTCATTTCACTCATCATACCGTCTCCGGTTATACACCATGGCACACTGCGCCTTCCACTTCCTTTTGGCAGTCTCCGCGTCCATAAATGGAGCTCGACATCAGAGACTGGACCTTTGCCCGCTTCTGATGGGTTCTTAAAAAGAAAGGCATTCCCTTCCACCGCAACAATAACAAAGTAACTGCCTCCATTACCAATCCATACGCAGCAATCGAAGAGCCTCCAACACTTCCAGGCAATAGTGTTTTTTGGCCAACCAGGGCAGCATTTTTTCATGACCCATGGGAGGCGGCACGAGCACTTATAAAAAATACATACTGTATATCCTCTGCGTCGTGAGGCAGTTTTCTATTATCTATTTCACTGTGTTGGGAATCGGCAAATTGGCGCCCCCTACAGCTGCAGGTGCCCCTGCTTGCTGAGAAGATGCTGCGCACAGAATCTGTGTGAGAAGGAGAAAGGGGAGGGGGGGGGACAGTTCACCTCTGGGTCTCCCAAATGGAATGGTCCGAACAAGCGGGTGAACGGAATTAGTGGGCATCTGTCACACCTCAACTTTCTTCCAAATAACATTTCATTCATAATATTTTAAATTCAGGCCTATAGTTCCTGCACATTTTTGTTTGTGTGAAATGGCTAATAAAAATAGGTAATACCAAACGATTATATGGTCACCAAGGTGAATTAGTTTAGTCTTGACTTCTAGTCTTGAGCGACAGTGTTGGGGTTGATGGGAAATCTGTTGATTGTCGAGTGCCAAATAAACACAGAGATGGAAAAGAAAAAGTTAAAGCCATCAGGTGCCCAATATAGAAAAAAAAGAAAAGAAAAAGGTATGCAATCTCTGTATGATTTAGATTATATTTTTTGCTTCCCGATACCAATTCCGATACCTGAAGTTGCGTATCAGCCGATACAGAGTACCGATTTGATACCAGCGTGTCATATATTTTATTATGTTTTAACAACTGTATACTACTATCGCTGTATGGATACGATATGATTTCTATCTTTGTTAAACTCTTAGTGAAACATGAACAAACACAAACAATGAATGCAACAGAACTTTCTTTTATTTTCCAGTTTGACAGTCAGTTATAACGGAAAAAGAACATAAATAAACTACTTTAACATAGATTTCTTTATGGCTTTATTACATGGTATCGGATCGGTGCATAAACTCCAGTACATCCTGATACTGATACCAGCGTTTTAGGCAGTATCGGAGCCGGTATCGGCTAATGTCAGGGGAGTAGTCTACTTGATATACGCAGTATACCCACTAAGAAAGCTCCAGGATTTCCATATACCCACTTAAAAATGCTCAATGACATGTTACAACATACTTTGCATTATTATTTTGATATATTTTGAATTGTCATCTGTTTTTTTCTTCTTCACGTAGGCTAATTAAAAGTATTTCCACAGTAAATTTGGTGCATAACAGTTTGTCAGAATGCAGGAAATGAAGTTGTTGATGCTCAAAATTTTCCTGGGTGAGGACATCCAGACCCTCCACTATGATATGGCTCCACATCCTGGCCCATATATATATATATATACAGTACAGTATATCCACTACAATACATTAGACTACACCACTGTTAATTGGTGGGTATAACTCCTTACATTTGTTAGTCTTTTTGGGGCATGTTTATGTAACACTCCTAGGAGTAGCGTTTTTTGGCAGGGGCGCTTGAAGGGGGTCTCGCCCAGGGTGTGATTCAATGTAGAATCGCCACTGCTTCCGGGTTCAAACAGCGTAGTCACACATGATGTCCTGGGGTTACCTCCACGGCCACAGGTCACACAGGCGGCCCCCCCTTGCAGGGGCCAGGTTATATTGCCCCCTGTGCCTGCTCCCTTTATGTCTGACCTATCACAGGTCATCTCTGCTTTCTTTTAATCCCTGTGTCCGCAGGCTGCACAACATCCCTGGCACATGCATCCTTTCATCCCATTATCCCTTTTTCTACCCTTCCTTCAGCTGCTTTGAGCAATACAGCCTCTGCTCCTCCCTTCTCTTTTACAGCCCTCTTCTGAAACCCAAGGGGCTCTAGCAGACTACAGGCTAATCCTATTCCTTCAATTCCAACTGGTCTATCCTATTCCCCCTTCCTCCCCCTCTCTTCCCCAAAACCCAAATGTTTTTTCTACACATTTCAATAACTATACTTTATCCACAGCAACATTACAACTGGTCAAATTCATCGGTTCAATCAGGGAACATAATGCCGCATCTTCGTAGCGTGTACATCTCTCTCCTGCAAGATGTTGAACCCCTTCCCACCCCGCCACAGCATGCACAGTCAGCGCTCCACCACCTCGCCCACGTTCCCTTTCTTCATGAACCACCTCAGAACTTTAGAGTCTATCAGCCTCCACCTCCCATTATCCCTAGGGCTGCAAACATTCACCCATCAGTTAATGCTCCCTTGCCTAAGGGACAAACGGTCAAGGCCAATCCTTTACCAGGGAGGACGGATGGTATGCAACAACTTCAATCACTTGGGCTTCTCTGTTTCCATTTGTCACCTTCTGCACATCTGCTCCATTTGCAGCGGTGCTCGCGTGAGAATTACCTGCCCGCATAATCCAACCATACTGACTGGTTAACCTGGAGAATGACTGCCGCGGTACGCCCATAGGTAAATGCCCTCGCCACTACTCTGCAAAATCATCCAGAAGGAGAGTTTGTTGATTTTCTTCTCACTGGCTTCACACATGGTTTTCATCGGGGCATAGACATACTTCCCCCACTTCTGCAGAACCTCACACCATCAACATTTTGTTAGCCGAAGAACTAAAGGAGGAAGCATTTATGATAGGCCCTTTTGACAAGCCTTCTTTCTCAGTGTTTTGTAATAGCCCAATTGGTAGCTACGTGGAAAAACTCTGGGGAAAAGAGGCTAATAATATGCAGGCTCAAACATCCCAACCATAAATAGCATCATTCCCAGTCCAGATTTCTCCATGCAATATACAACTATCGACCACGTCAACACCCTCATCCGTTTGGCAGGCCACGGGGCTTGACTTAAAGCAGACGTCACCAGCGCATTCAAAATCTTGCCCATCCATCCAGACTTCGGCTACAAGAGCAGTCCCAAGATCTTTACCTCTCTCTCAGAAGCAATGTGTTGGATCCTGACTAACAATCAAACTCCCTCACATACTCCATCTTCTCGATGATTTTCTTGTAGACACTCCACAATCATCTTCCCCTCTTTGGGCTCTGTACCCTCATAAAAGCTTTCGCAGAAATTGTTGTCCCTCTTTCTGATGAGATGAACTGTGGGCCTAGCACTTCGATTGAGTTCTTTGGCATCACCTTGGATTCAATCTCCCTCCATGCATCTCTGCCCTCAGTGAAAATTCGGCGCGTCACGCTATCTTCTGGCAGACAGGTGCGCCAAGTGGCAGTTACTAGCCCTCCTTGACCATCTAATTTATGCCATACGTATAATCCCACAGGCATAACCATTTTATTTCTAACCTCCTGGCCGCAGCGGTACCCACTCTTCATGGCAGAGTAGTCCTGGATGATGCATGTAAAATGGAGATGCGCCTGTGGCAAAAGTACCTGTCTTCTTCGACATCGAACTTTATACAGACACAGCTCCTTCCGTAGGTTTCGGTGGCTACAATGGAGGGAGATGGTTTGTTTCTGCTTGGCTCTTAGAATTTAAATCCCTGGATTCAGGGTCTCATTCCCCTTGATCTGCCTTGCTCGAGCTATATCCCATCATCATAGCTGCCATATTTTGGGGGCACGAATGGTCCAGGAAGGTACACAGTACACACTCCGATAACACAGCAGTTGTAGAGTTCCTATTCAAAGGTTGTTCTTGTTCACCAGCCATCATGCAGTTGCTACGCAGTTTAACCTTAATCTCAGCCCAACACCAGTGGTCACCACAATAGCATTGCTGATTTGCTTTCTCGGTTTTCTTTCCAGAAATTCAGAACTCATAACTCCACAGCTGAAACAGTTCACAAATGCATCACGAGACACCATCCTCAAAAGTCTCGCCCCAAGCACTCTCTCAGTCTACTGAAGAGGGAGATAAGTTTTGAACCTCCTGAGTCCTCAGGCCCTTAAAATCTGACTCCAATTATCTCTAATGTCTTTTCTTCCCCGACGTATTCGTTGATGGTAAGACCAGAAGACACAAAATAACTTCAAAGAGATGATGGAAATCAGCTTCACAAATTTAATAATCAGTATTTCAAGAATTACAAGACATATGCAGACGGTTTCACAATCTTAAGGCTAGACTCGCCCTAGCAGTCAGACAAGGCTGCATGGGGCTTCGGTTCGTCGTTTTTTCACCGCACACTTATCTAACTGTTCCCTTTTTGATCATATTTTGATTAAAGGTCATTCTGTGTTGATTCAGACATTCTTAAACAATGAGACACAACTCTTAATGCATCAACAGTAAATATATATAAGATTAGCATCATTATTGGTCAGATTATTCCTTCACTATCTAACAGTCTGGAATTGCTCCAAGGCATATGACTCCTCATACCAGCTACCATTTTCCAGTATTGTTGCATGACAGTCTGCAATTTCATCACTGCCATTAAAAACTTAGGTCCTCCACAATCCAGACCTCCTTGGCAGGTATACATTTTTTCATAAAATGACTCACCGGCCTCCACTGTCCTTCTACCTCCCTATGTTACTCTAAGGCTTACAAAAACAGGAACCCACTCTCACAGCAAAACACTTGCCACTCACTGCTGACCTTGGCAGACTCTGCATCCATTCACTTCGATCATGTTCCTGTTGGCTTTTTCAGGCTTCCTGAGGTGCTCTAAATTCAGTCTATCTGACCTCACCACACACACCTCCGACTCTCTCATATACACGATCCAGAAAAGTAAAACTGACCAACTGGGAGTTTCCTTCCCTATCTACCTTTTCCGTCTCAACTCTTATCCCAGCCCATACGAGCCACTGACCAAATACCTGATCTCCAGGTACGCTGTCAAAGCATCATCTCATCATCACACTCTTCCTCAGTGAAAACATAGAAATGTCCACTGGATTCTGGTTCCAGAATTTGCAGAAAGTCCTCCACCTGTCAGGCATCTTATCCAAACACTATTTGAGCCATTCGTTCCGCATTGGTGCATCGTCCACAGCTGCAATCTCAGACCAAACCATCCATGTCCTCGGCCGCTGGTCATCTCGGGCGAATTGCTCTTATATCCACGATAATCTTAATGACCTCCTTCAAGCACACACACAAATCAGTAAAATTCATTCTTACACTTTGGGGGTCTGATATCATCTTGGTTGAAAGCACCTGAGACGGAGCCCCCACACTGAGTCTCACTCCACACGGTCTCTAGTACATACTCCCGGACCAACCAAGCAGACGACATCCCCTTTTCAATCCCCATCTATTCCTATGTTCACATTCAATGTAATCAAGCATTCATTAAATCGACATTGTTGTGGTGTGGTCCTTGCTGGTGAATACATTTTTATTATCTATCTATATGGTCATACGGTGTGTCCATACCACCACTTTAATTTCATTTTAATTACCTGGTTTGGCTCTCTCTGTAAAACACATGCATCATATGCACATCCAGTCAGTCTCTTTCTGTCTCAGATTCTGATGCACACACACACACACACACACACACACACACACGCACAAAAACACACACACACACACACACACACACACACACACACACACACACACACACACACACCTAGTGTGCCACTCTGCCTTTGAAGTAGGTTTGAGAAGAAAGCCTTCATCAATAAATAAATAGCTGCCTGCAGCAATGATTTATTTCTGCTGTCTTCATTTCAATCACTGATTCATATTTCATTGAGGTTCCACAGATGTTTGTGAAGTCTGCTGAACTTTGTATTGTTATTTGACATGTTTTATTTTTTATTTTTTGTATGACGAAGAGTCATCCAACTGTGTGTGTGATGTCTGATCCTAGCGGTGGCGCTGTCATGGCGGAGAATTCTCTGGGCTTTCGCGGGCTTTTATATGGAGGAAAGACACTTGAGGGTCGTGTGCGGCAATTGGTGCCCTAGGCTCTGTGGAGGTGTGTCCGTCCTGTCTCCTTCAGGTTGATTGGGAGGAGGAGAAGGCAGGTGAGGGTCTCTTTTGGCTGGCCTAGAGAGGAGCAGAGCTCATGGCCAAGGCCGCAAAAGAGCTGGCTTTGAACCTTTTTTCTAATATTAGAAACACCGTTTAACAAACTTTTCTATGACCTCAGTTTAAAAGTTGACAAATAGCTACAGTGATTACTCTCATGTCAATTAGGTCAAAGGGCAGGTTCATAAGGTGATGTAAGGTGATGTGCTTTGTACAGTATGAAACCACCATGAAGCCTATAGGTGGACTGTTGGGTGACAACAATGAAGTTACACACAACTAAGGCCCTTATCCCCTCCCCTTTTATTTAAGTATTTAAGAACAATATCATATAATTTGATTTTAAAATATATTTTAGGGGTGAGGAGAAAAGTAGGTCAAGATCCTTTAGATGCATGATGTCCTTTAGATGCATGATGTCCAGCTGTTGACCATATGTACATTCCTTAAAAAAAGCTGTGAGAACTGTATACCCTATCAATAAACCATAGTTGACAACAGAACTTAAAGCACTGATTATGGACAAAAAATGCCTTTTCAAGGCTGTTTGGAATTGAATAGGAAATGAGAACAGTACAAAGGGAGATCAAAACCAAAATAAAGGAATGCGAGGCAGCCTAAAGGGATGAGACAGAGTCACACTTTAAGAAGGACAGAGAAAGCCTGGCAGGGTTTACAGACTATTACAGGATAGAAACCCAAAGGACAATTTATCTCATTTACTAACGAGCAGGACCTTGTCAATGATTTAAAAAGCTTTTTTTGTTGTAGATTCCACACCAACGAATTTAGATTAGAGCAAATGAGAGTAACTAAAAGTGGAAAAAGACACTTTTTTTCTGAAGAAATCTGTGCTAAATTAATAAATGCACCCACACCTCTAGCAGCAGGAGAAGGACATGTAGCTCGCCTATTAATTTTAACCATTGTCTTGGAACAGTTGGGGTGATGACACAGAGGGTTCTGGCAACAACAACAAAAAAAAGAAAAAGAAATGTGGGGTCAGCTGGCAAAAATGTTGAAGCTGGCTCTAGAGGTGTGCAATATGACGATATTACATTGTAAACGATTTAAATGTCTCCATAAACATCTGCCTTTACAGATTCATCATTAGTATCATGCTACAGTGCACATTCTATCAGTTGCAGTTCTAAGGGTTTGCCTGCGTACAACTACAAATGATTAGCGCCGCTGTTGTATCAAAATCTCTCCAAATGCAATAAACTTGCTATCTCTACTTTAAGCAGTCAGAGACGGGAATGAGTGGTGATAGATCGAACACCCCTAGACATTGCCACAGCAGTCGTTATTGGTTGTTTAAAAGCTCATGTTTCACTCAGCGTGGGGCACCATACACACAGAGCGCAGCGTAGGAGAGAAAGGTGAAGTGAAGATAACGTTGTTGGTAGCCTACCAGTTACAAACAGGATCGCCAATGAACGACACAATAACTTGCTGACGAATTTGATGTTTTTGTGTCTTTAGCTGAACTAGACAAGAGAATATTCGGTTGAAATAGATCTTTGATGCAATTTTTCCCTCATTGTTCTATGTTAAGTTTGCTGGCAGTCATGTAATGAGTTATGTGGAGTTAGCACTGATCCGGACTCTGTTAAAAAAATTGCCTTTTAAATATCAGCAATTGGTCAAATGGCAACTTAGAAGGAAATTTGGCCTTGTGTGTTCTGATTTATTTGCAACATGTCCTCATACCTAAACGTCAGAATAGGTCAATAGTGAGGACTTCCAAAACGATTTTCTGTTCCACCGTAAATGCAGATGAATGGCGGCAGTACCCGGATGTCCGTGTTTATCTGCCTGTAAAACTCCCGTTGGATGATTTGTTTCAGAAGGGTTTAGCTTAGCGTCATAAACAACACTGGCTCTAGCCGTTCGCTGCTTTCTGTTTCGTGCTGGAGGGAGTGCACCCATTGGTTGCTGACGATATTCCCATGATCTATCTTTACTACCAAGACTTAGACTGAGTTTTATCACCAACTTACATCTCAGGATTTCATTCCGATATTGGAAAATTGTCTGTGACAGTGGAATCGACAGTGGAAAGATTTTGGAAAACTTTGTTTGCATGTTTGCATGTAAACTGAGACGAATGGAGGTTTGGGCAGCCGAGGAAGTGAGGAAGAGAAGAGAGAGGAAGTGATTCGTTGCTATTTTCGGGATTCTGATTGGCTAATGTGGGCTTGAATTTCTCGTTACACTGCCACTTACAGGTTCGGCATGCTTTTTACAGCATTGACGACATATATACACGGGTACATATAAAATAACATGTTATTTTTGAAAATAGAGAGGTTGAAATGTCCGTTTATGACAATGGCCGGCCACGTGTAAACATAGCACAAATCTATGATGTGGGAAATTAGCAGAGCTCATTTTTTCAACATAGGTGGGTTTAGGTTAGAGCCATGTTGAGGTTTCTAAGTGCATCAAATGTGATAGCTTGTATATAATGTATTTTTGTATTTTCAAATTACTTTTTCTCACACCAGTATGTTTTTGTATGAGTTTTATTTTCATACATTCCATACATTTTCACAAGTATTTTTAATTTCTATTAAGATGCTTTTTAATGTATTTGTGCCCATCTCTGCCTCCTCTCCAGCCACATTCCCGGTTCCTCAAACCAAACCATTGCCATTCTCCTTCCAACCACCAGATGCGCTCACACTTTCCCTTCCTTCCACATCACCTGATTGCCCCACCTACATACACACCTGTTTCCATTTTCCTCATCAGCCCTGCAGTTACCTGACTTTCCCCACCTACTCTCACCTGTTTCCATTTTCTTTCATCAGCCCTGCTGTTTATGACCGGACCTTTTCTACACACTCCTTGTGACTTAATTTACAGTGTGTGCTTTGGCTTTCAAGCCTTATAAGGTTTCTCCCTGATTTATGGACGTATGATTCTATGCCTTACATGAAATTGTTTGCCTTCTTGGACTGTCTTCCCAATTACTACCCTTGCCTGCTCATGATTCTGTAAGTTATTGTACCCTTTTGTCAGTCTGCATAGTGGTCTGCATTTGGGTTCTATCAACATTTCCCTACTTACTCCAGCCATGACAATAACAGTCATGTTGACTGGTCAGAATGTGTTGTATTTGAGTTTTATTATATGTTGATAACAATATGGTATCATAACAAAAGTTGTGTTAAAACAATATTTATTCATCAAAAATATAGTATAGATTCATGTACTCAAACAGACTCAAACGCATAACGTCAATAGGCATTGTTGATGTGCTGAATAAATTATCAACTGAAATGATAAGGGTCTTTATGTTCGTCTTGTAATGGGGCCCTGTGTCTAACATTATATATATATATATATATATATATATATATATATATATATTATAACATTTACTAATAATGTTCATACTACATACCACAAACAAAGAGTCATTGGGGATCCAGAAATTAGCTGTCTTTACTTGAAAAATTCATTTCCATTTCCATTTTTACACAAGATAGAGATTGGTTGTCTGTACTCTAAGTTGTTAGTTCACTTGAAAAAAAATCTTTTCTAGAGTCCAGGTTTTACAAAATAACTATTTAAAGTTAAACATACATACTAAAAAGTGCTACTATTAGTAATGTTTGATTTTAATATAATTATATTTTGGTTTTAAGATTGTTTAAAATACATTATTTCAACAAAATAGTATTGATGGGAAGAAATTAAACAATACATTTAAATGTTACAATGTATTTTATTGTTGACAAAACATTTCAAGGTAAATGTTTTAACTGCAATATAAAAAAACTTGTTTTCCTTCACACTCACCATTCCATTTGGCAGCCGCCAGTCACCATCAAAAGGCAGATCCAAAGCCAAAGTCTTCTGACAGAATAGGAAGACAAGTTTCTGAGAGTCAACAGCTTGCGTGATAGGCGGCTCACAAGACAACAGCTTCAAGCACAGCTTAATAGTGGTCGTAATAAGCAAGTCTCAGTTTCAACTGTAAAGAGAAGACTTGGAGCTGCAGGTTTGATAGGTCGAGTTGCAGCAAGAAAGCCATTGCTGAGACGTCAGAATAAGAAAAAGAGGCTTGCCTGGGCCAAGAAACACTGCAAATGGACTACTGAAGACTGGAAGAAGGTGCTATGGACTGATGAATCAAAATTTGAAATCTTCGGTTCATCACGCAGGATTTTTGTACGTAGGCGAAAGGATGGTTCCTCAGTGTGTCAACTGTCAAACATGGAGGAGGAAGCGTGATGGTCTGGGGCTGTTTTGCTAGATCCAGGGTCGGTGATTTGTACAGAGTGAAAGGCACCCTGAACCAAAACGGCTACCACAGCATTTTGCAGCGCCATGCAGTACCCTCTGGTATGGGCCTACTTGGTCAGGGGTTCATCCTACAGCAAGATAATGACCCAAAACATAAGTCCAAGGTATGCCAGAACTACCTTAGGAAAAAAGAACAAGATGGTAAGCTTAAAAACATGGAGTGGCCAGCACAGTCACCAGACTTAAACTCCATTGAGCTGGTTTGGGATGAACTGGACAGAAAAGTGAAAGCAAAGCAACCTACAAGTGCCACACATTTATGGGAACTTCTGCAACAGAGTTGGGAAGAACTTTCTGAAGAATATTTGATTTCCATTGTAGAAAGAATGCCACGAGTGTGTTCAGCTGTTATATCTGCCAAAGGGGGCTACTTTGGTGAGTCCAAAATTTAGAATACATTTTGGTTTATAAATTGATTCCATGATTTCTTTTTAAACTTGAATTGTTCATTTGTTCTATTATTTCATTTCAGAGTACAATAAGACATTGAACTACATGAATTTCAATAAAAAACTGAACACATTGGAGTGTTCTAAAATGTTTGACTAGTAGTGTGTGTGTGTGTGTATATATATATATATATATATATATATATATATATATATATATATATACATATATATATATATACACACATATACACATACAAAGTTTGGACACACCTTCTCATTCAATGTGTTTCTTTATTTTCATGACTATTTACATTGTCGATTCTCACTGAAGGCATCAAAGCTATGAATGAACACATATGGAATTATGTACTTAACAAAAAAGTGTGAAATAACTGAAAACATGTCTTATATTTTAGATTCTTCAAAGTAGCCACCCTTTGCTTTTTTATTAATTAGGGAAAAAATTAACCCTGACAAAGCACACCTTTGAAGTGAAAAGCATTTCAGGTGACTACCTCATGAAGCTCATTGAGAGAACACCAAGGGTTTGCAGAGTTATCAAAAAAAGCAAAGGGTGGCTACTTTGAAGAATCTAAAATATAAGACATGTTTTCAGTTATTTCACACTTTTTTGTTAAGTACATAATTCCATATGTGTTCATTCATAGTTTTGATGCCTTCAGTGAGAATCTACAATGTAAATAGTCATGAAAATAATAAAAACACTGAAACACTGAATGAGAAGGTGTGTCCAAACTTTTGGCCTGTACTATATATATATATATATATATATATATATATATATATATATATATATATACTTTTATTAATCCCCAGTGGGGAAATTACAATTTACACTAAACGCAGGAAATACACATACGCTCAGGCTTGCTTTTTTACATGCACAAATGGAGAGATGTCAGAGTGAGTGGGCTGCGACTGCTAGACAGGCGCCCTGAGCAGTTGGGGGGGGGAGGGGGGGGGAGTTCGGTGCCTTGCTCCAGGGCACCTTGGCAGTGCGACCCTGCCTTTCCTAACCCAACTCCCTACAGACTGAGCTACTACCACCCCTACTGAAAATTATGTAATATAGCTCTTGACTCTCCTCCTTTGATGTGGCTACAAGTAGCTGAATGGATTGGCAATTATTGAATTATTTCTTCCCACCTCCATCTGCTGATTATGTACTTCTGCTTCTGTGTTCTAGAGTCAATTATTTAGGCCTTTGACTTGCAGCTTTTTGTAGAGTGCTAAACAGGACTCTCATGTAAAACCAGCTGCAGAGTTCTCCAGTCTTGGCTTCACTTCACTGGCTGTTGTGGCTGCCAGTTTCTGGAACAGCTTTTCTACAAACAAGGTTTACAGTTTTTTACAATCACTTTGCTACTAATTTCAGAACCTTGACGTAATTTTTCAAAACTCTAGACACAAAACTCAAAACGGTCATCACTTGTAACAGGCTGTCCAATGTTCAAAACATTGTATTGTGCATTCATATCTTTAAATAAATCTTGCACTTGCACAATAGTTAAAAAAACTAATTTATTGTGAAATACCATTGAAACGTTACTTTAGATCACCCACACACAAGCTACCCATAGTTTCACTGTGTCATTGTTCGTACAATCATTAAATATTGTAGTACAAAATAGGTGATACATGTTTCATAGTGGTACTAGATGTAAATACATTCCTGTAAAAGTATTGCAGCAGTAGAGAGAATACTACAGACACAGTGAAATCATTGAACAAAACCTGAAATGTATTGATGAAAAACAATACAGTATGATCACAACATAGGTTTATTTGAATCAATGCAAAATAATTAGCTAAAAATAGAAAAGACAGTACTGTACAACATCAAATGCAGTGTTCATCAACCTGATTGTACTGTAAAAAGCAAAACAAAGAAGTGATTACTGTACTTCCACATCTTCATCAACTCTGTCTTGTGGATTTGGCTGCAGGTTCTCATCTACATTGCAATTAGCCTAACATCTTGGATACAACCTTCGGGCATGGCGAACAATGTGGTACGAGTATATATGTATATATACAGTATATATATAAAGTATATATCGCAATCATTAGTAACGAGTTGGCAGAATTGGACAAGCAATTCCAAGGGCCTGCATGCATACAGTGCAGTACTGTCAATACTGTAAATAGTCTCAAAGGTGGTACATGGGACCATAGAAACAGTGTCTGATAAACAGTAATCCATTACAGTAAAGAATGATGATGAAATATTACATCCATAGATAATGTAGTCTAATTGGTTTATGATCTAAACATGGAATATTGTTTGTCTGTTTCCATACAACTATTCATTAAGAGTAATGCAACAGTTACTTATCATTTTAACCAGTTGTACCGATTGATAGTTAGATCGTTGTAATGAAATGAACAGACCATCACCTGAAATGTAATGTGTGAATTGCTTTTTGAAATAGTAGTACTTTGACGTTAAGTTGTGTCATATTGAACAGGGGATCTTTATTAAATGAACAAATGATCGTTGGTTTATGTGTATTGTATCCAAGCAATTGAAACAAGTGTTAGTTTTGAAAAAATGTGTATTTTGATCATTGGTGGTGAGTTTTGTGTCTATAGTTTTGAAAAATGACGTTCTGAAATTAGTGCCAAAGTAAAAAACTGTAAATATTGTAGTACAAAAAAAGTTACACATAACGGATAAAATTGTTCGTAAAAGTCATTGTATTGTTTTGGTGATAATGACATGGCTGGATAGCTAGCTTGTCTTTTTGTACTATCAGGTTATTTTAACTGATTTCCAACTGTACACACTGTGAATGACTTCAGATCTTGCTAACATCTAAGGTCCTTCCTATTTCCTGGAGGAGTGAACGTTTGCATTGCATAAGAACCTTATAGCATGGGAATGATTGTTCCAGGTATTAGTCAAACCGTCAGGCGTAACCACGTTAACAGAGTTATTGTTTGTAAAAACTTTAGATTTCGATTGTAAAACTAATTAAAATATTAACTATTGTTTCAAAAATATGTTATTTGGCAAGTGACCATGGTATAAGCAGGTATATGCCCTTCGAGGTGTCCACTGTCTGGATAGCTAGCTTAATGGAACGCGTCGGATGGTTCACGCCTCACCGTCATCCATTAATACCTGACAATGGACACCTCGTCGGGCATTAACCCTTACATATTTCACCACAGTTTTGGTGGGAGTACAGGTTTGCTCACAAAAGGAAATATATGAACACACAGTGTCTGTATATGAGTCCATGGAGTCACAAGAGGCATGCATGGATTCTGAATCAGTGCTGTTTAGACACAGTTTTGTAACATCCCATTTGCCTCTGTCGTCCATCTTTTAGATGTATGCTGAACTGGTTTGGCAAGTTTTAGTTTTAGTTTGTAGGTGGGGACCATCTGAATTAAAAAGTGATCAGAGTTCCCGAGGGGGGCACAGGGAAGTGAACGATATGCTGCTTTGTGGAGAGAATAAAATTTATCCAATATATTTTCTCCACGAGTCGGACAGCTGACCAGTTGTTTGTATTTGTGCAGATCGTTTTTCAAATGGCAGGCATTGAAGCACAGAGTTAGAGTGCTTATTCTTGATGTTTATGATCAGCTCCATTAGGGCGTACTGCGCCTTCTCAACTGTAGGTACACAGGACTAATCACCTTAGGGAAAAGGGACGAAATAATCCGGTATCCAGTAGGTGTTGGTGTCTAATGTACAAAAACCATAAAAGCTACAACTCCACACTTTAACATCATCCCCTGACAACATGGTGAAGTTATAATGTTAATTTTAACATTACATTCGCCATAAAAGTTTAATGATTTCTGATTAATCTGGTTTATTTTTGTTTTAAATGGTATGTTGTTTGTGTTTGTGTGTGCATGCTATTTATTACAAAAAACAGTGCTATTGTCCTGCATGCAAACCTGAGGCTGCTCCCGATTCTGCAGCAGATAAGGGATGGCTTGAGGCTGTATGGCTTGGGTAATATCATGGCCAAATACCCTGACATCTGTCAGCCGTTGTTTGTACCAGAGGTAGAAATGACAGTAAGTACACCATCCATACAATTTTAAGATTATTATTTTGTTGCATCATGACATTGTTTTTTGTTGAGTTGAAATGGTAATCTCTGCGTAAAGTTAGGGAATCCCATGAATATTAAATGCTTACACATTTTAGGTGCCTCATGTATGATCGACAAATGCCAAGGGAGCTCAGTAATAATGTACAGGATATCACAGAGTTTAACAGCTGCTATAAGGTCCAAAGTAATGGATCTGATCTACTCACTGATCTATTATAAATATTTAGTCCAGATATGGCAATGCTTTTATATTACATATTTAATGTATGTATATACACTGTAAATTGGATTGTGCTAATGGGTCACCGCTTTCATTTCACAGGCTGATGCAGACTTCATCGTCTCTGTGTGCAAAGCAGAATTCAGTGAGAAAGGCTAAACTTAAATGTAACCATCTTTACTGGTTCATAAAATAAAATCAGTAACATATGTTCCAAAAACTATTACACATTTACAATATCTCTTCCTTACTTTTAAAAACGCGATCTATATATATATGATGATCTGCAGTACAAACATTGGTTTATGTGGTTGTCTTTTTGTAATCTCTAATTAAAAAAACAGGCTTAAAATGTTTATATTATCTCTTAATGGCCTCTAATTTCAGACAAAACTTAATCAGGGATGGAGACAGTTGCACCTCTGTCATTGTCTCCAAAAATATTTCTTCAGTGGGTAACCGGGCAAGGCCATGTAACTGTCCTGCAGGAAGATAAGAGACGTTTAAAGGTTAATGTCAAGTTCGACCAACGATATGCTATCCATCTGTGGCAGCTTGCAGTATCACTATCATCTTTCCTGTTCAACATATGAAATCTTATGAAGATTTCAAAGAAATCCTGGTGGAGGCATTCCATCTGGGACAAGAATTCTCAATGGTGTAAATAATTAAGTTGTTCATGCCACTGGTGCGACAGGTTCGGTAGTCCACTACTGGGATTGCTCTGTGCTGCCAGAAAGAGACCAGACCTTTCTCCACAGCGCTGTGGAAGAAGGTCTGGCAATGCGAGACTCGTTGGTAGTGACAGTACATGTATTGATTTGTGGTTGATTAAATGTGATGGTTTTGATTAAATGTCGTTCAACCTTGTTGTCAGGGGAGAACATCTGTTTTATATAAAAAGATGTTTGTTATATTGTAAAAACTTTGTCTTTTTCATACGTCTACATGTATATGGAATAGCAGTTGGTGATCAAACTTACCAGCACGACAGTTGCTTACTGAAACATTTGAAGACAACGACAGTAAACGTCTCGACCGTGGGAGTTGGATGGTTCTGTAGGGTCTACAGCAGCGTACAGGTCTGTCATCTCTTGCTCATTTAGGGGCATGGGAAATTCTGGAGCTACAACCCCAGATTCTGTCAGGGACTCACAGGGGCGTAGCACCAGACCCTTGGCCCTATGCATAGGCAGTCCTGATGGGCCCCCATGTTCCTCAACATATTGCTAATTATAGACATTATAGCCTATTAATTTAAAATTAAACATGTTTTGAATCAGGCTATTATATGTTATATGCAAACAGTATTGCTAGTGTAGTTTATTTATTTAGCCTTTACCTCAGATTACAAGTATAACCAAATTATCATTTGAAAGTGTATGTTCTGCTCTTTATATGGGTTGTCTCAGTTTGTTTTTAGCACTAACAGTCACGGAGATATTCAAGCAGTTTAGCACCATGGATTTCATTTTTTAGTTTGTGCTCCCCTTTCTTTAAAAAGAAGTCAGTTACCAATTGTTTCCCCTCATTTAATTTTCTCTCCTTCTCCTGTCTTTCCTATCTTTTTTGGTAGCATGATTTGACTTTCTTTGAGAAAGACATTTCTACAGCAGAAGTTTGCGCTCCACCAGACGCTCAAGTGTGCAGATGGCCTAAAACATTTGGCGCATTAGCAAGGGGTGGGTGAGACCTTAGTCTTTTTCTGTATACAAAACGTAGTCAGTCAATCAACCAAGTTATTCAGCCAATACACTAACTTTACATTTCATCTGACATGCATTATGAGATTTAATTAGGAAATGAAAATATCCAGGTGAAATAAAAATATATTGCAGACTTTTCAAGGGCACTCTCTCCCCTTGGGCCCTGGTAATCAGTATCGGTTTTACCCCCAGTCCAACGCCCCTGGGGACTCATCATGGTAAAGGGCAATCTCCCAGTCAAGTTCTTGCAGATCCTAGGATACAAATACCAAATTAAATTATAAATTTACAGTGCAATATTCAAGAATGTTCTGCTTAAATGATTATCAACAGAGATAATTGCAGAGGTAAGTGTGCACCTCAACATTCTCAGTCTCATCTGTGCTGTTTTGCAGCAGGCCAAGCTGCCACAAATGCTAAGGGGTCATGTTTCCCTCTGTTCCAAGTGGGTGATGGTTCCAGCCCTCAGTGAAGGTGTGAAGGTCTCTGTGAAGACGTGGTAGGAAAACCAAATGCACCAGAAAGATGTGCAGTGTGTTTGAGATGTCCAGTAGTCCCTCTTCTTTGAGACCGTGCAGGACATCATAGTATGTCACCTTTTGTGTTAGAGACAATATAAGATGTATCACACTAGTCACAGGCCTTGAAAGCCACCCAGTCACACATTCCCTTTAAGAGGATAATACATACCAAATTGTTGATTAATAGAAAATACATCTGCAAAAATACACAGAAAAAGTATTTAGTGAATGCTGACTTACCTTGTTAAACATTTGATTATATTGAGGTTACCTCTGGTTGTGGACACTTTTTCCAGAAATAAAACTTGCCCGGTCAGTTGCTCACACAGTAAACATTTACTGAGCAATGTCAACTTTCTCCACGCCTTGATCAGCTCTGACCCTCTTACATAGTTATATAAAAGTTATTATAAAAGTTATATAGTACTGTGCATCAGGATGAATTGCATGTGATTCATATCAGACTGCATGGCCTCTTGTACATACCTTGAGGGAAATCCATTTCTCTCACATGAGGTCAGGAAAAAGGTGAGGCCAGTAGATAACTCATTGTTACCGGGTTCCAGGTACATGATTTGGACACAAATATAAGCACCCTTAAATATAGGAAATGTTTAGCCTTGTATTGACCCTGTGTACAAGTCAATGCTTCACATTGCAACAGTTGCATTGCATAGTGTTATATGCCACTTAATATGTGGGAAATTATCTAAAAATCAATGTGATAACTGTCTCAAGAATACAATATTTTAATCTGAATACCTTTCTGGAGAAGCCATCAATGCCCCCAAAAATGACTATGTTCAGAACAAAGTAGAATCAAGTGTGTGCATTTTACAGATGATAGATTTATTTTACAACTGCATTTGAAAACAAGTTACCTTATGAGTTTGTGGTTAGTATCCACATGCACAAGTGAAAGGGGTGCCCTTATGGAGTAGCTTCTTCTCACAACACAGCCTACCTGTGTCAAACGAGCAAAAATCCCAGCTGCATCTGCTCTGTGCATAACTGCCTTCATTCTGCTCCACTGTACCCTGTGGCCTAAAGACCTCAGTCATCCCATGACTAAACTGTAGCCACTATGGGGCATCTGAGCTTTGATTTCAGACACTAAAGTTTCAAGGTCCTGGTCTGACACAGAAAACCCTGACATAGAAATTCCAAATTCCGCAATTCGACGGAATACTGTGATGTTACTGACTCCCAGCCGTTTAGCTATGCATGTTATGGGCAGCTGGGTGTCTATCAAGCCCAGTTGAATGAGGAATTTTGGTTGCCCCTTTGCCCCTTGCACTGTCTGTACATCAACATATGGAAAATCTTAATCATTTTCCACCTGACATTTAACCAGGTTGCACAGTTCTCTTAGAGCATTAACTATATTCCCTAGCAACTCCATTTGCTCTACAAATGCATCAATCAGTATGCATTCATGGGTGCACATGAAATTAAGATAATCCAGGTCAAAGTCAGGATGGCTGACCACGTATTGCATCTTGTTTTGCAATCTCTCCAAGATGTGACATCTAAGCAGGTTCTGTAGGAAAATACATTTCATGTTACACAATTTATCTTAAAAAAGAATCATTGTGCATTTCTCTAAAGCAAACTTAGTGAGGTCAACATGCATTCTTAAATTAAAAATGACTTGAAGCTATTTTCATGTATGACATTGTCAATACCACTTTCTGATAAGGCACCCTTTTAAAAGGGTTTAAAAGCATTAATCAATGGCTTAATTAGTGGTATGAAAAGAATTAATAAGCATAAGGTTTGGGTTGCCAAGTTGTGAAAAATAATTTTCTATACCATCATAAGCCATTAATAAAGTATTACATGTTTTACATTGTCTGAAGTCATCAGGTCTGCAGTTATTACTAAGTCATTATTAAAGTGTTAGAGTTTCACATTTGATGACTGATCAGCTCTGCAGATTTTTCATTAATAAAAATAATAAAAGTCTGTAGTTAGAAATGTTAAAAAATTGGATTTTTCAGATGTGGCAAAAAGTGGGGAAAAGTGGAGCATCTCCTGTCCTCCAGCGCAGGCAATGACAGTAGATCTTGTGATCTTGCCTATCGCTACATTTGTAGCTATATACAGTCTATGATCGCTACGCAGTAACTTAAGCCGTAGGGACAATAACGTTAATAAGTTACATGGCAACATCGTGTTTACAGGTGTGTCAATAGATCTCAACAGTGACCGCCACTTTTTTAACGGCTCTGGTTCCGGAAGTGTTTTTCGCCATTCAATTGTTTCATTGAGGTTTCGAAAATTTTCTGTTCAACATCTACATGCTTCCACTGGCTCAGATTATGGAAAACAACAAAATAAGTTACCATAGTTATGCGGATGACACACAAATGTATCGCCAGGGAATTATAGCCCAATACAAAAACTGAATATGTGCATTGAACAAATTAACGACTGGATGTGCCAGAACTTTCTAAAATTAAATGAAGAAAAACTGAGGTGGTTGTTTTTGGAGCAAAAGAGGAATGATTAAAGGTTCAAAGGCTCAGCTTCAAACGACAATGTAAAAAACAACAGACAAAGCCAGAAATCTTGGTGTATCATGGACTCAGACCTGAATTTGAAAAGCCACATTAAGACAATTACAAAATCAGCCTATTATCACCTTAAAAATATATCAAGGGTTTATGGACTTTTATGACTCGCCATCAGACAGCTGCAGCTGATTCAGAATGCTGCTGCCCGAGTCCTCACAGGCAGCACAGTGGCTCAGTGGTTAGCACTTCTGCCTCACAGCAAGAAGGTTCTGGGTTCGATCCCAGGTCGTCCCAGGCCTTTCTGTGTGGAGTTTGCATGTTCTCCCCGTGCTTGCGTAGGTTTCCTCCGGGTGCTCCGGTTTCTTCCCACCATAAAGACATGCATGCAACTAGGACTACAGTTGAGAATTAGCCGACTGGCTAACACTGGCGCATTTACAGAAATGTTGATTAATGTGCATTGTCCTAATATAAATAAATAAATCTTCTTCTTCACTAAAACCAAGAAAGTGGATCACATCACTCCAGTACTGAAGTCTTTACACTGGCTTCCAGTGCCTCAAATAATTGATTTCAAAATACTTTTGTTTATAAATCACTAAACGGTTTAGGGCCAAAATACATTTCTGATCTGCTACTAAACTATGACCCACCCAGACCTCTCAGGTCGTCTGGGACAGGTCTACTTGTTGTCCCCAGAGTCAGAACTAAACAGGGGGAAGCAGCGTTCAGTTTTTATGCTCCACATATCTGGAACAAACTCCCAGAAAACTGCAGGTCCGCTGCAACTCTCAGTTCTTTTAAATCCAGGCTGAAGACCTATCTTTTTAATGTTGCCTTTCTTTAAATAACCTATTTTTAACTGCTCTTTCTTTAAAATTCATATACTGCACTGTACATTTTATTCTTGTCTTTTAATGATTTTAAATTGTTTTTAATTGTTTTCTAATTGTACTTTACATTTTATTTTTTGTCTTTTAATGCTTTGAAATTGCTTTTAATTGTTTTCTAATTGCACTTTACATTTTATTTTTTGTCTTTTAATACTTTGAAATTGTTTTTAATTGTTTTCTAACGGTTTTTTAATGTTTCATGTAAAGCACTTTGAATTGCCTTGTTGCTGAAATGTGCTATACAAATAAAGCTGCCTTGCCTTACTGCATTGGCTGTGCAAGATGGAAACGAGATGAATGAAACATCAACATAAATATTTCTAAATAAATCCCATTCACCTTGTCTCACTTCACCATCGACGGAAATGTTCAGTTTAATGTATATAAGAGCAGCCGATAGCCCGCTAGCTCACTTAACAATGCCTCAGCTAATGTGTCAACCCGCAGTGATTTAATACAGCGGCTGGGTGAATGAATTTGTCCGCCTAGCTAGCGATAGAAGGGCAGCACCGCATCACAGCCTGACTCATTTTTACGGTACAATAAACGGCTACTACCACAGCCAGTAAGGGGGGATAAAATGCGTTGCGGACCGGTGGCTTTTGTCAGAAATGTATTTGTTGCAGACAGCTGACTATCGGGTAGCTCGTCGCTGAAACAAGGTTGGCACACACACCAGTCTGATGCCAAGCAAGGAGGAAGAGATCCTGTGGTGTTGAGTGACAGACAGAGGGTTGCATTAAACAGCTACTGCTACAGAGTTCACGTTGCTATAGACGCAGGATTCTAACCGTAGAGATGGAACGGACTATTTTCTTTAGCGGAAGCAATACTATCGTTTTTTTAAATTAATAAAATCCCTTTTAAATCAGTATTTCGTGTCAAATTATTAATTTATTTGATAAGTTGCCATATAATAAGCAGTAGCGCAAATGATTATCAATTCAAGGAAATAATAAAGCACCATTTAAATAACAAACGTATACTGTTAGATTCCCGCAAAACCACGTCACCTTCACCTTCATGACAATCAGGTGACGTACCTCCATGACATGTCTTTCCTGTCATGTGCTTTTATGTACATTTACTTATGTAGCTGTCAAAGTGAAGTATTACAAGTGTATTTTTTTTTATCTCTAATGCTTAATGATTTAAAAGAAGAGAAAAATTTAAATACAAAGTATGTTCATATATATATATATATATATATATATATATATAACTGTCCTTTTTATTTCAAAAGTCATAATAAAGCAAAGGAAGCACATATTAAAAAATAGTCTGGAAGGCGGGAGTGGAGGAGCCGTTGAGGTACAGTACCCGCCCGCAAGGGATGTTCTAAAGTAAAACGAACGCACCCTCAACGGGGCAGGGATCATTTCATTGGTCAACACTACACTGGCGTTCTATTGGTTGGGGAATTTTGATAGGGTTGTAACACAAACAATCCGAGAGCGCAGGAAATCTGTCCAAGCAACAGCAGCAGAAAGTTTGAGCACAGCAAATCCAAGCGTGAGCAGTGACTATTTGAGTGTGAAAGCAAATTTTACAAAATTGAACGTAATAGTGAGAAATGCTCTCAAAGTGAAAGAATGCACTCTTGAAAAAAGATAGGAATATAACCCCATAAGAGCGTAGGGTCAGCCATTTAATATTATGGGGTCTTTGATTACACTCAAGACTCAAGGATCTATTGTGGCCCTTGATTTTTTATTCTCATAGACCTAACGTGCAATGTGTAATGCCCGGCCACATGCATCACCTCCTCCCTCGGTACTAAATACATTTTTTACAGATGTACATTGATACTAAATTCAGTGCCCTGCTACGCCATGAGCTTCTATTTCTAGTGAAGGATTTTAAGCAAAAAATGTGACTGATGACCGGTCTGGCCCTAAACGGCCTGACTCTAATTCTGACTCCAATTCTATGGTCACTACACCCTGAAAAGTGTTTTTTTTACTGGTGGATCAGAGAAATAAAACTCGTTCAGTTAAAGTTATAACAAGCTTTAGTGAAGAATGATATTGCAATATACAAGAGCGTATGCATACGGATTGTCACGATTGTGGGTTCTGTCACGTTCTGTTTCCTGTTTTATTTTGAAGTCTGTCTTGTCTCCCTTGTCTTGTCTGGTTTACTTCCTGTCCTTGGTTTTCCCTCCCTTGTGATTGCCCTGATTTCTTTCACCTGTTGTATCACCTGTCCCTTGTTGGTCCTCGTTACCTCTTGTATTTAGTCTCTCTGTTTCCTTTGTCTCTTGTCGGTTCGTTGTTTCCCTGTCAGTCCTGTGTGAGTCCTGGTTGTTTATTGTTTTGAGTTTGTTAGTTGTGTTAGTGAAATAAAGAGTTTGTTCTGCACGTTCGCTGGAAGAGTCTTGCATTTGGGTCCACCTGCTGCAACCCTGACACGGATCAAAAGATGAGTCTATTTCTCCCTGGCCAAACAGACAGAGGTTTCCCCAGCATGAGATGCCGGCTAAGTTAAGATACTCTCTATTTATCCATTTCTGTCCCATTTTCTGGTGATGCTGTCATCAGTTTGGATCCAGTCCAGATCTTCTGGCTCCAGCCGGCTCCTAACGATATGTAACACACTATATGAAAATGTTACCTCTGCTTCTCCCATTCTCAGGTTAAAAGAGACAAGCTGCTATTGTTGGATTTGAATACCTGTGTGTTCTTAATGTTCTGCCGAGGAGTTGTGAGAGCCAAGGCCATTTCCATACTCTGTGCCACAAATCTCGCGCTTGCAAAACACTGCACCATTGTTGTCTCCATCCCCTCCGATCAGAGAAGACCTTTTCTCATGCAATATCTCACACTCCCTTTATAATGTTTTATCACTTTAAAAACCAGATGGCTTCTCATAACTCAGAAGTGGAGACAACAAGGTCAGCTTCATGAACTCTAAAAACCTCTTACTTTACTCTAACAAAATATATTCTAACACTAGTCATAGTTCCATTATCTTTATTGATACTATAATTGCCACTGTTCACAGCCGTCAGACCGCCCACCAGGAGCCTGGGTCTGCCCGAGGTTTCACCCTAAAAGGAAGTTTTCCTCACCACTCAAGGTTTCTGCCTAAAAGGAAGTTTTTCCTTGCCACTTTCACACTTAATGCTTGCTCTTGGGGGAATTCCTGGAATTGTTGTGTCTTTGTAAATTATAGTGTGTGTGTGGTCTAGACCTACTCTATCTGTAAACTGTCTTGAGATAACTCTTGTTATGAGTTGATACTATAAATAACATGTAATTGAAGTGAATTGAGAACGGCACAGTCTATAGTGTTGTTATTCCTGTGGGATTTCTGCGGGACGGGAATTTTACTATTCATCACGTGTCTGGGACATGAGTGCCAACAGGAGCAAGGGGGACAGGAATCATGATAATAATAGATCAGTTTTTATATATAAATAGGGCTGTGGAGTCTAAAAAAATTGGTCGGTACGTTGAATGAATAGCCACAGTAGCACCCGTGCGATACATATACACTGGTGTGTGACATAGCGCCGCTTGTTTGTTTAGGTGGTTTATCAATAACGCATACTTGGTAGTTGTAGTCTATGGTGCGACAACGCCTGGATGCGAGCGATAGATATGTTTATAAAAATGTAGAGCAGTCATTTTATACAGCAGATGTAGGCCTATTTAAAGCGGGCCTGGCAATCCGCATTCAGCTCGCATTGGACCTGTTCATCTGAGACAGCTGTCAACTCGGTTAGTACAGACTTCAGTCGGCTGAGGCAGTGGTTGCATACGCTCCACTGATAAACCAGAGAATTACAGTAACATTAGCCTTCATGATCAAACAAAGTCTCTCTCTCTCTGCCTCTCTTCTCGTTTTTATAATACCTGGTTTTAGGAGGTGCAGCAGCACCCTCAACACCCCTACATCGTTCGTCCATGCAAGTAGGCAGGGCATGTTTATCTATATAGCACACTTAAACACATAAACCATTAAAAGTACATTTTAAAACAGTTCAAAACAGTCATTAAAGAAAATAAAAACAAGCTAAAATAGAATAAGAAGGTAACAAATACAAGAATGCAAGTTAAAGTGCAGCGTAAGACAACAATGATGTTTTGATTTAATAAAAGAGCAACGTCAAACAGAAAAGTCTTTTGCCTTGATTCAATAGATTTGAGGGTTGCAGCGGACCTGCAGTTTTTTGGGAGGCTGTTCCAGATATATGTAATAAATTCGGAATGCTGCTTCTCCGTGTTTAGTTTTGACTCTGGGGAGTCGTCTGTGTCATGAAATCCGGTTTTAAACATTTTACATTGTGTGATGTGGGTTTATATTGTTTAAGATGCAAATTTGTGTTAGAGGTCATAGAAAATATGTTTTTGAATCCAGTAAAAGAGAGCCTAGTCATTTCCCCCATTTTATGATTGGGAATGTTATGGAGATATTTCAATTTTGAGAAGATTTTTTAAAGTTATATTTTCATGATTTCCTCACTTAGTTTAGAAGGGTGTAGTGTGTTATTGGTCATGTTTGGTTTTTACACTGATTCTGTTCTAATTCTAGCCACCGTTATTGTAGACAAATATAAATGCCTAAATATTTTATGTTGCCACTGTGAAATGGAAGAGGGTAATCTTCGGTTGCAGAATCCCAAGTGTGTTCAGACCAGGCGCGGAGCTGTGGGCGGGCCTGGACGGGCCTGGGCCAGCCCATATTGACAGCTGGCCCGCCCAATCAGAAATTCAAAGTTTAGTGTGTTTGTGTGTTTTCATTCCACATTGTCAGCTGTCCCCATTGACATATAAAAGGCTGTCCCGCCCGACCCTTCGCTAAGCCCCGCCCTCCCTAGTTACTGTTGCTATGCCTGACAAGCTTTCGTGCCGGTCACGTCTATTACAGTATGTATGCACCGGTTTTCATTGGTCAATGCAACATCAATGTAGCACTATTGCAATCGGGTGCGATCAACAGTATTGATTAGAATGAATCTACCGATTTTACCAAGAGCGAGGCGCGCCATGCGCCTCTGACGCTCATCTGAGGAATGCATTCCTGAGTGGTGAAGATAGTTGTGGAAACTTTCCCAGCTGGTCAACAGTACAGACGTTAGCTAGCCATGGCACAAAAGCGCATTTTGGATTTCTTTATAGATTAACCACAAGCCAAAAAACGTAAAACAGGGTTTCTGCAGGTATCAGCAAATCTCATTTCATGCTTTTTCATGCCCTTTTTCATGCCACTTTAAACTAATTTCATGCCCATGTCCAACTGCAGATTAGGGCTGCAGCTATCGATTATTTTAGTAATCGAATATTCTACCGATTATTCCATTGATTAATCGGATAAGAAATACTTAGTAAGAAATACTTACTAAACAGCAATAGTAAATATTTATTATTGCTGTTTACTAAAAAAAAGGAAACCTGTCGCTTGTATATCAGGGCTCCACACTAACTTTTTGCCTTGGTTGCACTGGTGCGCCTAACTTTTTATTTAGGTGCACCAGCACAAAATTTAGGTGCACCCAAAATTTTTTTCTTGCATCGCCGTAACGCTGAATGGCGATACACGATATTTAGCTCTGTATTATTTTACAAAGTGGGCTAAATGTTCAGTTTTAAGTCAAAGCCACTTTTCACAAGCTCTTTTATTAAAACAGATTGTGATTAAAATAAAAATCAAGGACAGGATTTCCTTTACCAGTTTGAAAATATACAGCTGCAACACATTTAAATGAAAATTATCTAAAATAAATAGCCTAGGATATATATAAAAAATATATATGTGAGAAAGCTCCTTCATAAGCTTTTCAACAACAACAGACTGATTAAAAGAGAGAGGACGCCCTGATAGCTCAGTTGGTAAATATAGAGGTTTGACTGCGACCTGCGGCCCTTTCCTACATGTCATCCCCCCCCTCTCTCTCGCCTTTCATCTCTTCAGCTTTCCTATCAAAATAAAGGCCGACATCTTTAGGAAAAGAAAAAAAAAAAAGAACGACCTAAAGACCGAGGGAGTGCGATGGACTGAAGCAGGCTATGCTAGGCTACTCAGAGAGTGACGGCTGACTCATTAGCGGCGTTACACCCGTCTTGTGTAGACTATGAAATGTCTGTATCGTCACTGCGATGCATTTTTATGAACTATGATCAATCAGGCTCCGTCTTACACGCTATTACTCAACCAACTGAAGTTAGTTGCATTTAATAACTTCTAATGTGTGTTTCGCCGTGGCGGCCGCAGTAACATAGAGTTACCAGCGGAAACACTGGTACCAATACAGGTTTTCCTCTCATACTTAACAATATAAAGCTGTGTTAATAACAATTAAAACTGTAGACAAATGTCGGGAGTTTGGACCAGCGGCGCTGTGTCTCTCCATGTTGCAGGTGAGCCGGTCGGTGTGTGAGTGAATGGGGGCGGGGTTGCGCGGAGGAGAGATCCAAACACTTTCCAGAAGGAACGGGTCATGTACCGCAACATTAAACCATATCCATATAAACGACATTGCTTAGTTAGTGGAGAGGCAGCGGATGCAATAACGTTAGGTGCACCGGTGCGACCTAGGAAAAATGTTAGTCGCACCCTTACAAATTTTGGTCGCATTTGCGACCAAATTGGTCGCACTCTCGAGCCTTGTAAAAGACTGGTTTCCTTTTTTAGAAAAAGCAGCATTTTTTATTGCCAAATTCCAAGAGCCTTAAAAAGAAATTCATTACAATAGTACATTTTTTGTGGCCCAAATGTTAATATTTTTCACCCAATTCCCCTTCTTGCCTCTGGCTCGTTTTCAGAAGCCTAATACACAGTGAGGAGCATTATAGATATATCTATGGTGAGGAGAAAGAATAAAAAATGCATGGTGACGTCATTCACGTGCATATTAAGTAGCCACGCTGGGGGGAGGAGCCGCTGTGTCTCCGGCAGCAGCTACATTTCCAAAGATTAGACGCAAACTAATAAAAAGTTACACTACAAACCGACAGCTTTCATTTTAGCTTGGTACAACATTGCTATTAGCAGAGTAGCATGCTGTAGGCTAGTTGTGTAAACAGCGCGGTGGACGAGAGCAGCAGCGTTAGCTACCTTGTGTCGGGTTGGCTCCGTGGAATGGATGAGTACTCTGGATGTTTGTTACAGAGGTGATGTAGCAGCATGTTTGCAGCTTAAAATGGTCCCAAACTTTCTGTTTTCTCTCGCCTGTCTCGTCAGTCAGTCTTGTGTTTATGTCTGTTCTTGTGTTGTGTCCGCAGAAGCACACACCTCTTGTGCGCTAGTAATAATCATCCGTGCGGAAGATTTACGACTTCGTGCACCAGCCGTAAAAAAAGGCAATTAAAAGGTTCCGCCTGTCAACCATTACGCTATACTTCTGATCGAAATTAGATTTCGATGTTTATATAATCAAAATAAATCGTGAAAAACAATGGTTTTTATTCCATCAAGTTTACATATTTTTTAATGCCTTTGAACATCGAAGTTAATGCTTTTTCATGCCATTTCAGGCCTGAATTTTCACAAAATCTATTTAATTACTTTTCATGCTTTTTAATGACCCACGGAAACCCTGTAAAAGACCGGAGGCAGAAAACTCAGCAACTGTAACTGAATGAAGTAGTGACCCTGCTAGCAACAGACGACGAGGGAGCTAATCCTGTAAACCAAGCTAGCAGCACCAGGCTAGCCGCAGAGGGAACATCAACGTCAACTCAGTGCTGCCAGCCTCGGGCTCACACTTTTCCTGCTAGACATTTTGGAGATGAGGATTTCTTTTTAGTGTTATGACTGCAACACAAGTTGGTTTATTATTAAGCTGCCGCTGTGCAGTACATTGGCATGATTTATCAACTGTTCAGTAACAGTTCAACTGGAAGTTTATACGAATTATTGGAGATAATTGTGTTTTTTTACACTCGTGTAAAGCCTACTAGCGTACGTATTGGAAAACCAGAATGAGGTCACAATGATTTATAATTAACCTACCTGTTATAAAATTATTAGGCCCAGCTTAACACGCAGGCCTAATATCTTTATGCCTTTAATTTGCTATTGCTGTGCTACAAAAACTTAAGGCTGCATTTCTCTATTCCAGTGTTTGTGTCAGGACTGACTGGCTTCACTTTGATTTGATTTAATATAATTGATATGTTACCCTTGTGTTTTGTGGCTCAGTGTTTGAGCTTGTAGTAGCCATATTCTGTACCATTGTCGTAGCCGTGTGTCTATATCCTGCGTTACCCGTGCCTAGTTTGTTCTGTCTTGGATTTTGGACTTTATTCTTGTTTTTTCGCTTGTGGAGCGTCCGTGTGTGTACCTGTGTTCCAGTTTTATTACCGAAGCGGCAGCCTTAGTACTGTTTTGACACCACGAAGTGCCTTTGTTTTAATAAATAGATATTTTGTCTTCATCTTGATAGTATGGGTATGAAATAAATGTATCTTGGTTAAATAGCGATAAAGGTCTATTATTTCCCGGTGTTTGGGGATCAGTAGCCCACGGCATAATTACAGTCTTGGATAGGTTATTTATATGAATTGAATGTCTATATAGTTCAATAAATCCCAGCTAACAATTTTTGGTTCCCAGAACGTTCTGGGAACGTTCGTTTTTGGTTGTGCGAACGTTCCCTGAAGGTTAGGTTTGGGTTGTGTTTTGGTTATTATGGAAAGTTGGTTGAACGTTCTGGGAACGTTTGTTTTTGGTTACATCGAACGTTCTCCAAACGTTCCCCGAACGTTGCAACCTTTAGAGAACGTTCCCCTAACGTTGCAACCTTTAGAGAACGTTCCCCTAACGTTGCAACCTTTAGAGAACGTTCCCCTAACGTTGCAACCTTTAGAGAACGTTCCCCTAACGTTCCCCCACCGTTACAACCTTTAGAGAACGTTCCCCTAACGATCCCCTACCGTTGCAACCTTTATGGAACGTTCCTCTAACGTTATTTTTAACAATCCCATAACCTTTAAAAAACCATGGTACCAAAAAATAAAAAAAAACATTTTTATATAAGAATCCGTTTTATTTGCCATATAGACACATACTGTACAAGAGAGACAACATACATATAGGCACATTAACACAATATATTGTATAAATGTAGAATGCAAATCTGCCCTACAAAGGAAAAACATGTTTGGGCAAAAATGAGTTAATGTCACTTTTGGGGTATTTGAGACCTCCTTTATCATGTGAATAAATATCGTGAGTCAATTTCATTGTTTTAACAAGAAAATAAAGACAACCGTAACATCCAAAACCATACGAGAAACCACAGCAGATATCCGTAACAGCTGTCACGCTGAAGTTGAGTGTTCGGACTTTGTTTAGCCAGGCATCAAGAGAGAGGTTACTGTACCGCCGTGATCTTACTGGACTCTAGCCTCGTCATAGCCTACTTTGCCGCTTTTAATTGTCCACGTAACATACACATGACATATCAAATAAAGTTATGATTCCTATTCTGTCAGTGACAGCCCGGAGCTAGCTACATTGCTAGCTACAGCGCTAACATTGATGCTGACACACCTCCTCACTTGGCGGAGCCTCACATCAGACGCTGAAAACCAATTATTAAATACACAGCTGGCATCCTACCTTTCCATGCAATCCGATATAATCCATAGCAATGCACGTCATCTGCTGTATCCACAACAATCCATACGTGTTTGAGCCATATTTCCTTCTTGCAGGTGTTCATGTCAAATCTCACACATCCATAAATCCATAAAAGCACTAAGCTAGTTATTGCTAACGCCTGTACAAAGTATGCTAACCTAAATGTTATCTCAGAATTAAAAAGTAGTAATCCAAGTCGAGCTTGTTGACTGTGCATCTTAAGCAGTTTGGTGGCCCTTAGCGTTAAACATTATATATTTATTGTTAAACAATAAATATACCTTTGTATTCAATTATAATTAAATTATCTTTATTGAGAAAATACTTCATGTATTTTTTCATACTGTACTGCAAAGTTACTCATCTGTCATACTGTTAAACTGTGTTAGTGTTGCCACACTATCCTGATCATTATAGCAGTAAATAGGAACAAGCAAAGGTTTTCTATATAATTTAAATCAAATCCCATGATGACTATACCTTGGTTAGGTGTTCTTATAATGGATGCAAGTATGGTGAACAGCAAGCAAATATTGATTATATGTCAGTTACTGCCTTTTGCCTTTGCATTACTCCTTCTTTTTGGCACATGATACAAAGGAAGAGTACAGGAACTGCCAAACAAGGGTCAAAGGTCAATTTTGAGCTCAAGCTTTTTTGCATACAAACGTTTCCTAATTATAGCAACTAGTTGTCAAATTTTGGGAGTTAAACCTATAATACTTTTGTCTGGACAAAACAGAAACTTTAAAGTCATTTTTCTCAGTTTCACACTAGCAAGTTAAGGTCTTTTGCCTTTGCAGGGCAGAAATGTAGTGTGCAAGATGCATATTGGAATGATAAAGTATGTAATGTGTAGGTGAATGGCCAAAGTGGGGATGACCCCACTTATCAGCAGTTCAGGAGAGTGATGGTAGAGGGAAAGAAGCTGTTCTTGTGTCTGGTTGTTTGTGTGCAGGGATCTGTAGCGCCTGCCAGAGGGGAGGAGGCAGGAGGATGGCAGCAGTGTAGAAGATGGCCAGTAGCTCTTGTGGTAGGCCATGCTTCCGTAGTTGCCGTAGGAAGTACATCCTCTGCAGAGCCTTTTTAAGGATGTTTGACTCCCTCTTCAGGTCCTGGGAAATGACGGAGCCCAGAAACTTGAATGAGTCGACCTTTGACACTAGGCTGTTGGATATTGTGAGCACTGAGGGGTCCTCCACGTCTGCTGCAGTCAGCGCAGGGAAGTTTTTCTGAGAGGCCGCTAGAGTAGCAAGAAGAAGCAACGTTACAAGTCAAATTAAAACCCCTTATCAGCCAAGCTACGCATAATACTGATGTGAACAATAAAATAACACCTGCCTGTTATAACCCTGCAGATTGTCAGGTCCTGGAAGGCCTTTGTCTTTCTGCCCTGCAGGCTATACGGTTTTACAACGTCATTGGTTGAAAGGTTGTCAGAAAAAAGTTGCTGTAAAACAAATATAGAAATACAAATTACACATGTAGAACAAAGTGGAGAGCTTGTACAATCTCATTTTTGTAAGAGAAGTCAGTTCAGTTATAATGATATTTTAATTTATGCAATTATATAGTGTTATCTTAGGGCAGGGCCACTTAATTACCATTTTGTTCCTCCTCTCCTGTTGAACTCCTGCAGCTCGATGACTGTTGAGCAGGGCGACAGCAACATGTCATCGACTGGAGCAGAGGGAGGTGACTGGGAGCTCCTTAAGAGCATGAGCAGCTCATCCATCTTTTCCTCAAATGTGTCCATCCGCTGTGCCATGCGGGTAATGCGAGGTCCTCATGGCTATGGAATAATTAATAGTTTTAGTTGTTATACATTATAACAGTCACGTGATATGCACCAGGTTGAATTTCAGTAGTTGGTAGGAAATATGACTGGTTTCTTAAATGCATGCATAAATGTTAACTTACACTCTGTCCTGAAATACTTTCTTGCTTGTGGAATGGATTGATCTGAAATAAAAGACCATACAATTTGTACTGATTGCAAAAAGAATATATGAAGTGTAAATAATGTAGTCTGTACTTAAGGTCTTAACATGATTATCTAAATAAACAATGGATGTATTTAGACAACCAAGGAGGTGTAATCTCCTCTAAATCTCTAATTTTGTGAACAGAGCTTCTGTTAATACATCCATGGCTTTATATCTCATCCACGTTACAGGCTTTACAGCATACAGCCTCGGATGTATCGTAAGATAAGTGTTTAAACCTAAACCCACATCGGCTCTTAGGGACATGTAAGATATTAGCTACCTAGCTAGTTAACTAACTCCATTGTTTAGCTTGATAGCCCCGGCAGTTTTGGGAAACTAATGATGTTAAATCCATGTAACGGGCTTTACAGCAGCCATCTCTCAGATGTATCCTACGATAATACCATGGATGTATTAATAGAACACATGGTGAATTACAGCCTCCAGTTTGGACGTGCATTCAGTGAGTCTGACTGAGTTCAACTCGACTCGCTGTATAGCTAACGCTGGCAACCATGTCGGAGCTTTCTTTAAGTTGTTTACCAAAATCTCTCACCTTGTTGTACAGGTTCCTTATGGTGGTTAAAACATCACCGAGGGAAGGTTCAGTCTCTGTGGCCAACTTTGATGTATCCTCCAGGGCTAGCAGCTTAGCTAGCTGTGGAAAGCTAGCTAACTTGTTTCCCGCGTTAGCATACGGGCTAGCAGTCTTGAGCGGAGGAAAGTCTTTACTGTTGACAGCCGACAATGTCCTTCTTGGTATCTTCGTCCTATCTTGCGTTATAACACCGTCGGTGAAGTGTAGTCAGCATAGGTTTTAGTCAATGGCAGTATTTCAGTTCAAATTTGGGACCAAGCGAACGGATCTTTTGTCTGTCCTGTTAGCCAGGTGTGTGTACCGGTGTTGTAAACGGAAGTCAATACAAGACTTGAATCGGTCACCTGAGAGCGAGGCACTGACTGTCTTCCCCTACTGGCGGGGGGGAGTAACGGTAGGATTTGTACACTGGACTGAGACACTTGTTAGAAATTAAACAAGTGAATTTTCTTAGTTGTGAAAATCGTTCTATTGATAGATTCTGTTTTGATAGATTGATAGATGTTTTAAGTATTTTCACCTAATAGAGTTAAAAAAACGAAATCAAGCACAAAAGTATTGTTTTTAACAAAATTGTTATCAGCCTAAAAATAATTATATTCTCTTGCTATGTTGTTTATCTTACTTCGATTTTATAAGACCAATAATTGTTGCGTGAATCTAAATCAAGTGACTGCTAGGCTACTTCAAAAACTTAAATGGAGCTGGTAAAAATAAACATTTTCAAAACCGCACTCAGAACAACCAAAAACAACCAAACGGGAACGTTGTGTGGAGGTAACAGTGCAACCACTTCACTCTGGAAAATTTGTCAGCACCCCCAATTCAAAATATGTTCCCGCAGCTCTGCAAACAACGAAGTCTATTTCTCAGTCGTCTCTTTTCTTTCTCTTTCTCCGTGAGATGAAGCTGCCTTTAGGTGCATTAGAAAACGTTGTGTTCTATAAACACTCTGACGAAAAACTGTTACTGTGAGATATAAAGTCTATTTGTGCTACATTGGAGGTGTGTGTGTGTGTGGGGGGGGTTAACGAACACAACAGGACGTCGCACGACTCGCACCACACTGCGGCGATTTTTATCTGAACGCAGCTTCACGCTTAAGTACAGAGCTCATTTAAGATGATGCTCTGACGTCCCGTTTCCATGAAGGCAGCACAGAGCTGCGCCGAACAAAGCTGACAGAAGTTATGATCCACTGTCTCGTCCAGTCGCAGTGCTGTAAACTGGCAGCTTTTAATGTTGCAGACCACTGTTTTTTCCAAGTAGTTTAAAGTGTAAACATGCATGGGGGGGGGTTAGCGGTAGATTCAGGCCCACCTTGACTTAATCCAGGCCCACCCATCTGTCACGTTCTGCATCCGCCACTGGTTCAGACAGTGACAGTATTGTTGAAATCTTCCTGTTTATTGTGTAGTGTGAGATTGTGGTTAAGTTCTTTAATTATTGTCATGGTGACACAGAAGGGTTGTATTATAATAAATCATCTGCGTAATGGCTAATTTGAAGTTTTAAATTGGCATTAAGCGGCAACTTTCGGGCCTGAAAAGTAAAGCCAATGCGGAAGTGCTAGTTGCATTCTAACTCATTTTCAGCAGGGAGCAACTTCACTGGCTCCAAAAAGAAGTCTGTTTCTATAGAAGTCAAAGGAGAAATTACCCTACTTTTCACTTGATTTATTAACTCAATAAACATTTTCATAATGAGTTTATGGTCTCAATCGCTAGTCTAGATGTTCATTTTGTACAATATTTTATTACTGTTTATTAAAAATTGATGATAAAGGAAGGCATGCTTCAGGGGTGTGGTTAAACATAAACCTGTCAATCATTAACAGAGGCTTAGTAATACTAACCATGGCCCTGTGCCAAAACAATTCTTTATTAGCGTTAAGCCAAGCAAGCTAGCTAGCTACTGCTAGCGTTAGCTGGTAACTTTTTCTGTGTACTGCCGTACATGAAGATGAAAGGGGCAGTACACAGAGGTCAGTGTTAACCCGCAGGTAAATCTCCGCTGGATGACTGGCTTCAGAAGGGTTGAAATCGACAACTTTCCCCCTTTAGGGTTTGCAACCATAAACAACACTGGCTTGGCTGCGTCATCCTCCCCAGCTCTACCCTTTCGTCGTAATTCGTCACCTCCGGTTACAAATAAACAATCTGGTGACATCCCTATCGCCAAACTTGAGGCTTCAAAACGGAACGGCAGATCACAAACCAATGGGCTACGTCCACTATTTTTACAGTCTGTGTCAAGCCCAGAAGCACTACCCCCCCCAAAAAAATGCTGCGCAGGCCCATTAAATCCAGGTGTTTTGTTTTTGTACTGTTTATGCATTTTTCATGTATATTTTATGGCTTCATTAAGGCTGACCAGTATGACCTGAAATGACAATTAATTTTAAAAGTAACACATTCTCTGTCATGTTGGCCTTTTGTCAACAAGTCTATCTTTCTACATGTGATTGTGTGCTTTACATTCAGTGTAATTAAAAGGGGCACACAATGAAACCGCTTATCACAATAGGAATGCATTAACCCAATAATATCCACAGTGGAATTATATAATTTCCTTTACATCACCTAAAGTTAGTACTTTAGGTGATGTAAAGGAAAGTAAGCAAAAATCCATTGAGGACTCCATGAAGATGCCAGAGATAGTTGAAGTTCACTCAATGCAGATTTATTTGCAAATGTTAAAAAGTAAACCAAGCTGCCCTGGACACATCAACTGACTACAGGCGATAGTCAATTGAAAGACAACTGAATGTAAGTCTCAAATGACTCACTTTTTATACAGCATTTTTGGGCAGTATCAAACTAACTAGTTTTAATGTACTGCTTAGTGTGGACTCCAGGTTTTATAGTTGATCAGATAAAATTTTGTCATGGTACTATAATTGATTTTAAGTGGACACATACGGTGGCCGAGAAGCTACAACATGAATGCAAAAGCTACAATGGAAGTGAGCGACAACGGAAGTGAGCGTGTTTCCTTTTCTAAGGATAAAGTGGAACTTGAACTTGACAATAAAACGGAAGCAGCAGACCACACATGGATCAGGAGGAGAGTTCAGTAAAAATTGAAAACAAGATAAATTAATATACTAATATTAATAATAAAGAGGCCATATTGTACTCCTTTTCAGCATTATATTTGTACTTTTGGGGTCTACTAGAATAGGTTTACAGGCTTTGATGTTCAAAAAACACACTCACCTTTTCATACTGCCCATTGCTGCAGCACCTCTATGTCTGAGCTCTGGCCCCCCCATCCCGAAAAGCTGGCCCACTCAGTTGTGATTCAATTCACTTAAATTCAATTTTTCGGGGCCTTCTGCGACCACTTCAAAAACTTGCGCCTCACGCGTCCCCATAGTGATGCAGAATGTAAACCGAAAACGACTAAATCCAGGGATTGCGAAGAACAGGAAGTGGGAGGTGTTTCAGACTGTCAATCATTCGCGAATAGTGTAGGACCTTAAGGCTAAAACAAAGGGCCTTCTAGGTGGTCATCTAAACATTAGAAGTATACTGTCTAAAAGTGAGCAAATACAGCATCTGTTACTGGATTCAAACCTTGACTTTCTATGCTTATCTGAAACCTGGCTTAATCAAAATGCTCCATCAGCAGCTCTGAATATTCCTGGTTATAACATCCACAGGAAAGACAGGGAGGGATCAAAAAAAGGGGGAGGAGTGATGGTTTATATAAAAAACACATTACAGTGTCACAAAATCCAGTGGTCAAATTGTATTCCATTAGAATGCTTAGGTCTTAATATCAGCCTTTCACCACAAATGTCCTTAATCCTTGTTATTTCTAAAAACACTTGAGAAAACTATTAAAGAATTTTCACAAAAAATCAAGCACAAACACAAAAACACTGTACCCTGGATAAACCCAGACATCACAAAATTCATGAAAATGCCCTAAAAATAGCAAATAAAACTAAACTGACTCATGACAGAGGACGTTTTACTATGTTGAGAAATAAAGTTGTAAGAACATGACTAGCAAGCAAAGGCAGATTTCTTTCTCACTATAATCGAAAAATCTAATCGCTCCAAAGAACAAAATACTATAGAAATCAAAATAAATGACCAACTAACAAATAATATTGAGGTTGTAGCGGAGGCGTTCAATCACTATTTTATTGAATCTGTGGCTAACATAGCAAGCTGTTTTGCACCTGAGACTACATACACTCCTTCAATAGACACATGTCAATCAGTTTTCACTTTAATAAACATCACAGTATCTGAGGTATCAAAGACCATTAAAAAAACTCAAATCATCAAGATGCAAAGATATATTTTTGGTATGGATACAGTGATGCTCAAGGAGCTCAGTACATCAGTCACATGCCCCATTACCAAAATTATCAATCTGTCTATTTCACAAAATATGTTCCCAAGCATGTGGAAATCAGCTATTGTTGCTCCTATTTTCAAAAGTGGAGATCCTCATTCCATGTCAAACTATAGACCTATCAGTATATTGCCCACAGTTTCTAAGATTGCAGATAAACTGATAGCAAAACAAATTATTAACCATCTAAATACCACACCCAATGCTCTCCACCCTATGCAGTTTGGCTTTAGAGCAAACTACTCCACGAGACTGCGACTTGCTTTTTCACTGAAAACATCAGAGCTCTGTTGACCGAGGTGGGATTGTTGGTGCTGTGTTCCTTGATCTCAAGAAGGCCTTTGACACCGTCAGTCATAAAATCTTGACAAAATTACGCCGTTTCAATTTCTCCTCAGATGTGCTTAAATGGTTTGAGTCTTACCTCACTGACCGCTCCCAACATGTCCGAGTCCAGTCATATAAATGAGAGGCCCTCAGTCTGTCCACCGGTCTTCCTCAAGGATCAAATTTAGGACCTTTATTGTTCTCACTTTATATTAATGACCTCCCGTCCGTCTGTTCTGATTGTTCTGTGCAGATGCTATGCTGATGACACCGTAATCTATGTTCATGGTAGTAATATCTCTCAGGTGGCTGAGAAGCTCACTAACACCATGGTTAATATTACAGCTTGGTTAGAACAATCCTGCCTGCAGTTGAACACATCAAAAACAGTAGCAATGTTCTTCAGCAAGTCCCACAGAAACTTTAATGTTGAGCCGGATGTTTTAGTGTCAGGAGAAAGGCTGCAGATTGTGTCTGAATACAGATATTTGGGGGTCTTAATTGATTCAAAGTTGTCATTTACATCACATGTAAAACAGATCTGTAATTGAATCAAATTCTTCCTCAGTAATTTTAGATACATTCGCCATCAAATGTCCACACAAGGCAGCAAAAATGTACATGCACTCTATGATCTTGTCACATATCACTTACTGTTTACCCATTTGGTCACAAGCTAGTGTAACATCTCTGAAACCTTTGCAATCACTTTACAAACAAACCGTTAAAATCCTGGACAAAAAACCAAGCATTTCTCATCAGTGTCCAATAATACAAAAATACAGATTACTTAACTGGGAAATATGGTTAAATATTCAAAACTATGTCTTGTCTATAAAATTATTCACGATTTATCATCCCTTCCTCTCCACCAGTTTGTTAACATCCGAACATCTGATTACAGCAGAACCAGAGGTGCAGCGAGGGGAGATTGTATCATTCCATTTAGGAAAAGTGTATTTGGCCATACTTTCTCTGTTCGAGCTGCTACAGAGTGGAACCTTACCCCCATAACCATCAGAAATGTAAACACTTACAACACATTCAAGATACAGTTAAAGAAATGGCTCATTGATAATCAGAGCTGTCAACATTACCATTAACTTCTTGACCTGCTCACGCTGCCCCCTGCTGGCTTCTTGCCCTGTGTGTGTTTATGTGTTCATGTCTTTGTCTAATGTTTGTCTGATTGTGGTATTTGTGCTCCTATTGTATTTTTTTGGCTTAATAGTACCTTTTACCAAATGTATTTTGAATGTTATATTGTTATGTAAATGTGTAATTTTACATTTATTTTAGGGTTTACCATCTGTCTAGAGACTGCAGATGAAAAATAGCCTTCTGGCTAACTCTGGCATATTGACAGAAATGTTTATTAATATGCACTGTCTCTGTAATAAAATAAATAAATAACGAGTTCTCTCAAGACACTTTACAGATAGAGTACGTCTAGACTACACTTTACAAAGACCCAATAATTCCAGTAATTCCCCCAAGAGCAAGCATTTAGTGCAATTGGTGAACTGATTGGAGCGTGTGTTCGGAAATGTCACAGTCCTTACCATAACGAGTTCAGATATCCCCTGAGCACATGCAGCTCAAAACAACAACAATCTATTTCCTTACCAGTTTGAGCCAGAATCTGAACCTGAGAGAACAAACCCAACCACTGTCGCAACCAAGAATGGAGTGGGAAGTTTCACATTACGACGTTAAGATATAAAGTCATCTTAAATCTACATTACCTTTTGAAATCAATTATGGCCTGCAACCATAACCCATTTTGCACTTGACATTGCTTAAATCTTTGTTCATCATGGGATTATGGCAGGTTCGTGCTGCCTTGTTGACCACAACTGTAATTTCACATCAGATTGAAAAATTGAGGCTAGGTTATTTTATCACGGAATTTACTCAGCTATTTCATTTGAAAACTGGTGTCCCATACATAGCAGACTAAATGTAATGTTACTTTGCACTTCAATGATATATTTAGATCTGTTTCATGGCAGGTTGCGACACATTTGATGACAGAAATTAAGTATTTTCCACAGAAAGTCGCTCGACACTTTAATTTCATGATAATCCACACTGACTCCTACATTGGCTACATTCAGGGCTAGATTTATCAAGCCGTTTGCGCCTGTTTCCAGGCGCTAATTGGTCGCAAAGACGGACGTAATCGATGCGGGCTATTTACAAACGGGGCGCACTTGGGTAAAATCGCAGATTGTCTGCCACATGAGTGAGAAGAGACAAGTTGCGCTTTCAATATGCGTTTGTGGGAGGGTCATGGGGAAAGTGGGAGTTCCACCCAAAAAGGTGGGAGGACCTAATTATATATTCTGTGGTATTTACAAAGACTGTCAGTAAGAGCGTGCCTCTATTCTGCGGGGGAAATTCTCTGCCTCTTAAAAGCAGGTCTGAACCAGCCGCAATCGAGTTTCCTCGTAGACCTTTATGCCGCTAGTGAAATGGCAACAGTAATCTGAGCAAGACGAAGACATAGACGAGGCTGAAAATATTGTTAACACAAGAATCACAATTTGTCAGTGAACACAACATCATTTAGCGTTACAGATCAAGCAGCCATGCAATATTAGAGTTACTGGAAGAAATCAAAGATGAAATTGAGTCTCCAACTCAGCGTTCCCATTCCAGCAGTTGTTAAACTCCTCGCTACATTACAAATATTGGCATCAGGATAATTTCAATTTTCAACAGTCATAGCATCAGCTGTGGGAATATCGCAGTCTGCACTCGGCCGTATCATAGCACCAGTAGCGCTTTGCTACAGCGCAATTTACGGTATAGTGGGCGGAGAAAGACGCTGATTGCCTGATGGGTGTCAGGGTTGATAAATACTATGCAAAATGTGGAAGCATAGCGTGCGTTATTACCGAACTCGCATAAACAGACGCAGCGCAAACTGCGCCAGTGTTAGTAAATCAGGCCCTCAGTGTCTTGTACACGGAAGCAGCTGTCTGTCAGCAGCAGCTCCTGGAGAACTTAGAGGACAGTGAACTGCCTTCACCAAGCTGACTGCGAGCGACATTTACTTAACCAAAATAGTTTTCATGTCAGGTCCACAGGAGTAAAATAACCTTGAGAGGGTAATAACGAAATAGAATCGCGTTTGTATTTATTGATTCATTGTTATTTTTTTTAAACCCACCAGCGAGGGAATTTGCCTCTCACAAACTGGGAGCTAATAATCAGATAGATATGGTTTCTAAGTTACAAACACGTAACATACTATTTGTGTGACGTAAACAGCTTTAAAACGTGACAAACTATAGATTCGAGACTTAAGACTTGGAGCGTAAAAAACGCCATTTAGGGCGCCATTACGTTACCTAAATGGCGTTCGGTAAATGCTAACTAAAGCTAAAGTTAGATGGCATAGTACATACATATGAAAATACAAAGATATTCAACATCATTGCTCATTTGTGACAATTATATAGCGAGAGTAATCATAATTAACGTCAACGTTAGCTAGGAAGAACGTTTCACTTACTTCTCAAACATGCAAGTCCTCGGTCCTCCTGCTCCACAGTCAGTTTTGTAGCTTTTGCATTTGTGTTGAACTGTCTCGGCCACCGTAGACACAGGGAGAACATATATCCTTTAACTGATATGGAGATATTGACTGCTTGTCTAATTTTCTGATTTTATTTGGTCAAGGAGGAGGCAAAGTCATTGCAGCTTTGGTGGATAAAAGTTCAGAGGCTAGTGATTATAAATCCAAAGTCTGTCTTTATAGATAAAGTCATACTGAACCTTGAGATTTATTTTTCGCCACCTGCGTTCAGCTTTTCGGCACTTTCTTCTGTTCGTTTCAGTAAACAGTAGAAGTGCAAGGTCCCACGCCATTGAATGTTGTCAGTAAAAAAATTTAATTATTAGGTTATTGCTAGGTTGTGTGCACTATGCGCTATAATAATATCAGGAATGTTATGTAAGTTTATGTGACTCAATTTTAGAGATTTGTAGGTTGGTGTGGATGTGCGCGATCCGAATGGCAGGTTGTGTGTTGACTGTTGAACTGAAGGATGCACTGCGCCGATTGAACCAAATAGATAGTTTTTTTTTCTCATGAAAAACAATTTATTTGTGATAGTTGCTCACAGAAACATCACAAATGACTGGACAATTGCTGCATCCTGGGGGCAGCGTGAGTATTGTGTCAAAACTGGGACATATGGGGGGATTTATGGATTTATGGGAGATACAATGGGAGTAAGGCAGGGTTAGTTTGGTTCCAGCATTACCAGATCCTTCATCAGGTCAGTGAACTCCAAGAGTAGGGCAGAGGGAGAAAGGGGGAGTGGACAGAAGGATGACATGGATGGGGTTTGTGAGGGTGAAGAGATGGATTCTCAGCGGTGTTGGTGTTAGTCAGGTTAATGCTATTCATGTGACTCTGTTGAAGCCTTTTCCTTTTTGAGTCACTCTCAGCTCTAACCCTGCTGTGTGATGATGGAAGGTTATCCAGGTAATCAGAAAGCGATCAAGGGTCCTGCAGCAGTGGAGTACATTTGCTGGTTGTTTGGGAGGGGTTTTGTTGACAATTCTCCCCTTACAACTTTGCACAATATCCTACTGAGTACAGGGATTGAAGAGATTGAAGAGGCGCTCTGCTTGGATGATAATGCAGGGCAGCAGTATTGTTCGATGCACACACCCACAGAATTGTTTTGTAAAATGTGGGTATCTGTAATATCTGGGAAGCAGGAGACCACATTCAAAACGTGGTCATGGGAGTTGCAGATGTAGTTGTACATTTATGGAGTGATATTGCTTGCGATTGAGACACAGGAACGGCTCTGAAGAGGATGGCTTAATGCCCACGTGTGTGCAGTCTATTGTGCCAATGGTGTTGGGTAGACCAGCAACGGAATGGAATCCTCTCTTGATCGGGTCCTGTTATGCTCCTGTTATATATATTATATATTGTATGGCCAGTTTATTTATTATATCCACGACCTTCAGGCATGTTATATGCCCACCGTGTCTCCTAGCTCCCTCTTTCGCAGTGGCTAAAAAAGCAAAGGGGGGAGCTGCATATGTGGTGGGACAGGGTTAGACTGTCTGGTATGGCTCTGCGGTGCTTTGTAAAATAATAAAAAAAATAGTCATACTTTTTAATTATTGTTGTTTAATTCCTATTATATGCTACAACTGTAGAATTGAAGAAAACACAGTTTAACCAGCACTCAAATGTACATAAAGGTCTTTTCAGACAATAATCAACTAAATAATCAATATAAATATATATTTTCTTCTATCTGCCCGTTGAGTCCTCCTTGTGTCTTGCTCTCCAAACCTTTAAAATATCCTGTTGATGTTTAGTGACAAAAGCCATAGCATATAATTCCATCTTTATTTTACCTGATAATGAACTAAAAGGGGTCCTACAACTGCGGTCTTGAAACGGAAGACTCTTGTTGCAGAAACACTACGGAAATATGAATGCGTCTGACGTGAAGGCGCATGCAATACATTTTTGGGGCGCTACAGACTGCAGGTCCATTAACACAGTTCAGGACCGGGGTCTTCAAGACATCATTTAGATCGCCACAGACAACCCATTATACAAGCTACCTTCGAGGGGAGCTATTCTTACGAGAATACATGAACTGTATGATGCTGAAAAAGCTACAAAAGTCAGGCAGTTGACAGAAGGTACTTTCATTAGACTTACTGGAAACCATTGGACATCATATAATTGATTGATTGACATAATTGATGACAACTGGCAGCTGCACTCATTCACTTTGTTAAAAACTGAAAAAAAAGCATTTTGCCAAAGCATGCGCTAGCCAGTTTCTTGAAGTTGCAAATGAGTGGGACATAACAGGCTAGGTCACAACTATGGGAACAGACAGCGCTCACAATATGATTGCTGCTCCTATCTAACCTTTGAGCATTTGCCATGTGTGGCGCGCATGATAAACAGGGTGATCACCGTTACGGTACAGCGGATTTGACAGTGTTTTAACCAAATGTCGGTAAAATATTTTGGACACTTTAGACACAGTCCCGCAAACACAGCAGAGCTGAAAGCTTAGAAAGCCTCTCATGGACTAATAGAGGAGTCCCTTGTCCAGGATGTACCGACTAGGGCTGAAACGATTCCTCCAGTAACTCTGTTTAATCAATGTTACCGACGTTGTATGGCTTACGGTGTTTCCGCACGATTCTTTATGTCGCACACCGGGCTGACGCTGCTGTCGATACATGCCATGAAGACTGATTGTAGCATACATAGTGAGGGGCTAAGAGAAGAGACAGGCTGGAGAAAACGACAGAAAGTGTCCAAAGTTTGGAATCAGTTCAAACGTAATTAAAACGAAAACTCTGTACACTGTCTTCTGCAAAATCAAACTAGCTTACCACAATAATAGCACCAAACGTCAGTGCTTCAGCATCTCAACACAAAATATTGAGTCTAACTTAATCATCCATTCCACGAAACGGACCCGACAAAAGTAAATCACAGAGTCGTATGGATGATGAAACTACACCAAACACAACAACTACCAAAAACAAAGACAAGAAAATACGTAGTGATGACCACAATTTGATCTAAAGAGCCGACTTGTTGCGGACCTGAATGTTGCGGACAATTTTCTCTCACTCTCTCGCTTCACGGAGACACAGCTGATCAATGATCTACTAGCAAAAGTGTAACAGAGCTGTGTAGCATTGTAATCAAATATATAAATGAAAATAGGTTGAGTATAACTTATAGCCCTATATACAGATCAGTCTCAGGTTGAAACTTGTAGTTCTGAAAGTTAAGTTGCACAACTTAATTAAGGTAATGTTTATGTATGTTTAATGTATGCCTTAGTTTGAGGTTGTTATTGCATTTCAGAAAATACTGTCTTTTAAAACGATGTAATATGGCACTTGAATGCACTTAATATGTTTAGTTTTTTGAGAGACGATATTGTAAGCAATGTAGGCAATACAAATGTTGCTTTATTTATCTAAATTAAACCAAACTGTTGCTCTTCAATAAAACAAAAGTATTTCTTATCCGATTACTCAATTAATCAACAGAATAATCGGTAGAATACTCGATTACTAAAATAATCGATAGCTGCAGCCCTAGCACGGGCGCGCTGGAATTCAACTCTTGAAATAATAAGGCGGATTCAACAAAACAAAGATTCACTGAAATCAACGCTGGCAGAGCAAAAGCACATATGACAGGCTGGCCAAGTTGGAAATGTTGCTGCAGCCCTGCAGAAAATATGTATTCTCTGTCTTCTCCAATTTCACTGATAAACATAAGTAATTTGTAAGTCATCGAGACATAATTTAAAGGTATAGTGGAGGATTTTCCCGAATTTTAGAAAAGAACCGCCCTCTGTACTTCTTGAAAAAATGCACATGCGCAACACTCTGCCTACTCCCGAGAGGGAACGCCTATTAAACGTGTGCACGAGAGTGCACTGTTTACAAGTTGCTGTCGGCATGGCTCATACAAGCCTACTTTCCAAAAGATTTGCACTTTTTCACAAATTGAGATGTTTACCGTGTGTGCGTGACTTGTGCCAGGGCTGGCATCGCTAATCATAGCTTACATCAACTTTTACTAGCAGTGATTTTAAATGGATTTCTCCAAATAGCATGCCAAACTTTACCTGTCGAGTAGAAACTTCACGACTGAGGCATCAGTGGTAAGCCCAACCTGTGCTTTTAGCGCACGCCAGCGTGTGTGAAATATTCTCCCAAAAGCTTCAATGTTTCAATGAATGGCTGAAACCGTAGCTCAAGCTCACCACACATATACACCGATATACACCTGAAAGCTAGGGACGTGCACGTACGACGGCCTTACGTAAACATATCACCAGAATGATTGACAACTAGGAGGACCAATAGTCTTGATGATCCACCCGGAAAAAGAAAATCCTCCACTATACCTTTGAGGCCTATACCCTAAATCATTGGTTCTCAACCTTTTTTTTTCCAGCGCCCCCCTATCCATTATACAGGTCCCTAACGCCCCCCCATCAAATATTATGTATGTTAATTGCCCCGAATATTAATGATTATGCCCTAATATAGGCCTATTATTGTTGTTACTATTGTTATCAAAAATCAAATTGAATGACAAAACAACACATGTATTAGTTTCCCAGGTATCAAAAAAGCCATGTGAATAGAAATTATATATTTACAGGTTTTTAAAAAAAATGCAACCATTTGAAATTCAAATTAAATAACAGCAGCCAATCTAGCCAAGACTAGATAACATTCAAACTATAATTAGGTATTATCAAAAGGCCTGCTGCATGGTGTGAACCTCAGCACCTTTATAAGATGACTATAATTTGAATGTCCTTTTTTGTTTGTGAAGTGACCTTGGATGTCATGAAATGCGCTTTAAATAAAATGTATTAGGCTATTATTATTATTATTATTATTATTATTATTATTATTACAAACACTAACAGTAGCCAATCAGAAACAGCTAGCAATTTAACATTCAAATCTAGTTTTCATTCAAATCTAAAATCGAATTGTTCCAACGGAAAACAAGCTGGCACTTATCAAGGGGTAAAATCAGAAGACGCACGCACGCACACACGCACACAGAAAAGTATTTTGGTGATGACAAACGACTTGAAGAACGACACCTACTGCCGAATGGAAATAAGTTTACAACCTTGGAAGTTAGTGAGAGCCGTTTTTTAGGGATAGAAGAGTCTAGGTTTGCTATCGCCTGTCTTGGGAGTAAATAGCGGAAAAAACGTTTGGAGAAAATGCAACCCCACATCGCGCTGTGTTTTGTGGAGGTGTGTGAGAGTCCCGTACAGTAAACAGTGACATCACTGCCTCTATCGCTTCCATAAGAAAGTTTTAAAACACCAAACGCAAGCCCTCAACTGGCCGGGAGTGTATGGAACAGCTAAATGTTTGCCAAACAACAAAGCACAGTCAATCTCTCTCGCACGTCTCTTTTCTTTCTCTCTTTCTCCGTGAAATGAAGCTGCATTCAGGTACAGTAGGAAACATTGTGTTCTATAAACCATCTGACGAAAAACTGTTACTGTGAAATATAGTCTACTTGTGCTACATTGGGGGGGTGGGGGTGGGGGGTTAAAGAATACAACAGGACGTCGCGGCGATGGCTTTTTTTCTTTTCTTATCTGAACGCAGCTTCACTAGTAGCTACAGAGCTCATTTAAGATTATGCTCTTACGTCGCGTTTCCATGAAGGCAGCACGGAGCTGCGCCAAACAAAGCTGACAGAAGCACAGAAAAGTTAGGATACCCGTCTGGTCCAGTCGCAGTGCTGTAAACTGGCAGCTTTTAATGTTGCAGACCACTTATTTTTTTAGAAGTTTAAGTGTAAACATGTATTATTGTGAATCTTTGGTTTAAACTAGCTTTCAAACAAACGCCCCCCAAGGGCACCTCAACGCCCCCCTTTACAAAATATTGCTTCCAACACCCCCCATCATCTTCTGAACGCCCCCTGGGGGGCGGTACCGCCCCCGTTGAGAAACACTGCCCTAAATAGATGCTATCTAAATGAAAGCTGTAGTCATTAAGTCCTCGCTATATACTCCATTGCAGCCGGACACCGGACTGTACAGAGATATCAACAGAGGAGCACAGATGCGGAGACTCAGAGATGCGGAAATGCTGACCAATCAGAGCAGACTGGGTTTTCTCGGGAGGGGGACTTCAAGAGACAGGCGCTCCTCGGCCTGCGTCTAAGGCCCTATTTGCACGGGAGTAGAATTACCAGTTTATCGGTTAAGCCCCCAACGTCTCCTTCCAGGCAGTGCTGCCTAGGTAAACATATTTTAGAGAAATCCCTGTGAGCTAAAACATTCATATTTCCAATGTTCTGAACACTCCAGTTTCAACCGATTTGCTCTAGGCAGGGACTACTGGAGTGGGCTTTTTTTTTTAAAGCTACTGCAGTGCTGCTGCATGTAGCTACATGCTAACGACAGTAAAACATGTCATCTTGGCTGGCCATTGTTGTTAAACTCTTCCCAATTCTGGGTCACATTACTCCTGACACATTTCCGGTTATGTAGTATATTTGGTTTAAAAGCCTTTATTGACATTTTGACTGTAGAAAGTGCTGCTATATTCTATTAGTGTACACTGCTTAATATAGTAGCTACATGTTAACGCCAGATAGCTGTAATCTTTGCATCCAATGTTGGTCATTTCTCCCCAATTTTGGGGTCGCATTTCTGCTGAAACATGTCAGATTGGGTAGTATTTGGTTTTAGAAGCCTTTATTAGTGATTTTTTACGGTAGAAAGTCCTGCTATATACTCCGTTGCAGCAGCTCCAGCTGCAAGTAGGAAAACGACAGCGGAGCTGAGATTCCAGGAAAACACGCTAGCTAATCAGAGCAGACTGGGCTTTGTCGGGAAGGGGGACTTAAAGAGACAGGCCCTCCAACAGAGCGTCTCAGACAGAGGGTGACTACAGGAGCAGCAGCCATGCGCAGGATAAGAAAGATAAAGTGTTTTTTGAACATTGAAGCACGTAAACATGACCTTGTACAAACACAAAATACAAGTATGAACCTGAAAATGCTTAATAATAATTCCCCTTTAAGACAGAGGGTGGGGTGGCGCCTGGATAACTTTTTTGGTGTACTTTGAAATGAAAGAAGAGTGAAAGGATATACTATATATCTTTCAGTTTATTTTTGATTAAAGCAGCGTTGGGTACCCAACGTAGGGTAACGACATTCATCCACTGTGTTAAGCAGACTTAGCCTTTATAATTCAATTCACATTAATGCGCAGTATGTGTTTTGAGCTTAACCAGGATTCCAAGTTTGTTTGTTTCCCGCTGGTTAGTAATTTCGGTAATAGGCAGCTTGTGAAAAAAATTAATTGAAATGCCAAATTTACATGAAAACTTTGTGATTCTAATTGCGAGAATCATGCGAGACCTGACAGAGAAAGGCTACATAATATTTAGAAATTCAGACTCCAAGCCGATCTGATGTTTACAGGAATAAACAAGCACAAATGTGTGTATATCATTGAAACTCTGGTGGTAAATTACACACAGAGTCTGGGTTCCTGGTACAATATTTTATTTCAGTTAATTGTGTTAAGTGTGTGTGTGTGTGTGTGAGAGAGGATGCCTTATGGATACAACCTCAGAGTTACCATTTCACATTCCTCACAATGATTATTCATCCTCATAACAAGACACAGAGTTGTTCATCTGACTTGATGATCACATTTTCACCATAGCAACACCGCCTCTCCTCTCTCTGTGACTACTAAATACCAGTGATATCCATTGTTTCGTTTTGTGTTACAATTGTGCGAGATGCATGGGTATTATGTTTCTCTCAACCTGTTCCTCACGGTGTAAGTCAGGTTATAGACCATGAATAAATGGTGAAATATACCATCTGTTGTTAAGACAACATAGAATGAAATGCTTCACTAAATGCTTAAATACTTTCTGAAATAATACTTTTTGAATATTGTTCTGTGTAATTAACTAAAAGATTTCGTCCATTTGATGAATTTTTCTCATTCTGATCCTTAACGACCTGCTCCTCCCAAACTAGGTCAGCTCTGATGTTCTGATCTCTGTGTTCCATTTCATTGGAATCGACACTGGAATAAATGATGTGTGTAGTTTTTATCCATGTTTCCATGGTTACAGTGTGACATTGGCATTAATGTGCCTGTGGGAGGGACTATCGCTGTTTTCCAACACTGATGCTTGCTTACATAGATAAAAAGCAAGAGATTGCATTAAACAATAATAATGACATTACACAAATTAAGAAAATACAATTTATTGATCTTGTTTCTCCTAATCCTCTGATTCCTTTTCCTGAAATCTCATAAATGTATTTTTTTCATCTTGTTCCTTGACTGTGATATTTAAACTTCACTGTGCAGACAATTTGTTTGTGCACAATGTGGGGAGCAACGTTTTTCTGTGCTCACATTAAATCTCAGTTTAACTCATGGCCTACCCACAGGATTTGTGACATCACAATTAGTTTGGAGCTAATTGTGGTCGTATGCAACTTACACTTATGTCAGAACTGGTGAGGAAGCAAAGGCTATCTAAAGCCTTTCAAACTGTCAACCATGCAAAGTTGAAATCGAGAGGACTTCTTGGTGGACACTTGACCATCAGAAGTCTTTATTCATTTATTGTCTAACTCAAATCTGGGGTCCATTCTTCGTACGTTGCTTAAAACATCCGAGATCAAATGACACATCCTAGATGATATCATCGTGCTAACCATGATCTGGCTAATTAGGTTCTTCGAACACAACTGCTGTTTGATGATTAGTATAGCTGGATTGAGTTAGTGAGATAATTGCACGTTCATGCACTTGTTTAAAAGGGGATATGTATCGATAGCAGAAACTTTGATCAGCAACGCTGCTATTGGCTGCTCACCGTGGCCAAAGAGCGCGCTCAGTCTTTCAACGCAGCAGAGTAAGAACTATTACTGGAAGGGTATGCTGAGTTTGAAACAATAATTAAAACGCCAGGGAACACCTCAAAGTCTGCAAAAGCCAGGAGAGAGGGCTGGCATAAAGAAGGAGACAAATTAAATCCGTAAGTGTTAATGGTTATATCACTTATTACAGTATATATTCTTGTATTTTAATAATTTCATAATTGCTTAATGTCAGAGCCAGCTGAGGACCCACTAGAACATGGGAACAAGTAAAAGTGAAGTACAAGAATATTCTTCAAACTAGTAAGCTTTTCTACTTCTACTGTTTAGTCTCTTTTACCCAAAAACATTTTAAATGATGTGTTTGTCTGTTTATAACAGCAACCAAGAAAAAGGCGGAGCATAAAAAAACAGGTGGTGGTCCTGCACCCCCACATTATACCCCGGCAGAAGAGCCGGCCCTTGGGCTAAATGCAAACTAAATGTGGATGGCATCCCTGGGGGCAGCTCTTCCTTAGACCTAAAGCCAGGGACCAGTAACACCAACACCTTAATTACAGGGAAATGAGTTTTAAATCATCTTGCTACAGTGTAAATAATTTGTTGCTGCATTAAATTAAGTATGTCTATAATCCAAATGACTGGTACAGTCATTCCAACAGATAAATACTGAGTCAATTGCTTTGACTTGTGAAGGTGAAAACTAATATGTTATTGATCATATTTTTTCCTAGTGTAGTTCATTGTAATGCCATGGTGTTCTCTTTTTTTCCGACGAGTCAAACTTTTAACGTGTGGCTCCAACAAGTTGATAATGTAGATGAGACCCTCCCGAGATCTCTCAATCAGCAGATTATCGCGCTGCGCTAAAGGATCCTGTCGATCTCGCAAAACGCGATTGCTTCAAAAAGCTCTTTGAATTATTGTGACACCTTCAGCAACAGGTTACTAACGTAAAAACGGACAAGACATGGCTGCGACAGACTTCCCATATCACCTCAGTTTATATAGCCGGGATCTAATCCTGTTGACAGGAAATAAGCCTGCTCGCGAGCAGGTTTAAGATTGCGCACCTGTTGCTATGACAGCAAGTCCAGGATGAGCGTCGAAGAACTAAACAATCCAAGTTCATGCCAAATCGTCAACAATCAAATCCAGCTAAGTGAGTTAGCGACGTACGAAGAATGGACCCCTGGACTCTCTATATCTGTATATCTCAAACTTACAATAGTCAGCTCCAGCTAAAGTATTTATGGTGCCTGGATAGCAATGTTTTTTTTACTGGTTTTCAAATGTCATTGCTGTAGATCCTTGTGATGTGGATCAGTGAGTCAATGTCACGCTCACTCCAGCTTGATGTCATCCATGTAGAGGAGGTGGCTAATGGTTACTCCACTTCGGAAACCTGTTTCCGTAGCCACTCCTAGTGATGATCTGACTGATGCAGAATGGCAGCGGGGACAGAGCATTTCCTTGGTATATGTTTACTTTTGCGATTGGCTTTGAGTTGGTGTCCTGTTGATACAGTTCCAAGCATTCCAGTAACCATGAGTGCGGCAACGAGTTGTAGGCTTATTGTAGTCGATCCAGGGAGTGCACAGGTTAGTGTGTCTGTTCTTACACTCTCGAGGGGCTGCTTTTTCGACCACTAGCTGGTGTTTGGCACCCCTGTTTTCTTTGTCAATTCCTTTCCGGGCCCAGCTTATCTATTGAGCCATGTGCCTACTCATTTTCGCTGCAATGATGCCTTATAGGAGCTTCCATGTTTTGCAGAGGCAGGTTACTCGCTGGTAGTTGGAAGGAATTCATGATCAGGATTGTCCGGCCTTGGGTTAACCACTCTGGGAGGGTCCCATCTCTCAGCAGCTGGTTCAGTTGCCAGGGTTAGGGTGCAGTCAGTTTCTTTAGCCAGAAGGTGTGGATCAGATCAGGCCCTGGTGTCATCCAACTGTTCATGTGAGAGACTTGCTCTTGGATGCCTGCCATTGGGATGGTTACTGGGTCTTGTTCTGACAGACTAACTATTCTAGTAACAAATGTAGGAGTGCTTATTCTGCCACCCAGGTCAAATATCAGCCTACAGGTTGGCTAATTTGGGCATGCATGTGTGTATAAATCATACTCCACAAAAACATCTAGCTTTAAGCTAACTCTGGTAAATAAAATACAAGTCTGGTGTGAAAACTTTAAGCCTTCAGTTCACGTAGAAAAGGGGTTCCCAAACCCCCTTGTATTGTCCATGCTTTGCTAGCATAAGCACCATGCAACATTTATTTATATTTAGCACAGCCCCCAGTTTGGGAACCAATGACACTGAGACTGAAGTAGAAGAAAGAGTAGATGTAGGCCTACTTTCAAGGTGATTGGACTTTCTTTGGAAAGAACATTCCAGACACAGATGATTCTTTATGAATTTATGTCTTAAAACATGTCTGGAATAGTTCATTAAAATGAATAGTAAGGTTTGTAAATAGTGCAAATGCTGATTCATTTTAAGTTTCATTGAATATAGTTTGAGACAACACACGTTATAAACTTTCAACAGCAGGTGTTTATTAGCATTACAGTTTTGTATAAACACAAGTTGCTTCTAATATATCTTCAATACATTTAATTTTAAAAATGTATGCTAGCTGTGTATTGTGCCAGGCAATGCTCTATGTTGCTTTGAAAATGATGTGTCTATTCATATAGTGTTTTACTTGAACATGTATAAGATAAAGTACAAATAGACATAAAGCATTATACGGACAAAAATAATCACCAAATGGGTTTCCCTAAAAGCCACCACTGGGAGCCAAAGTAACAAAAGCAACTGACTACAATGGCACTCATTTAAAGAGTAAATCAACCGTGATTCATAAAGGGCAGCAAACTGCTGTTTAACTGCTATATGTAATACTTATACTTTTCTTAAGTACATGTTTGAGGTACTGTTACATCACTGGAGTACTATAATTGTGAAGATTTTCTACTACTACCTACACTACACTACCACTACAAAAAGAGTTTTTTATAGAGAATTACATAAATTACCTACTTTCTTACTACTTTACTATTTACTCCACTACATGGATCCTGAGTTACTTTGCAGATTAAGTATTGTTCTAACAGTGGTACATAACTGCAGCAGAAAGTCTTGTTTTTGTGGATGTCCAGTGATTTAACTTCTCACATTGCTGCAGCGATGCAGACATGTACTCTAGGGTGTCAGTTCACCGTGACATCTCAGTTGGTGACTTGCAGGCAAACGGCACACTTCTGACCACACCGAACTGTCATTAAGTGAGACTATCACATTGCTGCATTTGTAAATACATCACCCGAATTCTTTCTTTCAAAAAAGCACAAGCAGGAATGTGAAAAAAAGGCCCTATGGCAGGCATCAACAGGAAGCCGTGTTCTTTGATCTTTGCTTCAGTTTGGTTGACTGCAAGAGACTTGTCAAACAGGCCAGTTTGACATAAGTCCTGTAGCACCCAAGTGTTTTAACTCCACAAGGATGTGAGACTGTGCTGTGCTGCAAAAGCTGGCTAATTACAGTTGCAAGTTTTAGCTGAACTTGTAAGAACACGTAAGGTCCATGTTCTAGGTTCTGCCATGTTCTCCACAATTTTGTTTTCAGACCACAACGTTTTTAAATATATGTCACCGAAACGTGGACACCCTATGGTGACAACGCTGAGTACCTGGAACAGACAACGTCCGTAATTATTACCAACGACTGGAGGGCACCAGCTAATACTAATCCCTTGTGAATAGGGCTAAAGAGTCCTCGTGAGCTGAAGGGTGGTAATATTCATGCTGTTGTACTTCTGTGTGCACCCCAATTCCAGAATCCAATTCCAAAGCCAAAACACCTGCTACATTTAATGTTGCTTTACTCTTTAAAAAGTTGGTCCGTTAGCATCTTGTGTGCTGTTGGGAACCCAGCTGTAGGTGAGTAACAGATTCAATTTAAAGCACAGTACATAAACAAATGGTTATCAACAGAGCAAAACATTACTTACACATTATATGTGGGTGTTTCCTTTAGCTTGGCATTTGTATTACAGATGTCATATGTCATCTTAATGCAGGGATGTTCTTTTGACATGATGATCAGTTGCTCTTCCATATGGTGAACATGTTATGTTGTCACTTAACTGATGCCATTGAGCTGAAGTTTTAATAGAAATACTCTGACAGAATATAAGATTACAATTCACAATGTATTTAGATCACTATAACATTCATGCTCTGTACATTGGGAGGTAAATATATTTCATATAAAGAACACAAGGACCATGTCTCCTCTCTTTGGAATGATTCAGTATGTGATATATTGAGCTCAAATATTCAGACGTATTATCTTGTGTATTTACAGCAATGAGCGTCAAATTGACATTTGAACATACAGTGGTGTATTTTAAACTTATCACTAGTTACTACCTTTGAATGATACATTACATTGACTTTTACATATCTTTAGACAGTGTTTTTACAGTGAACTACCAAATGAAACAAAACGTCAAGTTGTTTAGCCCAATGATCCAGGCAAATGCTTTCGTTTGGTAGTTGTACAGGCTTCATTCTGAATTATAATACAGAAAATGTGATTTTCAACTCTCATGGCACAGGATTTGTTTGTTATATTCTGTTTTATCAGGGAAAATACATTTTGTGTGACATCTTCGGATTAAAAGATAAAAAAAAGTCAGTCTAGTGAGACAATCCATTTAACAAGAGTGTTCTTGTGGTTCTCCAGCAACATCTGATCATCAGAGACATTGCATACAGGGGTACTACACTGAGCCATGTATTGGCTATTTAGTCACTGCACATAACAGTGGAAATCTTTTTTAACCTTTGGCCAAAGCATTCACAATTGGCATTTCATCGGCTGACTAAATCATTTTACATTTTACAAATTTGTCTGGGGTTCTACAGATGTGGTGGCAAAAATTATGTTGATAGTATAGGCAGGACAAACTGCATACACACACACACTGTGTACACACACTGCCATGTGGGGCTAAGGCATATTCAGGACATCCAGGGACAGTAACCATCCTGTGGGGCTGCTCTTTGGGTGCAGTGTTTTTTACCCCAGGATGGATGGGAGAGAGGCTTGTTTATTTGGGGCTTGTTTACTTATAAGTCATTTCCCCTGTAGATTAAACCCAACGTAGCCAGGAAAAAGTAAAACATTTTACCTATAGTTTTTTAATAACATAAGATTTTATTTTGGGGCTCTGGCCATTGGTTCTATCAGCTATGACAATACTGTAATTTACTTGGTTTATGTTTTAACCTGCACGTTTGTAGAAAACAAGGTCTTTTGTATGTACATTTCTATGGATGGCTTCTCCTGCCATCATAGGAAAACATTAGCCACTTTGCAAAACAGTGGCTACTTCTCAGATTACACATTCTCCTACTAGTGCGTCCACATAGCTGATATATATTGTTTGCTACTTTTTAACTTTGCGTGGATGAATTGTTTTTTAGACAAGTCCAAGGTAGACAGAGAGGTGCCATTTGGAGGCAGAGGACCTCCAACAGTCCAAGCCAAGGCTAAAACCAAAAGCTGCCTGAGCCAAGAGTAGGGCTGAGAATGTTTAAAAAATACTTTTTGAAACAGATACAATTGCAATAAAGTTTTTGTAGTGATGTTAATAGATATATTTTGAAAACTAACTGTGATGAATAGAAAGATATTTTTGACCAAAATAAGCCAAACAAAAAGCTTCATTGTTTCATGTTGTCTTTACACAGACATAAACTACAGTATGAAAAAAAAAAAAAAACTGGTTCATGTGTTAATATCTGATCAATGATTTTTTTTTTTTTCATCTTTTGGTGCAGTGGTAGCAATTCAGTTGATGACTACTCAGAAAGGATTTAGGTTCCATACCCGGCCGTAGCTACGAGCAATAACTCCTGGTAGAGATGTACAATGGAAAACAACAGCTGAAAGTTGTTTTTGGAGATGGGAGGCAATTTGTCCTATCTTGATAGGCTGTGAGGAAACCTCAATCATACTTGTTAGACCCACTGTACGCCCACAGACTCAAAGCACTTCATGCTCCCTGTGGGTCAGACTGCCCAGCTCTGTCCTCCCTACTCCACCACACACCTCTGCTCTCTCTTCCCCCGGGGCTCAGAGGGAAAACACAGTCATTGACCTGAAGACACCTCCCCTGATAAGAATCTAAACTACATCAGCAAACCAGAAAATACTTTGTGTTTAAAAGTTTCTGAATGGAGCACTGCCTCACAGACAATAGGATCTGAGAGGAAATAAGGGAAGAGAGAAGCGGGGATGACATGTAGCAAAGGCCGCTGCCAAGTTTCAAACAGGGCTGTTATTTGCTCGTCTGTCTCTTAAAACCCTAGACCACCAGGATAATCTAATGTTTTTTATATATATAAATAATTCCCCACTGATAAGCAAGTAGGTCTTCTTTTAACTCTGACGATGACACTTCCTATTATCCCTCCTTATCCCCAGCAACACCTAACTATGGCAAATGATAAGGTGGCAAATAATAAAAGTCATATTAATCATCTTTAAAAGGTAATTTGTAATGGTTTAAGAAAGCACTAATGAAACAATGGCATCCTGCTGATAGCTGTGTCAGATCAGAAATGGTTATTATGGGTTGTTCGTGAAGGCAATTAGAAACATTTCGTTTAGTTTGAAGTGGCTTTTAGCGGCAATTAATCTCTAAAAATGCACTGAATATAAAATTGAGAAGAACAGTAGTTTAAGAGAGTACAAGCATTTTATTTTTCACAAGTTTGGTGAATGTCTGTGTTATTGCCCAGTTTAAGACGGATGGACTTTCTCATGAATATCGTGCCTGGTGAAGCTGTAATTTAATACTTTCAGTCAGTAAAGAAGTCTAGCCGTCAGTCCAATTTCCCTAAACTCGGCTGGCATCCATTTATTCTACACATCTTGTTAATTAAGTATGTCAGCTAGCCAATATTTGTCTGGTGACATTTGTCTTTTTACGGTTCCTGCCTTCTCTTTCACACTCTTCATTTCTCTATTCTTTTCTTTCCACACATTCTGTTTCTCTTCTGTTTGCATTTTACACTGGGCAGCCATTCTCAAGTTGTTGTTGCTTGAATCTCAATACAGGCTTTATTCTCATTGTGAGAAAACAAAGTAAGAGGTTTAAGAAAAAAAAGATGTCACAAACAGTTTTTTTGTGATTGGATCTAAAGTTTCAATGGAAGTAATGCTTGAAAAAAAACTAGAGACTAGCGGCAGGTCCTGAGTGTATTGATTCCAACGGGAGAAGTGAACAAAGTCCCATAGTCACCAAAGTATATATTGGACCCATTTTTCACAAGCCACAAATCTCCAGAATATTCCGAAGTTAAAATAGCGCTTTTCAGACGGACTCATCAGGAGAAAATTAACTTTGTTTGAGACCTGTTTCTGTCTCAGGACCAAACGTTCACGAGATCTGGCAACACAGATAATCTAACGTCAGCTAACGTTTGTGAACGCCCTAACAAAACTAATATTCCTGAAGCTAAATATGTCTTTTAGCTGTGTAAATATCTAACGTTAGCAAAAGAACATAATAAATTATTTAAATATAACTTTTCATCCATCCACACAACATTCACTACACATTCAAACGAGGTCACGCCCCTTCACGAGACAGGAACTGTGTACCGTTTAATACCATTGGCGCTGCTTGAAATACGCTATCTTTAGTATAGAGGATCTTTGACTATAGTGATGGACGGCTCTTGAATAAGAAGAAGACAGGGGGTTGCAGATCATACAAAAAAGTAAAAATGTGAGTGTACATTTGAAGAGGCGTCCCATAGTGGAGAGTGGCCAATACAAAGACCTGCTAACAGAGCCAGTTTTACACTGTGCAAATGAACGATCACTATGACCCTGAATTTATTGCAACTAGGACAGTAGAGCTAACATTAAGAAACGTGTTAAATCCAGTGTGGGGGCAAATGGTATTATCTGATCTTATTATCCTTTTTTTAAGTACTTCTTGAGAATTATGATTCCAATCTGCAATGTAATAAAATGTTATAATTTCAGTGCAATATCTTCTTGTATTTTGCTCTAAAATGCTCCATAATAATGTTCAAAGCTAAACCTATAACTAAAATAAATCCCAGCAAGAGAGAGAAACACTGTTAAAATGAAAGGGAGACTGGGTGGAAGACTAATTACTAAATGAAGAGATACTGCAGGGATGAGAGCAAAATGAATTAGCAGAAGTTGTGCAATGTTCCTGCAGAGTCTCCAGTGTCTCTCACTGAGGACAAAAACTGACAATAAAGGGAAATGTTTTCACTTCACAACGTCTCTTTGGGATTCACTTCCCCTGTTTCTATATGGTGTGACAGTCATACAATTATATTCTAAATTATAGTCATTCAAAATGATCAGTGTTTAGTAACAAAACATGTTGTGATAGATACAGTATTTGCACTAAAAACTGCTGATAGAATGACGACGTGGGAGACCAGAGCAAAGTGGTGTTGTTGCAAAACTTCAAATTTTAGTCAGAATGAAGGAATTTCATTTAAAGTGACTCCATAACAACTGTCCTTTGGACTTGGAGTCATGCTGCATTGTGGGTAATTCAAGAAGTACAGCACCTACAATAGACTATAGCAGGGACAGTTTAGCCTCTTTAGGAGACTAGCGGCAGGTTCTGAGTGTATTGATTCCAACGGGAGAAGTGAACAAAGATTATTTCGCCCCATAGTCACCAAAGTATGTATTGGACCAATTTTTCACAAGCCACAAATCTCCAGAATATTCTGACTAAAATAGCACTTTTCAGACATGAGAAAATTAACTTTGTTTGAGACCGGTTTCTATCTCAGGAACAAACTCTCGCAAGATCTGGCAACACAGATAATCTAACGTCAGCTAACGTTCATGAACGCCCTAACAAAACTAATGTCCCTGAAGCTAAATATGTCTTTTAGCTGTGTGAATATCTAACGTCAGCAAAAGAACATATTAATAAATTATTTAAATGTAACTTTTCATCCATCCACAAAACGTTCACTACACGTTCAAACGAGGTCACGCCCCTTCACGAGACAGGAACTGTGTACCGTGTCATACCATTGGTGCTGCTTGAAATGCGCTATCTTTAGTATAGAGGATCTTTGACTATAGTGATGGACGGCTCTTGTCACAGAATCGGTTACGTCAAGTTGATATCAATCCTTTTGAATCTTTAGAGTTTTGATTCGTGAGCACTGGTACCTACAAACGGGTTTGACAGGCCGACCGGGTACTTACAAGACCCTAAAATACGGTATTTCAAAAAGATTTGTTCGTTCTTTTTCACCCATATATTATATTATTATATATTATATATTCACTAATAGACTACGGTCTCTAGACAGCAGAGAGGTGACAGGAAATGAGGGGAGTTTCTCTATGATCACAGCCTTAATTTGATTCGAATGACCCCATCGATGCACATTTTGGGCCTAAATTGAAAAGTGAAGGAATAAAATAAGGAACATCCTGGAACAAAAGAATGTGATTAATTGTCATCTCTCTCTGAAATATTTAATAGCAACTCATCTTGAACTCAGTAGTATATGGATATATCCATCCAATCAAATGTGATTTGGGCAGACTATCTACTTACTTTTAATCTGTTACTTTTGGATGCATCGCACTACTTTTATTCATAATTTCATGCATTCGTGATCTGTTTAAGCCTTAGTGCGTGACCTTTTTATATTAATGAACATCCGTTACATTCAAGCCATTGCCAAATGAGTTGATACAAAGCCAACTAAGACTATCAGCTCCACACAACTCTCTCTGTATTTCTCGGTATGGCTATGTTTGGTGTCATGCAACTCGAGTGAAGATAATTACCTCTTCTGAAGCGTCCATCATGTTTTTTTAATCCTCCGTGTCCTCCTTGGCTACTATCAACTGTGTGGAGGAGGGGCGGGCTTGGTCCGCGTTCACGGAAGGCTTGTATCATGTGGATGTGTGGATGTTGTCATTACTTTGAATTCCTTATGGGGGAGACAGACAATACGCACTATAGCTTCAAGAGGCAGGTGGTCAGCTGGTCCCAGGTCTGTTGCCACTTTGTTTAATCTAGCGCAGTCATGTCTCCACGACTCTGTTCAAAACAGCATGGCGGATGCCCAAGCAGGCGTAACGTTAAACGTCATGGCTTTTTTCAAATAGCGCTAGCAGATAACATTTACCGACATATTACCAGCGTACAGTGAAGTACGTACACCAGTAACGTGTGTCTGTTGTGGTACAGTAATGGTAGTCTCGCATTGCCAGACCTACCTCCACAGCGCTGCGGAGGAGGGTCTGGCGAGTCCACACAGCACTCCGGGATGGGAGAAAACCGTGCTCTGATTTGTTGGCAATTCTGCAAACCAATCACAATCGTCTTGGGCGGCACTAAGCGCCGTACGGAGCCTCTGCAAAATAGCCTCGGGATGGAACTTACTTTGGTGAAATGCATACACGTTCGAAAGTTGTTTTAGTCATGCAACAGAAAACTCAAAAACCGATTGGACAGATAGTCTTGATAGCTGTCTCGATTTACCCTGCAGAGATCTACTCAAAAGGTTAACCATAGTTCTCATAAATTGACGGGAGTTTAAAATGCCAACACAAAGGAAGCCCAAGGCAACGGATATCTACATACATGAGTGAATTCCGGCAGAATTTCTGCCGGCAAAGGAGCAATCCCGGAAGTGAAATATATACCATGCTTCAAGATGAATACTACTGCTACCGCTTTCTGGCGTAACCAAGCCAACGATGTGCATTTAACTAGTCATGCTCATTTGTGAATCCTGGTGAGGAGGGACAGAAAAGTAGAAAGTAAAAATTGCACACTGCTTTTTTTTCATGTGGACATGACTGATATAATGTTTCAACCACAGATGGGTCTTCCTCAGATCAAAGTGAAGTAGTTACCAGAAATGTATGTAACAAGCAGTAGAAAACATCACAGCATTATCTCCTAATTAGCCTAATTGATTCATTAGATATAAGACATTTTCAGAAAGATAAGAGACTTCGCTAATCGTATTGTCTTAATGTCCTTAAGTAATTAAGTACTTTAGTACTTCCACTTAAGTGTGGAAGCACTTCAACTTCTACTCAAGTCACTTTTTTGATAGATCACTTGTACTTTTACTCAAGTCTGGGGCTCTAGTACTTTATACATGTCTGTGTACAAGTCTACTGCTTATAGTAGCATACTCATACACTCATTGAGGACTTTGTGAGGTTCGAGCCTGTCCTATGTTGTAGTCCCTCCTTCTTAGTCCCAGGGTGGAAGAACAGGAAGTCATAATTTACTTTTAGTATCCTTTTTTTCTCTTCAATGTGGGCAAAGGTGTCTTGACTAGGTCTTGACAGGTTCCTGAGCCATGCTAAGCTGACACAGTCACAATTTAAGCAGACATAAACCCGGCCCTAGTCTTGCTGTGCCATGGAGGATATTTTAGCACTTCAGCTGACTAGTAGACATTTCACTTCTCAGATGTGATTGCTGCATTTGATGGGCCTTGTACAAATCCTTGTATAGCACGAATAATGTCTGACTTAAGCCCTGCACAAAATTCTGACCTGACATTCCCTTATATTATTCCTTATACAAATGATGAATAACTAACAGCTGTCACTATTCCTTACACGGGATAATATTCATGTCTGAAATATCAGAAGGACAGACTAAGCCAACAGTTAATATTCCATCCATCCATTATCCTATTCAGGGTCGTGGGGGATTGGAGCCTATCCCAGCTTTTGACAAGTCGCCAGTTCATCACAGGGCTGTGGGTAGAAGCCGTAGAACCCGGAGAAAACCCCTGCTAACATGGCGAGAACATGCAAACTCCACACAGAAGGGCCCAAACCAGCAGACTTCTTTATAATAATGAGATGGTACAGGATTTTAATCCACATATCTGTCTAATTGTCTCTCTGACTATATCTCCAGCATAACCATTAGGGTTGGGAGCCCTTAATGAAGAATTCCTGTACTTCCTCTATTCTTCTCCCATTGTGCCCTAATTTCTTTTCAGCAGGCTCATCATTCCTTTTCCCTAATTCCCTCTTCCACATTCTTTCAACCCTCTCCCTCTGTAATTTCCTCCCATCCAAAGGTTTTCTCTTTAGCGTCTCACTCCCTCTACCTGTGCTCCATTTTCTCTCTCCCATCCTCTTACCTCTTTTCTTTGTTTCATTCCCTCCCTCTACACACTGCACTGCATTCTAAACATGCATGTTGTTATTACTCTATCCTTTATAACCTAACGCTGTAAACAGGTGTGGTGTGAGGAAAGAACAGTTCAGTAAAGTTTATCCTTGTTAATTAATCCTAAAACAATGTCTGTTCAGATGGATTTGGTGACAGCAAGTACATTTTCAAAAGAAAAATCTTGTATTCACATAATTGAAATTAGAAGCTGCAAGGTGGATTGTCCAGTGGGCCGGGAATTAATTAGAAGAGAAAATGATTGCTTCAGCTAAAACGCGAAACAAACCAACTTGGTTACTGTAAAATATTAGCTTGCAGTCTTTAATAACATTTAATACTGTACCATGTAACTCTATAACATTATAAAACAGTTGGAACCAATCTGAATCTGTTTAAGCAAAACGAATCTGATGTGAAAAAAGAAACATGACCAGAAATAAACTAAACCCAATCCAAGGACCTGAATAGACCCAAATAGAGAGAACCCCAACACTGGCAGCATGATGCGGTGCGTGGTCACGGAAGGCTTGTATCATGTGGACGCAGCGACAGTTTTGTTGTCATTACTTAGAATTCCTCATGGGGGCGGCAGAAACTACGCACTTTAGCTTTAACGTCCCAACAAACAATGATGGGTACTAGAGTATGACTAATCGACAATCAAGCTGCAGCTTTTTATCTTCTGCATTTACTGTAACCTGGCACTAGTGCAGTGGCCATTCAAAGCGTACGGCTCATCAAATCAACTTTTCACTCTATCCTGCGCTTCCTTGGGTTCTTAGCAATACACCTCCTATGACATAGTTATGTCACACATCCAAGTTGTGGCTACTAACTGTCAGAAACACCGGTAAAATACACTCTGGTTCACAGGGAGAAAAGAAAACATCAAGAGCAGACTTTACCATTAGGCAGGGTAGGCAACTGCTAGCAGCTATAGATTTTTTATATATAGATTTAAAAAAAATATTGAATATGTTAATATTTTTAATTCACTGTACCCGACATTCTAACATTACCTAATTTAGATTAGTTGGCACATGATTCGACGATCAGTCAACCATAGGCCGATTCTAATTCGACTGTGTAAATTCTTAGTCGGGGACAGACCTAGTGCTTACTGACAACGTTATCTTCAGCTTAGTCCGTCAAGGTTTAATTCCCGGGATTGTTCAGGTGCCGCTGGACCCTCATTTTGGCCAGATGTCCATCACCTTCTGCTTTCTTTGTGTTGGCATTTTAAACTCCGGTCGTTAACTGCTCCTCAGATCTCTGCAGGGTAAATCGAGACAGCTAGCTAGATTATCTGTCCAATCTGTTTTCTGTTGCACGACTAAACAACTTTTGAACGTAAATGTGTTCCACCAAAACAAGTTCCTTCCCGAGGCTATTTTGCAGAGGCACCATTGCTCCTTCTGGCAATTGTGATTGGTTTAAAGAAATGCCAATAAGCCAGAGTACGTGTTTCTCCCATGCCGGAATGCTGCGTGGACTAGCCAGACCCTTCTTTGCAGCACTGTGGAGGAAGGACTGACAATGCAAGACTATCTTCAGCTAAGCGCAATTTACTGCCGAGCGCCGCCATAAAGAAGATCACATTTAACTAGCAGTGGGAAGAGGGAAGGGCAAACGTTATGTTTGTTCACAGTACTGTTTTTTGGGTTGATGAGACCATATATGGCAGCATCCGTCTGAAAGAAAACAAGGTAAAGTTTTAAACATTACAGGAAAAAAATCATGGCTTTAAGATCCATTCCCCACCACCAAGTGGAGTGGAGTATCTACGCTCTTATTATGGGCTCTCTGCGTCAGGTGCAACACCTAGAGGTAAAATTGGTATTCTGGTCTGGTCCGGTGTTTGGATTAATATCAAACCATTTTAATTAGTGATGGCCAAATGAAGCTTAATGAACCATTTTCTTTATATTCTGAGCCCACTAGATGGCGCTCTCTGTTCAACAAAGGGTTGAAAGCACACTAAAATGACATTCCTTGATAGCCTGGTCCTACCAGACTGTCGTACATTTCATTTGTACAGAGAGTCTGGCCACTCTCCATTGACAATTGTTAACTTCATTGAAGGCTGGTACTCTGTTGAAGTTCTAAACCATTGGCTCTGCCCTCTGGATCTGCCATAACCAATCGTTAACGTTTGGTCGTGACGTCGTTTAACTTCTGGATATTCGGCAGCGTTGCCACAACGTACAAAATGGCTTCGCTCGCATCTTTCTCCGCCGCCATTACAGAACTACAACTCAAACTAGCGCACAACCTCAACATCATCGTTCTCAGCAACTCCCTCTGTTCACTGATTGGACTGGTAAAGATTGGCCAGGAAAATTATAACTGAGCGGAAGTACGTAGGAGGGTTAGGGTTAGGGTTAGGGCAGAGGGCAGAGCCAGGCTAATTCCTTGAGCCTTTTTCTTTAAACCAAGAGCACCTTCTAGTGACCTCAGAGAAAATAAAGAAAGCTGTTCAAAAAGCTTCAAGAGGCTTCAGTTGGACATCACTAATATTGTTATTGTCACAGCGGTGGCATCTTTTCTCGTCATGGGAAAAAGGGTCATTGGTGAACATATTTCATTATTATTGTTAACGAAATTAACACTGATGCAGAGATATTAATTTCCAAAGAATTTTATTAGTCACTTGACATAACCACCGCTGCTATAAAGTAATTGCTGCTATAAAAGAATTACAGAAAAACTACTGGTCCAATTTTCTGGTCCAAATAACAGGGTCGCCTAATTATTTATGCTTTTGTTTTTATCTTTATTGTGAAGTTAGTTGGTAGACCTACAACTACTGGACATGATTATAATGAAACTCGGTAAATCAAATATCAAAGTCTTACTGGCAGATTGACACAAAATGAAGTGACGTCCATAGTCCTCAGCTGATGAAAGCTCTGTGTTTTAGATGTTTCATGGTGATTAATTCCTCTGGCCATACCGTCAAATCTGTACATTCTACTATTATAATATTATAAACAAATTTCTCTCCATTAATTTTGACATTTAAAGACATAATAATCAGAAGAAAAGGCCTACTTATGTAGAACTCTCGCACTTTAATTTAAAGCTACCATGTGGGCCAAAATTTCATTTGGACAAAAGAAATGTATAAAAATCTATGCAGCTCCTTTCTGATGGGCTTAAGCCTCAATCAACAGTGTTTGAGGCCTAAGGGCAGTAGTGTGAAATTTAGGTCTCATGACTCAATACAAAGAAATAGTTGTAGAACTAACTAAGAAGAAAACTTCCTGATCATCACACATTTAAAAAATACTCTATATTATTACAATTACATAAACCGTATATTATATTTAAGCCAACTCCAAGCATTCGACCCCTACCTCACCCCACCTGTACTCTATGGACTCCTGGAACAGTGTGGAGAATTGATATTGGATTTAAGCATTACAATGCATTAGTTCATTAAATATCTCGAAGTACATACATCAGAAGATGATAATCTTCATGAAGGTGGGTACCACAGAACAGACTTTTTTAGGACAATTTTAGTTCCACTTGTCTCAGCAGTTCAAAACTTTCAGATTGGGGATTGAACATTGCGACTTCTAAGGACTGCTAATGGGGCTATTCCTTTAATCATGTTTCGATATGCTAATTAACACGGAAGTGGACAACTATTGGCTAACAAACTGCAGGCGACTAATGTAAAGTAGCTTATTTGGAGACACAGAGTAAGCTTTTCTACTATTTGTAACTTCTATGGTTCTATGACATGCAAGTAGTATGCAAATCAAATTTATTGAGAGCAAGATCTTGACGTTTGTCAAACCAGATTGTTATTTGATGGCGTATGACCTGGAATGACCAAAACACAAACTGATCACATGGGTAATAGGAGAAAATCACTACTACGTCTTAAATACGGAGAAGTACTACAGTTAATGAGGTGGTCAAGTTGTAAATAATCAAAGTTTCTTTAGAAACATAATTAGCTGCTATTGTTATAAGTATAAGTCATAAGTTAAAGACCTTCACAACATGGCTGCCACAGTGTGGTATGCTACTTATATTTACCTCATACTGCTGCTACCTTCTCCTCTATCCTCCACCATAACAACTTACCCTACTGCTCCACTTTTGCTTTGTCCTCAGTCACAGTCAAAGTCTCCCGGTCATCCCTCCTCTCCTCTATATGTAGATCTCATTTATTCATATTTTAATTTCATTTTCTTCAGTTTTATGGCATCTATGATCTATGGTATCAGATTCAATTGCATAATTTGGGCTGTCAGTCAGAATCAGAGTTTTTAAACATTTATATACAATAATGAAATCGGATAAAATTTCATAAAAGATCACCACGATAAGATTTCTTTCCAAGAAGCTGCCCTACACTTAAATGAAAATGACCACCAAAAGCTCACAGGGAAAATTTTGTTTTTTCTGACCTACTTTTGCGTTCCTTTGCAATAGATTTTGAGCTACTGTACCTTGCAATACCTTATGCATTCCCTCTGATCCATGGTTGGCTGAGTTCTAACGTGCATACAGCATGGATACATTATGATATGGCATACTATTATGTATTATGTTTGATTTATAATTGAGTGCAAGTATGCACACTTTCAGCTGTGGCTCAGCTGCAAGTCTATATCATCACAGCTAATTTTAGATAACTAGTCTTCGCTAGTTACTATTTTTGTTAACATAGCTATATTGCATTTTGACTGGCTGCTGCCTTTGCTGTGATTGTGACAGAATGTAGCTGTGATAATGACTGTAGCCATGGCTTGAGTTGCTGCTATAATTAACGGCAGTGACACATCATTTTTAATGGGTGGTGAAATTATTCCTGAACTCCTGTAGAGTATATTGGAAACACAACTGTCATATCATTAAACTGGGCAGGTTTAAGAATCACTGCTTTACACGCACATTTTGATCTGAATCTATATGTACCAATAGGGATGACTGGCATTCATTTGCAGAATAAACCACAGTTGCTCATCCCCCTATATATGTATCTACTCTTTAGAAGGAACCCTTCAACTAAGTTATGCCATCCATTTCCCTTCATCCCTCTTCCATTCACCTTTTAAACAATATTTCCTTTCTCCCTTCTTCTGTCCCTGCTTCTTGTTTTGTTTACCCCTTCCCTATCCATCCCACCCTAAGTCTTCTCCTTCCATCTCATCTTGTACCTATATTTTTATACTGGCACAGCAGCAGGTTCTTGAACGTCTTTTTGAATGTGGCGTTGCACAGTGCGTAACAAGCTGGGTTGATAGTAGAGTTGACATAACAAAGCCAGTAGCCAATAGCCCACACAGTGTCAGGGACACAAGACTGGCAGAAGGTTGAGATCAACACCATGACGTTATACGGTGTCCATGTAATGATGAAAGCCAGCAGGATGGCAAAGATAGTCTTGGTCACCTATAGAGAATGGGAAGAATGGAGAGAAGAAGAGTTAACTGAGCAAAAGAATAAGAGCACTGATGATCTTCTCTACTTTCCAGGTAGCAATTTGTTTTGTTTATTTAGTTTCTCTGTGATATGAAAATCAATTTGCTGAGAAATAAAACTAGTTTGAGATTATCTATGAGACATAACATTGTTTCTGTTGTTTTGTAGCATGGTGTATCTGTCACCTTCTTTCCACCTACTCTTCAATGAATCGATTGGTCCATGGGGAAAAAAAGTCCGTATGGCAGTTTTTGGGATTTTATAAGTCTGACCGTCGTCCCCACCAATACTACCGCAAACTTGTTTTACCACCTTAGCCGCGCTCACACTTTAGAGCACAGCCGTATTCGCCATCAACGTCATACATCTGCAGCTGCTACACAGCACAAGCAGCAGACCACCATGGAGAGGTACTCTGCATCAGCGCCTTACTAAACGCTACAAAGAAATAACGGAGGCAGACATGCTGAGCACTGTCCAGAAGCCAGGTTACCAACCTAGCACTAAACCTGCAGAAAATACTTCCTTCTCAGGTTTCAGGGTTTCTCTATGTTTATATTTAACACTTTGCACCATTTTATTACACCTTATTAAGCAGTTCTTACTTATTCTTTCTTCACTGGGAATTTAGACTTATGTTTACATTTTAATTATTTGAGTGATTTCCATGGTTGTGTTGACATTTCTGCTTTTTATAACTGAGGGGATTATAATCAGAGGAAGGTTAAGTTTAAAATAAAAATGTTTAAATTTAATATATTTTTCTCCTGGTCCTTATTTTAAATAGGTCATAAAAAATATCAATAATTATCGATATCGACATGAAACACTTATATCGTGATACAGTTTTCAGCCATATCGCCCAGCCCTAGTTGTGTACATCAAAATGTTTTTTTTACTGAGGCCACTATACGACCTTATGAAAGTAACACCAGCGATTATCTGATCAATGAGAAGTTGGCTTTAGAAGAGCATATTGACCAACCAATCAACTAACCAACCTGGAGTCATCAGCCCTAATCTGCTTTAGCTGTTTTTGCTTGCCTATGGCCTCATAACGTATACTTATAAGATGTGTTTAGCTCACTTGCTATAGACACCTCAGCACTTGTCAAGGTAAAGGGGATGGTCTTTTAATATGTCATATACCTTGTCACATGCTTTTGGAGTTACTTTCCTGGTATTGTAGTTCCATTTTCTTCATACTGCTCTGCTCTGTAGGCTGTTGCTTTACAACTGTCTGTTTCTAGACTGCATTCTTAATTTGTAGGCTGCAGTGGGTTTGTGGCATCTCGGATAGTTTCGCTAATCCATGGGTTCCTGTTGTGGAATGATTTTTCTTTAGTTTTGGGTTCAGTTGCTTCTGTTGTTTCACAAATTGAATCTACCACAGACAAGGGGGTAAGCGAGCATTCGGAAAGCCTACCTCCTATGATGAGATTCTAGGCTAACAAGCCATCACCTTCTATTAGCATTCCATTGACTCCCATTCATTTTGGCGTCACTTTGACAGCGAATAACTTTACATCTGAAGCATTTAAAGACTCTATTTGTCTATTGTTTATTTCTAAAGAAACACAACAATGTATAAAAGGCTCCATTACCTTGTATCTCACGTTATGGCCATAGCAGACGTTTTGTAAAAATAGGCTAACGATAGTAGAGATATTATCGTATAGTCAGGAGAAGCTTGCAAGAAGTTGAAACTTTCATTAGCTGGTTAAGTTTAATTATTAATGTTAACTAGCATTTTAGTTAACAATAGTTAACAATTTAGTTAGCAATAATTACCTTGCCTATGTTATCTCCTTACATTTACCTATGCTCTCCGTCTCTGCAAGATTCAGAATGATTGCGATTTCTCTTGGCACAGCTACCATAAGACTTACAATGTTTAGACAGGTTGCTCACGTCACATCTACGTCGTAAAGCTCAGTTTGAGGCTGCGCAGTAACATTCAGCCATCACCGGAAAAATGACTGGTCTCAGTCGAAGTATATGACGTCAATGACCATTTATTTTACTGTCTATGGTCATTTAGTGCAGACTGTAGGGTGGCCTATGATTGGCTTGACCATTTCGTGACCTCACAGGTCACTGGGGGGATGTGCCATAGTTTGTTTACATACTTTGGCTGCTTCTCCCAAACGCAAGTAGTGATTCCGCTCTATAACCGTTTTTGAAAGGTGTTTAGCAGTGATCCAGTGTGTTTATTCCCCTTGTGGGACCAAAATGTTCTCTTCCAAAAGTGCTGACTACCTAGATAAGAGCCACTCCTCTGAGTTTTGCTCAGCGCACCCCCTGATATTTTGAAATTCAAGTATGTTCTGTGGTGATTTTGAAGACTGACAGACCAAAATCAGGAAAAAAAGTTGTTTAAGATGCACGCTTTGTCACTTCAAAAGCTCAGAGGAACATTTCCAAATGCCATCTGTCATTTTGAACACTAATGAAGTGAAGTGACTGCAGCTCAACAGCAACTCATCAACAGCTGCTCCGTACCCCATTGACACGCAGGTAAACTGGGTAGTCCCACCTGTAAACCAGCAGCATACCGTATGTTGCCATGCAAAACCAATAGTTTTAGCTTTGCTTGTTGTTATGATAAATTATACTGCTCTTTTCTGTGTCTGGATGATCAGTGAAGATGTAACCTGCATCATGATACAGTTTGCTTGTATCACCTACTCTTCAGACTGTGCTTTTTCACACATTTAGGGACACTGAAAAAGGATGAAGCTGAATAATTTGTAATTACGATGTGCAATTGAGCAAACCAATAATTAAACCCATTGCAATGCAAACTATATATATTTCATCGTTACAATAATCTAAGGGTAAACAACTTAATTATACTCATTTGTAGAGGGAGAACACCAATCGAACAAAGAGCCGTTGATGTACTGTACGCCTATATGTCAGCACAACATCATTTATGTCTCATGCCTGTTATAGATTATATTAATGCAGTTTTAAATGAACGTACTTTCTTTTCTCTGGCAGCCATCTGTCTTTTCCTTTTCACTTGGCTTCTAGCAATGCTTGCAAACTTTCTTGCCACAGTCCTAGGACGGCTGATTGGGATTGAATGCCTCTCGGCTCCCGCTACGGGGGGGACAATCTCTAAAGCGGTGATGCATTCATCCCCGGCCTGCTTCGTTACAATCTTTATCTTGGACCACCTCGAGTTGGAGGGGATCTTGGATACTGCAGGATTGGCTGTTGATGTGGCCTCTGGGTTGGGATTTGTTGCAGCCTGTAACAAAACCAAGACAGTTTTGTTAGAAACTTTTATGTCCAGTAAGGATGGATGAAGGTGTTTGAAGTCATTATGTACCACAAGAAAAGTGCAAGAATGCTAATCCAGAAAGAGTAGTAAATCATCTGGATTTGTATCAGTTGCTTAATTACATTTTCTGAAACAGTGATGCAGTTTTCAATACACTAAGGGGGCTTTCACGCCTGCCTTATTTAGTGTGGTTGAGTAGCACTAGAGTTTATTGTCCCACTAGAGCACTGCGCTCCCAGAATGCAGAGTTACTTGTGGTTCCTAGAATCTCTAAAAGTAGAATGGGAGCCAGAGCCTTCAGCTATCAGGCTCCTCTCCTGTGGAACCAGCTCCCAGTCTGGGTTCGGGAGGCAGACACCGTCACCACATTTAAGAGTAAACTTAAAACTCTCCTCTTTGATAAAGCTTATAGCTAGGGAGTGAGGAGTTGCAGCGTTGACCTAGACCGGCAGGGGAGGGTGTTTATCTTCAGACACAGCACCCCTTCTCTTTTCGGCTTCTCTTCATAGTAATCAGATTCATTTACCAACCCTTTATAGAACTGGCTCAGGTTTGCTTACCACCAGCTCTTAATTATGCTGTTATGCACTGCTCAACAAAATAAAGGGAACACTTAAACAACACGATATAACTCCAAGTCAATCACACTTCTGTGAAATCAAACTGTCCACTTAGGAAGCAACACTGATTGACAATAAATTTCACATGCTGTTGTGCAAATGGAATAGACAACAGGTGGAAATTATAGGCAATTAGCAAGACACCGCCAATAAAGAAGTGGTTCTGCACGTGGTGACCACAGACCACTTCTCAGTTCCTATGCTTCCTGGATGATGTTTTGGTCACTTTTGAATGTTGGCGGTGCTTTCACTCTAATGGTAGCATGAAACGGAGTCTACAACCCACACAAGTGGCTCAGGTAGTGCAGCTCATCCAGGATGGCACATCAATGCGAGCTGTGGCAAGAAGGTTTGCTGTGTCTGTCAGTGTAGTGTCCAGAGCATGGAGGCGCTACCAGGAGACAGGCCAGTACATCAGGAGACGTGGAGGAGACTGTAGGAGGGCAACAACCCAGCAGCAGGACCGCTACCTCCACCTTTGTGCAAGGAGGAGCAGGAGGAGCACTGCCAGAGCCCTGCAAAATGACCTCCAGCAGGCCACAAATGTGCATGTGTCTGCTCAAACGGTCAGAAACAGACTCCATGAGGGTGGTATGAGGGCCCGACGTCCACAGGTGGGGGTTGTGCTTACATCCCAACACCGTGCAGGACGTTTGGCATTTGCCAGAGAACACCAACATTGGCAAATTCGCTACTGGCGCCCTGTGCTCTTCACAGATGAAAGCAGGTTCACACTGAGCACGTGTGACAGACGTGACAGTCTGGAGATGCCGTGGAGAACGTTCTGCTGCCTGCAACATCCTCCAGCATGACCGGTTTGGCGGTGGGTCAGTAATGGTGTGGGGTGGCATTTCTTTGGGGGGGCCGCACAGCCCTCCATGTGCTCGCCAGAGGTAGCCTGACTGCCATTAGGTACCGAGATGAGATCCTCAGACCCCTTGTGAGACCATATGCTGGTGCGGTTGGCCGTGGGTTCCTCCTAATGCAAGACAATGCTAGACCTCATGTGGCTGGAGTGTGTCAGCAGTTCCTGCAAGAGGAAGGCATTGGTGCTATGGACTGGCCCGCCCGTTCCCCAGACCTGAATCCAATTGAGCACATCTGGGACATCATGTCTCGCTCCATCCACCAACGACACGTTGCACCACAGACTGTCCAGGAGTTGCCGGATGCTTTAGTCCAGGTCTGGGAGGAGATCCCTCAGGAGACCATCCGCCACCTCATCAGGAGCATGCCCAGGCATTGTAGGGAGGTCATACAGGCACGTGGAGGCCATACACACTACTGAGCCTCATTTTGACTTTTTAAGGACATTACATCAAAGTTGGATCAGCCTGTAGTGTGGTTTTCCACTTTAATTTTGAGTGTGACTCCAAATCCAGACCTCCATGGGTTGATAAATTTGATTTCCATTGATCATTTTTTGTGATTTTGTTGTCAGCACATTCAACTATGTAAAGAAAAAAGTATTTAATAAGATTATTTCATTCATTCAGATATAGGATGTGTTGTTTAAGTGTTCCCTTTATTTTTTTGAGCAGTGTAGTTTTAGACTGCCGGGGGACTTCCTTTGGCACACTGAGCTCCTCTCTAAACTCTCTTTGCATCTGTGTGCAACCATGTCCTAGAAATGCTTGTTACTAACTTAGCTCGGGGGAGCTTATTTCCTGGAGTCCTTGTTTTTTCGCCCAGAAGTTTAGGTGGCACCTATATCATGGTTGCAGCTGTCGAATTCCACAGGACAGATGAAGACATGAAAGGGAAGAGAGAAGGGGAATGACACTTGCTGCTGCAACAAGGAGTAAACTGCTATATATGTGCGCCTGCTCTACCAACTGAGCTAACCCGGCCACGCAACAACTACTATTCTAGTCATAGTTCCATTATCTTTACTATCTATTTTAAGATGATCATTTTGCATTATTATTTGTAATGGTCAAAAAGCAAGTGCAGAATAACAACACTGTAGGATCAAATTAGGCCACATTATTTACTTTAAGTATAGCAATTTCAATTAAGTCACATAAAGCTGAAGTGCAACTTCACATTTTAGATGTGGAGTCTTTTTTATGGTGTAACAATAACATTCTGTGCTGCCAATGGTGCAGAATGTAACAAATACTGTAACAAGCAACACGTGTCACTAAAAGAAATGGCATGTTCCCATTCTTGAACTTATTACTTGTCCTGAAGAATCCATAGTACTAAGTTCTCGCCGACATTGTGTCTGTGGATAAAATTAAAATGATCAATGCCTCTGTGTGTGCGTGATGGGCAGAGGCATATGACCCAGCCAAGCATATAACAGGCGATGAATGTCAAGCCCATTCTAGTTGGATGTTTTCTGATCAAGCGAGCTTCATCGTTGGTATTATTTTGAAGGCGGAAATTACTATAGAAAAAAAGCATATTACTGGACCAACTGACCAATGGCCAAGTCAGAGTGCAAATACCAACGAGTCCAAGAAAATTCTGAGAAAAACATTTCAGTCCGAGACCGGACTCAGGTACTACAGCAGTGCTCAAACAACACATTCACGTACACAGGGACACATTTATTCATCTATCAGAATGTCCCTCTCTATCTGGTCACAGCATTTCATCAGATAATTGGCCTTTAAATGCACGAATATTTTGGAATGTTGCAACCCTCCCATACATGTGTCTGATGTGATGTTGTCAAAGCACCATATTGTTTATGTCCTCCTTTCTCTATGTCCATGTCCCCTCCAAACTAACACATGCAGTCTACTTTAACATCTTCCATCTGTTATGAGAGGTTTACTTATGTAAAACTTAGTTTTGGCCTCTGTGGTTTAGACCTGTTTGAGATATGATTTGATGATATTTTAAGTTGTGTGCATCTATGTCCCAGAAATGCTTGTTACTAACTTAGCTCTGGGGAGCTTTTTTCCCGGAGTCCTTGTTTTTTCCCCCAACAGTTTAGGTGGCACCTAAATCATGGTTGCAGCTGTCGCCGTGGTCCTGCTCCGTGCCCTACTATGCCCTGCTACATAAGGGGTTTAAATCCCAAAGACAATTTACTCTAAGCTATGTGTTGGAAATAATGCCTAAAATGGAAAAGAGAAAGTTGTCCAACTTTTGAACACCAACCTCAGATATCACCTCGTGGTTGGTGTTGTCCTTTGGTTCTGTGTGGGGAATAAAAGCTGTGGACGAATCGTTGGAGCTCTCTTTTTCCTAGATAGATAGATAGATAGATAGATAGATATGAAGCTTCAGATTAGATACAGCTACCACACAGTAAATTGCCCATGGACATTGAAGCTATGAATCTGTCACACTGCTTAACATCTGGAAGGCGCACAAAAGCCGAGATGTTAATTGTGTACGAGTAAGTACCTGTGTGAGTCCTGGACTGGGCTGTGCTAGAGGCTGTGGCTGAACAGGTTTTGGTTCCTCCACTCTGCCATTTTTCACAGCCTCCAGCGCAGTGGTAGTTGAGTCTAGACTGACTTTGGGCGTAGAGCGGGGACTGGCTTGAGGACTGGTCTCATTGTTGTTGTTCTGCTTTAACAGGTGACTCTTCATCAAGCTGGGAGTTCTGGAAAAGAGTTAGAATTGCATTTTCTCACAAAGTATAAATCATTAGAACATCTCTGCATAATCAAATGTGCACATTTTAAAAATCCACAAATGGACATGAATCATTAATTGTGAAGATATTATGGTAATTCATTCTGCAGCAAATTGGGTACATGATTAATCAATGTTAATAGCCTGGTTGACATGCATCTGATGCCAATTTGTGATTTATTGACCCACTTGTTAACTCTTTTGGTTGAACACAGAAATCTAATTTTTTGGAAGTTGTAAAGTTTAAGCTACAGTAAAAGCAGATATAATTATTTGGATAATAATAGATTCAAACTGCATAAGATATACAAAATGTGGAAAAAAATTCATGTCACCTGTACATTCAAACCATTTACAAGGAGAGTGATGATTGAATCTGAATTCAAACAACTTTACACATCGCCAAATGTAGTGATCAACATACTGTAGACCTAGAATCACTCAGTATACACACATTTAGCCATATGTTTGGTAAAGTGTGTTTGTTTGGAATATATAGGGCATTTAGATGGACAGCAGAGAAGTATAATATGTGTGGTATTTGAGTGGTTCAAAATGTTTGGAATCCGGGCTGAAACGATTCCTATAGTAATTTGATTACTAAAAATCACTGATGCAAATTTCTTGGCATCAAAGCTTTGTATAATCCATTTAACTATGTATTCACAGTCCTACGGTGGCCGACAGGGGCAAACGCCCCACAACTTCAGAAAACACATGCAAATAGACAAAACACAAGCAAATTAAGAAAACAACGTCATTAATTTGACAACACATGTGCAGCATTCAGCAAACGCGCTGCATATACACACAACACAACCAAATATACAAACGCGCTGCAATTAAAAACGATGCAAAAAGAAAAGCAAACCCCGAAAAAAGAAGCAATGCAAAAAGAAAAACAACTTCATTAATTTGACAACACATGCGCAGCATTCAGCAAACGCGATGCAAATACACAACACAACCAAATACATAAACGCGATGCGAATAAAAAATGATGCAGAAAGAAAAGCACACAAACCCCGAAAACACATGCAAAAGAAAAACGCTGCATCCAGATTCCACAACGGAAGTTCTCCAGACCTCGGGAGGGAGCAACTAAGTGGAACAGCTGGATTTTCGACCCCTTTTCTGCCTTTTTATTAGAGTCGGGTATGAAATACAAAAAATAGACTATTTAAATAGTCCCTCCATGTTTAGTAAACCAGCCAATTTACCGTGGGATGTATCAAACTGAATAGCCTGGATCCGGCCTGCACATAAAGACAAAACTGCTTGCTCCAATGTGTTGTAAGTAATACATCCCTGAAAAAGTTATTGTATTCATTAGCACGATTGCCGTACTGTTTAGTTCAAAAACATCCAAAACACCAAAGGAAGACGAGCCGACCAAACGCGAGCTTTTATTTTGAAAGGTCGAAGCACGGCACCAGCCTCCCGGCTGAGACGGGAGTAGAGACTGTATATTAATATTATATTATGTTATTAATAAGGGCATGAGACAGGAGTTTTCTTTTTACTATGCAGCCATACCCGACTCTAATAAAAAGAAAGAAAAGGGGTCGAAAATCCAGCTGTTCCACTTAGCTGCTCCCTCCCGAGGTCTGGAGAACTTCCGTTGTGGATTCTGGATGCAGCGTTTTTCTTTTGCATGTGTTTTCGGGGTTTGTGTGCTTTTCTTTCTGTATCGTTTTTTATTCGCATCGCGTTCATGTATTTGGTTGTGTTGTGTGTATTTGCCTCGCGTTTGCTGAATGCTGTGCATGTGTTGTCAAATTAATGAAGTTGTTTTTCTTTTTGCATCGCTTCTTTTTTCGGGGTTTGCTTTCCTTTTTGCATCGTTTTTTAATTGCAGCGCGTTTGTATATTTGGTTGTGTTGTGTGTATATGCAGCGCATTTGCTGAATGCTGCACATGTGTTGTCAAATTAATGTAGTTGTTTTCTTAATTTGCTTGTGTTTTGTCTATTTGCATGTGTTTTCTGAAGTTGCAGGGCGTTTGCCCCTGTCGGCCACCGTACAGTCCACTGTGTTTTCGAACGGATGATTATTACTGTCACACAATGTGCTTACAGTGTTGTGTGTACAGGTGACATGCTGAATGCATGGCAGGGGTGAGGAAGACACAGGTCAGAGAAAGTGTTGAAAGTTTGGGTTCATTTCAAGCTGAAACTAAATGAAAACTCTGCTCGTTGTGTAAAACTGAACTACCTTACCAGAAAAGCCCTGCATCAATGCATCAGCATCTAAGCAGAAAGCATCCAATCTAACATTACCACCTAGTCGACAGGGCGGTCCGGGCACATGGTAACTTCATCATTTAACGGAAAATTAATATGATTGCTAGTTGTAATGAGAGCTCAACCGCCAACTTGGCGGATGAGGGAGCTCACACACACTGCTGGGACACAGAGCTGATTAGCTGATTGGGTTAGTTGTTCATTTTAAGAATATTCGACTACTAAAATAATTGTTAGATGCAGCTCAGCACAGTTGTTGTTCCCTGTTAGTGGAGACAATAAACCTTTTACAACAATCTTCAGTATAAAGATTTCATCATTCAAGACATCATTTAATTTTAATGTCAACCAAGATAAACTGTTAACAGAGAGATTACATGGAAAATGGAAGCTAAAACAGATATATGTCAATGTCACTCAGTCACCATGGTCTTCACCTTGAATGATGCCATCTTTCTATCCTCGATATCCATAGCAACAAATTCATGTGACTGACCTCAGGTTTGGCTCACCATATGTCTCTTTGCCTTACTCACCTCATCCGAGACTGTGAGTACCATAACTGTGTTTGGGTCTCCACAATAACCAATCTGTCAATTTGTTGCAGTTGCCTTGTCCCTAAAGATTGTACATGGTTTCTTTGCTGTATATTTTCCTAGTAAAAACAGACAACTCCACTGTGTACCACATAAATCACCAGAGGGGAACCAGATCCCTTTAGCTGTCTCCAGGTAGCCAGGAAGCTCTTGTTGTGGGCCTTTACCAGCCCCCTTCCACGCAAATCAAGGCTACATCTGGAGGTTGTAGCTTTACTGTGGTCCCGATTTGGCAGAGCTTGGACTGATATTTGTGAGAGCTGGTTTTCCCCGAGGGCTCAGGGGGCTCCCACAGATGCTCTGTTTCAAGAGTGGCCGAAAGATTTGTTGTATGCTTTCCTACCACTGCTTTTGATTCTCTATCTATTTTATTGGTTTCTACCACTCCTCCAGTTGTCCTACAGTTGAAAAATGTGGTTCTTGCTAGTCAGAGAAGATCTCCTTTTACAGGCAGGTGGTCTGTATTGGCACCCCAAACCATTAACTCTACTCCCTCTGTAATTGGACAAAGCTGTCATGCAGACCACAGTTAATGCTAGAGATCCTTCCACACATGCTAACTATAACCGGAAATGGTGGATGTTCTCTAAATGGTGTCAAAGTAAGCAGCTAGACCCAGACACATGCTCTCCCCCGATGATTTAGTGCCTTCAGTTGCTTCTGTGTATGTTGCCATTTCTTGCATTCATAAGGTATTGAGAGGACTTTCAGTTGGGAGACATCCCTTTGTGTCTCAGTTCATTAAAGGTGTATAGCAACTGTGGACATGCAGTACTCTAAGAGGAATAGACTGACAATATTGTGTCCTCTAAGGTTGTTGAGGACTTACTTTACACACACTCAGTACTTGAGATGGTCACAGTCACAGCTGTTTATAGGTTATAGTGAAAAGAGAGCCTTTCTGGCCTTTCTCTGAGTGAAGAGCTTGATGATGGTCTTAATGAGGTTGAAAGAGATCAAAAGTCATGACTAGAACTATGGATCTTTGAAGCCAAATGATGACCGCCATCTCTTGTCACTCACAGCATGCTGGATGCTCTTAAAGAGCCAAGCCTTCTAAGGTCAGCCACATGACTTTGTTGATATAAAGTTCCGAGGGTAGGTAGAAGAATGGCATTGATTTAAGGTGAAGTCCACGGTGATGGTCATGACGATTTATAGTTATAATTATAACTACAAATTCAGAAAAGGTTCTATTTTTTAACTTGTCCTTTGTTTTGTTTTAACTTTTATGAAGTTATATGTAACTTGTATAATGCAATTAATTTGATTCCTTTGATGCCTTACTTAATTCCCTTCTTCTCCTTCTTCTCTGGTTTGTGTTTGGACACCCTGCTCCTGGAGGCAAGGGAAATGTGGATGTACAGGACTGTCATAATAATGACAGGAAGATAGAATGCTGCTATAGCCGTCCCAAACGTTGCTGCAGGGTTCGAAAGGAACTGTAGAAAGAAAGAAAGAAACCCTTCCATGATCTACATAGAATTTCTATGTGCATTTGATATATACAGTGAGTTAACAGTTTTGTAGACACACTTGTACAGGCTAATGTAATCCAATACAACATACCTGAAATCAATCCTGTCTTTGTAAAGTTTTGGTTTAAACTGTTCATCTTTGAGGTTGTAGTTAGAGGTGGTATTGAATTACGCTGTAGTATATTAAAAATGTAATATTTTGCACATCCATAAATACACATTACAGGTATTAGAGTATTAAGGCCCAAATGCACTGAAAGCGATAACTGACGCTTCTCATTTGATGCGCTTCAATTGACGTTCCTCAGTTAATGCTCCTCATTTGATGCTCCTATGGTGCATTGCAGGCATCACATTTGAAGTGCCAACACCACAGAACCAGCAGTATCTTAGGAAAGGTCGCTATTTAGGCAAAGGTTTTGTATATTCAAGGTACCCCGAGCAGTGGTCATAAAACTTCCATAATAATCTAGTCTACTATTACCGTTAATTTTGCAGTGACAGCCGAGACCACTAACAACATTGTGCCAAAACAGGCAGGTATGCTATCTATACTTGCTTGTCCTTCATTCTCCATAGCATCAATCCCTCCTTATTTCACCTCGTCTATGAACATCATCACAATTATTGGACTTTTGAAAGAAACATACATACATACATACATACATTTCTATTTAAGTAGCTTATGACATTACATTAGACAGGAGGACAACTGTTGAGTGCATACCTCCGCACAATAGGTTATACTGCAAATGAACACTGACCTCAGTCAGACAATGAGGCAGAGAAGAGAGACAAAGAAGCGGATGTGTAGCGAGAGCAATCAACAGCAAGGCGCCGGTATCAGATGGTCAATCTCCCACCTGTAGGCAGACTCATCCCCCCCGCCTAATTGGACTCATCTCTGGCAGGGATGAGTCTGCCTACAGGTGGTGACCATCGGGTGACCTGGTGCAGTCAGTAAAACTTGGAGTTTAACGCTCTGAAGACAGTGGAGATGGTTGTGGATTTCCGGAAGGACGCAGCCCCCATCACCCTGGGTGACTCCACAGTCAACACTGTGGAGTCCTTCCACTTTCTTGTACTCTATCATCTCCCAGGACTTCAAGTGAGAGCTGAACATCAGCTCTGCTGAAAAGGTATTTGGCTGCAATCTGTCGTCTCTCCAGGACCTGTACGCCTCCAAGGCACTGAACTGGGCAGGAAAGATTTGAGCCTATCCCTATCACCACGGACACAAACAGTTTGAACCCTTCCCCTCTGGCAGGAGGTTGCTGTCCATCAGGAACAAAACCTCACACCACAAAAACTTCCCCTTTGCAGCCAGCCTAATTTACAAGGCCCCGGACCCCCACTGACTCTTAACCCCCCCCACCCCCCCTCTGTCAAAAGCATCAGTTAGGTTGTATTTACTGTACCTGAATATAACACTCTCCAGGTGGCACTGTTCGCTGTCCAACGATGAACTGCCAGAACAAGATGGCGGGAGCCCACAAGATGAACGACAGGATCCATGCTGCCGCGATCATTAACCCTGCCATCTTCGTTGTCCTCCTTGTCGGATATGTGAGGGGTTTTGTCACGCAGAAATAGCGATCAAAGCTGATGATCAATAAATTCATCACTGAAGCGTTTGAGACAACATAATCTAAAGCTAGCCACAAGTCACACACCACCGGCCCAAGCGGCCAATAGCCAACGATAATGTAGACTGTGTACAAATTCATGCTGAAAGCACCGATTATCAAGTCAGCGCATGCTAATGAAAATAAGAAATAGTTATTGACAGTTTGTAGGTGGCGGTTTACTTTGATGGACAGCATAACTAAAATATTTCCTGTGACAGTCACAAAACTCAGAGATCCTGTAACCAAAGCAATAAAAAACATCTCCAGAGCTTTATATGGACTTCCTGCCCCAACTCCTTCGTCCACAGGAGAACAGAATGTTGAATCATTGGAGGACGTATTGCAGGAGGTGTTGGAGAACAGGTCAGCTGATTGGATGATCGATGACCCTGAAGGAAGAAACAGAGAGATAAGAAGGCACACAAAGGGCTGTACATTATCATCATAGTGGCTGATGACCTGTAATTTAGTTCTAAATTTGAAATAACTGAAAAAGGATTTTCTTATCCAAGAAACATTTCTGCTGGGTTGGTACCAAATCAAACTATAGGAGGAGGTCTAATCTTGTGAGCTGTTGCAGTGATAATAACCCTTAGCTTTACATTTTGAAAACCATAGAGATAATGATAGAAATAGGGGTTTTGAAATTTCCACGAAAAAAGGAATGTGAAAAACCTAGAATTTCTTGGCACTCGAATATTTGCTAACCTTAATTAGTAAAGCAATGTGTAGAAATGGTTTAAAGATGGTTCATCAGAGATTATATATTTTTTAAGAAGCTCAAACATCTGGAGTTTGAAAATTTGTTCTCTACTGCCGCCACAGCTCAACTGGGGATGCTTTCTAACAACACACCCATGTGGTTGTACTGGCCCTCCCCCAACCACTTTGCATTCAACTCACTCATTGTAAGGGGAGGTGAAAAATGCTGAATTTTGCAGATGTGAAATAGGCACTTCTGGCAGAATAATTACAAGAGAGACATTTCATTGACAATGGTTTCTACTCTGTCATGAATGGATATAGTTTAGAGAAGATGTGTGCCTGCATGCTAACTACAGAAAAAAAAACAGAAAAATGTTTTGACTTTTTCATGTGGCTGGCACACATACACTGAGATGTGATCTTGTGCTGCACACACAGCATCATTTTTAGTTTTCCATTAAACTATAAAACAGCCTAATTGTGTCTGTTTCTTCTAACATTCCGTTCTATCATTAAAACTGAAACACCTACGAAAGGTGGCCAACATATTCAGGTCTTGTTATGTAGGAGTATATACTTTTCACCAGGCAATAGGTGCTAATGCCATGACAAATAAATTGCATTTCCCTTGACTGCTTCACAATAAAAGTCCTAAGATATTCTTCCAATGCAACACTTAATAACACTAACAGCAACAGGAAATGTTGCTGCTCCTTCACATTAAAACAACAACAACTCTCTGACAGTTCCAATATGTTTGTAGAACAGTAACCATCGTAATCAGTGATGCTTATATCTGTAAGATGACAGTCATAACAGAAACAGAGTAACCAAGCAGCAGATATTTCAACCCGTTCTAACTCCCAACTTGTCAAATGCAGCAACTTGGTTGGTGGCCCTCAGTTTTTGATGCCCATGCACAAGGCATCTGTATGAGATGCGCTGGACTTTCAACTAAAGAGTGAGGAAGTCCACTTAGGATAATAATCAATGGCGGATCTAGAAAATTTTACATGGGGTGGCAAAGGTAGCAAGAGATCTCGGCAGGATGGCAGGGGAAGACGGTACATATGGAAGCCCCATGTGTAAACGCACTGCTATGCCCTACTATGCCCTGCAACACCCTGCTAAGCCCTGAACTGCTACAACTATTATTTATAGTCATAGTTCCATTATCTTTATTGTTACTATAATTGCCACCATTCATTATTCTCCACGTGTTTTGGAAACACATACAGGTCAGGAACACAGTGGGGAGATGCTCCAAGCTGAGCAACACAGACTGGTGTACTGCATGCAGACTCTGGGATGCAGACTCTCTGGCAGATGGTCTTCACTCCAGACTGCGGTATAGTCACCCAGCCATTGTCATCCACTTCTGGCATGTTCCTTGACAACAGGTCTGCATCAATGTTCTGTGGCCTGGGCGATACCGCACATCAAACTCATAACGTCGATAGGGCAGCTAGCCAGCGATGCCCTATTGCCCTATTGTCCCATCTTTCCCAGAAAAGCTGTGATTCTTTCAAGTAGACTTTGTTCACATCTTGGGCATACTTCTTTCTCTTCTGAGTTGGAGCATATCCCTTTGTGAGTTCAGTCAGTGGTCTAACGATTGCAGAATAGTTCTGAATGAATCGGCGCAATAACCGCAAAACCCTAGGACAGATTGTAACATCTTCAGTTGTCAGCATTAACGCGTTATGCTCGGCACTTAATCGTATCGCGATTAACGTGTTAAATTTTTTTTTAATCGCATGCCGCCATTTATTAATTTATTTTAACTTCACTCGCAGGGTTTCCCTCAGCACTTATGGTGAAGACAGCAAGACATGCCTGCCGTCGTCGTAAAAAAAAACATATATATATGAACGATATCCACTGTGTTACTCAGCGTCCTGTTTTCTCCCTTTCATTCCAAAGCACACAGTTGACAACCTACAGGTGGAGGCGGTGGAGACAGGCTCGGACATACACGCCGCTGTGGACATGTGTCAGTCCCGCAAGCGGTTTCAGGAAAGTGGCTGCATGTGTCCGACAATGCACAGAAAATCAACACCGGTACAAGCCTACAGCTGCCGCAGACACGGAGTGCGGAAAGTGTGTCAGAGGCTCCCGGATTGTGAACTGAGACTCCGTTACCTGCTTGTCGGTCAGTGGTTAATGATTATTTAATTTCATTGTGCTTTCTTTTGAAAGGCTGGCTGAAATAAAAAGGTAAACAATAGTTAATAATAGATAAAACAATCAGTAAACAGAAGTGACGTGGTGGCTGGCATCTGGTGTGTGCGCCAGTTTTTGTGTGTGTGTGTGTGTGTGTGTGTGTGTGTGTGTGTCGGCCCGCCCCCACGAAGCTCCGACATGCAGACAGCACAGGAGCAGAAGAAAGTATCTTTACCTTCACCAAAATGAAGCCTGAAAAACAGAACTATTTTGGTACATGTGGCAGATTGCCACATAGATATATATAGATATAATTTATTAATTATATATTATTATTTCAATTGAATATTTAGTGTTTAATAAATAATTCTTAAATGTAGTACAGAGTCCGTCCCCCCTCCGTCCCCCCTCCGTCCCGTTTCCAAAACTCCTGGACGGCTCAGTAAACAAGACGAAAGCCATATGCACATTATGTAAAGCTGAATTAAAATATCACCAAAGCACGTCAAGCTTGAGCTACCACCTACGAGCTAAGCATACAGTTAACGTGGCTCAGGTTGATGCAGCAGGCTCAGCCAAAGCACTATTTTGGAGAGTCCAAAAAAATTACTACAGCTCTTGCAAAATGGATGGCAACTAAACTAACTGCAGACCTGTCAGCATTGTAGAAGACTTGGGTCTTAAAGACGTACTACGGTTGGCATGTTCTTATACATTGCCGTCGAGGGGGACAGTAGTTCACACATACACATGCTGTACAAATCTTAAAGTCAAGTTCATAAAGTAACTTTCTTTGCATTCATTTGATTCCCAATCAAGATACATTGGTAATAAATGCTTTTCCATTGTTAATATGTACTTAAAAACAGTTCTGAAATGCAAAATAATAGAATTTTAATCATAAAAATGTAATTATTCGCGAGTAACTATAGAAATTCAGCGATTAGTCGTGGATAAGAAACAATTATCCATTGACAGCCCTAGTCTTCAGGTTAGTTGGGATTGGCCATGTAGTGATGGCCTCAATCTTGCTTGGATCTGGGGTGACGCCATTTGCAGACACAATCTGGCACTTGTCAACTGAGAGTTTCAGCCCAACTTCACCAAGATGATCTAGAACCTTGAGCAGTCTCTCTTTGTGTTACTCGAGAGGTTTTCCAAACATTATTATCAAGGTACACAAGCACTTGCAAGAGGTTCATGTCACCCACAGCCTTTTTCATTAACCTTTGAAAGGTTGTTGGTGCCCCAGTAATGCCTTGAGGAATTTGTTCAAACTGAAAAAATCCTAACAGACAAATGAATGCCGTTTTCTTTTTTTTCCTCTTCGTACACAGCTATCTGGTAGTAGCCTGAACGCAAATCCAGTACAGAGGACCACTGGCTCCCTGTTAAGGCATTCACTGCATCTTCAATGCATGGTGTTGTATACTGGTCAGATATGGTCGGCTATTCAACAGTCTGTAATCTATGCACATCCTAATAGCCTCGGTCTTCTTTCTGCCTGCAGTAGTTCCTGTAAATGCTTTCTCACGTCTTCGATATCTGCATGGGCCAGCCGGCGTGATCATTGACGGAAAGGTCGGGAATCAGAAAGTCAGATTCTGTGCTCTACTCCTCTTGCTAATCCCAAGTCATGCATTGAGAAGACATGAGACTTCTGAGCCAGTTTCTTACATAATCTGTTCTTCCATTGTTCTGAGATAGGAGAGTCTCCAAAGTTAATCATACTCTCATCAAAGTCAGAGGGAGCAGTCTCCTTGGGGGGAATTGTCGCAACTGAATCAATGTGGTACACACAACCAATCACTGTTCCCACAGATATGGAAGTTTCTCTTGAAGATTCATTCTTGAGTAGTATTCTCAAGCTGTTGACATCCAATGCCCCGCTGGGCACAATCATAGGATGAAAAATCACATCAGCAGGTAAGGCGGCTGCTGGTGATGAGTCTATCTTCAGGATTTCTTGAGCAACAGGCTTCTTCAGCTCGACTTTGCACACAACCTCAGTGTCACCATCTGGGGGTAAGACCAAAGGGCCCGACACGTCCTCATCATCATGGACCGGGTCAGCAACACCCTTGAGTGCAGGTTGATCTTCCTTGATGAAAAACACGTAGGCCTAGTGTTCTGGTGACATCAATGCAATTGTCTTTGTATTGATTCACCAAGCGTTGAACATGTCTCACATTGGTGCCCACAATGACAGACGTCTCATCTTCAGCCCTGGGGTCATCTTCAGCCCTGGGGTTAGGACATATGAGAGCTAGGACAGTTATAGTCTGGGTGGTTCCTAACACCTCAGCTGGATACTCCATGTCAACTACCACAGTAGTTGATATGGAGTATCAACTTGAGCTGGAAAGGAGCTCTGGCAAGGACGCATGTCCAAAAGTACGGGGAAGCTTATTGACGCTTTGGCCGCTCTGACGTGGCAGCATTCTTCGATCATGTTCAACACACGATTGAAGAAAAAGCACAAGCAGCCACAGCACGGCCAATACACTGACACTAGAAACCTTTTATAAATTACATATATAAGTACAGAATTGTTATTGTTTATTGGTCGCAGCAGTGTCTGTTAGCAGTTAGCTCGCTCGTTAGCCGCTGAACCACAGCAGAATGCAGGCAGAGCGAGCAGCCGCCACGCTGTTGATCCGTGCAGGACTTCATCGTGAGCGGACTGTTTAGAGACCATGTGACCGGCAGGTAACGTTAACTGGTCCCTATATGCAAACAACGTCATATCATAAATGATGGGGAGTATGAGCTTTTCCTCCATTTTCACGGAACTAATGTTTTGGTAGGAAAGAAAGTTTACATCGTATTTTTCTCTGGGATCAGCCAGCGCGAAGGACGTCTATATTCCGATTGGTTGCTGGCGTTTGCCGCTCCTTGCCGCTGCTTGCCGCTGCTTGCCGCTGCTTGCCGCTGCTTGCCGCTGAACTACGTCATAGCTCATTACCATAAAGGTAACCAAAGTTCAACTTTCTGATTGACGCTCTGGACGCTCAAAACACCCAAAACTCGACGCCGACAGATTTGACGCTCCTTGCAGCTGAGAGAAGCCAGCTTCCATTGAAAATGAATGACTTCCGGTATCTTTAGAAGCTCAAGTCGGTGGCGGTGTGTACGTACAGTAAAGGTAGCTATCTCCAGACTCATTTAAACTCCACAGGGAAAGACCAGAAACTGGCTGAATGGGGATATCAGACAAGTACAATGATTGTCACCTGAGAGCCACTATCTAATAAAGCAGTGCAGGTTGTCCATTAACCTTTAGCGGCACCAGGCTAGGCGGCCCAACTAACCTATCAGGAATATGTACACTCTCAGGCGTGTCAGCTGTACTTTTCTTATGCAGAACTGCATTAGCGGTGGCATCACTTGATGGCTGGTTGTTCTTGGAGAGCTTCAGAGCATGGATAAGTCTCTTGATAACTTCAGCTTGGTTTTCTGGGCTTTGCCACTTCCTTGCAAAATGCCCACTCCTACCACATCGATAACAGAAGTGTTCCTCCGATACTTTGAATGATCGTTGTGGGGAGCTGGCTACTGGTTTTAAGGTATTCACAGCTGAAACAGCAGCTTGAGGTTCAGCTACTTTATTTGTGACTTTAAAAAAAACAAATGAAGTGCTTGCAACAAGCACTTCATTTGTTTTTTTAAAGCTGCTATCTCACTGTCCGAACTGCACTCACTGTACTTTACATTTGGGGGAATTTTCTCACTGCTAGCTGACGTGTTTTGTGCTGGCTTAGACACGGCAGCAGCAACCAAGGCCTTAAGTTCCTTGATCTCAGCCTTCAAGTTCTGAAGTTCAGTCTGTTTCACATCAGAATCCTGCCTTACTTTGCATGACAGGAGTAATCTTCTTTCGTGAGGCCTCATATTCCTCTTCTGTGCGTATCTCCTTTAACAGCTGGAGAAAGGTCGGGGGCATTGCTTTCCTCTCTCTCAGACGAAGGTGAACTAACATCAGATCAGAGGCTATCGCACCACGCAACAACTGTTCAAGTCTTGCTTTATCTGCACACCCAAGGGGAAGACCATCTCTCTGCACGACTGTTCTAGACATCTGAGGAAGTCAGACAGCTTCTTACCTGGTTGTTGTTGCAGTAAACAAAATGCAAAATACAACTCTTCTCCTGACTCTGCTGTCACAAAAGCATGCTCAAGGGACTCTAAGCAGTCTTTGGGGCTCACATAAGGATCACTGGCTCTTGCTGCTTTTACAATGTCAAGCGCCGGGCCTCTAAGACTTTCCATCAGTCTCCGCCTCTTCTCTTTGCGAGAGCAGTCACTCTCTTCCACCATGAACCCTGCTTGACCCAATCAATGGTCGAACTGCTCTTCTCCAGCTGGAACCCTGAGAAAGTTCGTAGGCGGCGATTGCTTCCATGCTCACTTGAGGACTTTGATGTCTTGTCAAATAAATCACTCACAGCTCGCAGAATGGCCTTTGTTGACTTTGCAGCAGCCTCATCTTCAGGAAACAATGTGCAAAGGTCTTCAACACGCGTACCTGGAGCTTGTTGTGATCCGGACATCTGAAATTGTGTACTGGCTCGTGTAGCTTCATCTGCTATAATAACAGATCACATCCCTCCACCATCAATAGAGTACTTTCTATAGTACTACTTCCTTGTTTATTGCTGGATTTGCAATGAATTACATGCAGAGGAGAATGAAAACACAAGAGCGCCTGTCTCCACAAAATCATCTGTTTGATGGTTATTTATTTGAGCTTTAGAACATAATCGCTGTGAAACAATCTCTCTCTCTCTCTTCTCTTGCCGAGCTTGCAGCAACAAGCCTGCTGTACAATAAGGCATTCAAGTACAAAATGCTGTTCACTAAATATGATGTGTAACCCCCGCCCATTTCTAGCATGTGAGGAAATTGGTATGCATCACTTCCAGGTCATATCTGAATTGTAATGACCAGGAATCAACCTGTGTTGATTGGCCTGGTTGGAATGGACCAAAAATGTGTTGAACACGGGTCAGATAACCCTGGTCCCACCCAGGTAACTGGTGTGAAAGAGGTAAAAGTGAGTAATGGCATACAGCACAACTGTACAGCACCATGCCACAGAGAAAAAATTGAAAGCAACTTCTAAAAAATGAGACAGTGAAATCCAAAAAGATTATTTTTTGATTTAGTGTAACATGACTCAGAAATAACATAATGTGGGAGAACATGGTTCTCTGACGATGGCTGCAGTTTATACCACTGGATAAGCCTGACTGAAGTTCCTAGACATGAGTCATGTGTTTGTGCAGATGATTTCAACTTTGCTAACTTGCTATAAAATGAGCTTCAGCTTAACCCTCTCACTCAGCAGAGAAGCTGTTTCTTAGAGATTCTAAAGTCATCACATTTAGAGTCCCTTCTCTCCCCGCCACACTGTATTTGAAAGGCTATGGTACAAATCAATGAATTTGTGTGCATTTACAGAGCAAATATGTTCACACTGGACAGTTGGGTTTACTTTAAGCCCCCAGCCTCTTAACTAGGCCCAATCAACAGTCTCTTCACCAGCTGACAGGTGCATGTTCCTGCCTACCAGAAAGGTTGCTGCGGACTACACTTCAGAACCCATGGAGTACACCAGCAGCTTCTCAACATGCTCAATGTGTATTTTTTCCACATCTACTTGTATGTGTTGGCTTATGTCCAAGAAGGTACTGTAGGTAGTTTTATAGTTTAGAACAGAGACAATCCAAGTAGAGTATGCACAATATAAAGGAAAGAAATTCAAGAATAGACAGACAAAAGATTATATGGTGAAAGGGAGGAACATTTTCAGAAAAGAGAAATGTTTTCGTAGTAACCTGACGCGCCATATGGTTTGTTAGGACAGAACCATCTAAAAAGCTGCCATTGGAAATTGTTTGGAAATGGGCAGCATGTGATTGGATCAACCATCTTTTTTATCATATCCGCCATTTTTGTTTTGAACAAACAGTCGCGGCCGTCACACGTGCCTAAACCTCGCTCGTAGCTGCCAGCAGCTCCTTACTGGACGCTGATTGGTTTGGTCTGCTTTCAATTGTATGCACCATGTTCTCAATAGATGGAATATTTAGAATTACGGTAGGAATTCGCATTGCCTCTGGTACAATGAGGTGTTTTTAATCATTTTTAAACAGATTGTAGTCGCTTTATACACATACACACATATACATACATACACAGTTATATGTAGTTTTTTAAAGTTGGCGGGCCGTGTAGAGAAAAAGAAAACTTTAGTTAATCAAGTTATGTACTGTATATAAGGTTTCATTACAGAATTAAATCAAATCACATTATAGTGAGGATATATAGTTGACAAAATACAAATATGTTAATGTAATTGTAACCTTTACATACATATAAACGACATGCGGTATGTAAAGTATCAACAATACTGAAATTTGTTTTGTTTTTGGAGATGGTCAAGACAGAAATAAATTAAAATTGTGTTTTGACAAGTTAAAATTAAATTTGAACTAAACCAAACTTCCTTTGTTTGGAAATTTGAAATACAGTATAGTTTTTTTTTTTAATGTTCTAAATAAAGTATATTCTATTTATTCTAAAAATGTGTTGTGTGTGGAATATGTGTGCTCTGTGGAATATCCAAATTAATTGGGACTTGCTTCTCAAAAACAAGCTGCTGTGTATTGCAAATGTGATTTTCTAATCCTGTGAGCACCATAAACAAAATTAAATTGAACTCCATTGTATCTCTAATACAGTGGAGTTCAATGGAGGCCGATATCTCAGAAACAGATATTTCAAACCTTGAAATTATAGAATATAATAACTAACATAAAATAAATTATTTTCGCGTGCCAAAGGCAGGAACTTGTGCAAAATCTGCTATTAATAAGGGTACATTGAAACACATCAAATCACATCCAGACAAGACACATTGTAATAAAAGCATCAGTCATAGAAGAACTGAACTGTGAGCCCTGACATATTAACACTGCAATGGTGTTGTGTGTCTGATTGGGGCCTTTTCTTGCACCCGGTGCAGCGCAGCGCAAGGCCCGACTCAAGTGTCTTTGCTAGTTGAAGACCGACGCAGTTCTCAATTTCCTGTTTAAATAGCAAATGCACCTGCCCCCATCTTTGCGCCCATGGGCGTGCTGGTCTTACAGGGAGGTTGTATTCAGGTGAATTATTGGCGTATTGCTATCTTGAGGCAGCGGGAAGTGATCGCGCCATAGACTAACAAAAACCTGGTCTAAAGTCAATAGTGCAGCATTTCATTGATATTTTAACAGCAAATTAGTAAAATGCGCCTAGGGGGAAGCGCAGCAGCACACAAACATGCAAAAGATTACAAATAAAAATATTACGGTGCAAATCCGCCATCATAATAGCAAAGCGCCAAGGTACAAGCGCGCCTGGCTTTTAAAGGGAATGGGAGATGACACTGATTGGTTTATTGCATGTTACGCCCAAAACACACCTATGAATTAATGAAGACACTAAGTACAACCCTTTTTTCTTCCGTCAAACTAGCAAAAGTGGATTTGGACACACCCTAAACGCACCTGGGCCATGCACTTCATGCACGCGCTTAGATCGTTAAAATAGGGCCCTTGAAGTCCAGTGTTCACTCTCCATCTGATTTGGTTTCCACCAAGTCCTGGGAGAGATTTTGTCTGTCTGCTGTTTGGTCTGCATGGGTTAATACTACATGGATGTAAGTGAAACATGTAAGTTTTTATGTCAAAATATTTTTTTTTGTAATGTGGCCTTCACACTCTACTTGAATAAATTAATGTTTTAAATTGTTTTTAACTCCTCATTAATGCTTTTTTTTAATGTAAACACTGTAAAGTTCTTTATGTAAACACACAATGAACTTGTTGATGAAATGTGCTATATAAATAAAGCTGCCTTGCCTTGCCTTGCCTTGCTTCAATAAGGTACATTTAGCAAGGCACTGAACCCCCAAATGTTCCAATGATTAAAGAACCTTGAAAGCATGGAGGAACAAAGGGGAAAAACACAAACCAGAGTTGTATGTAAAAGGTTTCTACTGGGCGTTAGACTTTTTTTAAATAAGCACACTATGGAGATCTAAAGAAAAGGCTGCTGTCGGTTAATGATCTGATAATGTATGGAACACAGAGAGAAGATGTTCACTTCTGAGGGATAAAAAGAGTCGGACCAGATGTACTGCAAATGCTAACAAGACATAATCATCATGTTCACATGCATGCACACTGTACAAACACACATTCCCAAAAAACAGATATACACAGCATACATGATTACAGAAACTAATTAAGTGTAGCCCTGAATAGTGTCCATTGTTTTGTTCCCTTTTTCCAGTAACTTACTTAAAGCCACACTAACTAACTGACTATTTTTTTGGATGCTGAGGAGCAGAACTCTGGACTGTCAGCCCTGACACATCACAACACTGAAGTGGTTTTTGTGTGCCTGATTATGTAGTGGGAAGTGCCAGGTTCATGAAACTGAACCATACAGAAAATAAACAAACTGTTTCCCCAAAACCATAAGCTGCAAAATGGATTTAAAAAAAAGCTTAATTAAGAGATAACTACGACTCTTCCAGTACAATTCTGCAGTAATTTGATATCATGATAACTTAAACAAGACTCTACAGCCAATGTGAGGCTGTATTTTGGCACCCTTGTGCTTTGAGCAAAATGCTGACATCAGTATGCTCACATGACAATGTTGACATGTTGATGTTTAGCAGACATACTTTAATGTTTACCATCTTAGCTTCACACTTGCTAAACCTGAAAAAAATATACGTGTTGCTGGGTTGAGGACATTTTTGTTTGTGTTAGAGAGATGCAAATAACTTTTCCTGCATTTATACAATTTTATTAAAATCTGTAATACATCAAATAGTTATACAATATATGTATATTAATTGTGCTGACATTCTTTTACATTTTAATGGAATAAAAGATTATGAAAATAATTAAGAAATGTTGTTTTAGGGTCAGGATGTTATTAGGTGGCCTTTGAAAGATATTGAGCAACATTAGGTCTGTTATGTTCTAAAAGCCACTCGGAACCATCTACCGTTTTTATGCATCATTCATGTGGGCCAAGTAGAGCTAATTTTGGATACAGTGTCATTTGTTTATGTAATACTCTAGTCACTACACTCAGTTTGAGGTTTTTACAAAGTCAATAAATAATCTGTAAAATCATCTATGGAAGATTTTAATTTTAAAGAAATAGTAAAACAATAAGGTACACAAAAATGTAGGTAGTTACTAAGGAACGAATGAAGAACGACTGGTTAGTTAATGAGAAGTTCCTGCGTGACTGGGATTCAAGCACTAATGATTAGTTACTGGTAAACAGACTGGTAATACTTTATGAATTATCATGAAATCATGCTTGACTATGCATGAAAAAGCATGAATTCACTCATGTAGTACTTCATGAACTATCAGTAATGTACAAGGATTAATAGTATCTCATGCATGACTTAATGCAGGAACAATACATTAATTAATGGATCAATTGAGGCATTGCAATCATCATGAGTTCTGATATATTAAAGATGTTCATGTCTTCTTCATCTGTAAATCTGTAGTTAAAGTGAGAGGCTAAAGAAACAGAATTGTAGTGTTTTTAATGTGTAATTATTGTTAACTGAACATTACTTCTTCATTACTTCATCATGTTTGTGGCCCTTCAAATAAAGTGCTGACCTGGTCCATCTTTAACATTGATAAATAACATGATTAATAATAAAAAAGTCAAGACATCTCTGTTCAGACACTTAGAAGTAAGTAAAAAGTAAAATTCATAAATATCCTACTTGGGTGAGCATTGTTTTCAGGCATTACCTTTTAAGTGCCTTATGTTGTTGTGAATAAAGCAACTACAAAAATGCATCTGCAGTATACTGTATTGTGTAAATGTCAGTATCATTTTGCCAACCCACTCCTTTAATTCTTAATACATTTAATGCTACCATTAATCATATCTTATGTATCAATGTTAAAGATGGACCAGGTCAGCACTTTTTTGAAGGGGCTAAGACCTAAAGACCTAAACATCATTAATAAATCAGAAATCATGAGGATTCAAATACCTTAATTGATGCATGAATTAACATATGGTTCCTGCATTAAGTCATGTATAAGATACTATTGATCCTTGTATATTACTGATAGTTCATGACGTACTACATTAATGAATTCATGCTTTTTCATGCATGAAGTCATGCATGAATTCCTGATAATTCATGTACCATGAATTACATGTTTCATGGTACATTACTATATTAAATGTTACTTTATTAATGAATTGTTAGCTAATAGTAAGTTAATGAAAAGTTCCTGAGTAACTGTGATTCAGCACTTATGACCGATAGACAGAACTTCTCATTAACTTACCAGTTGTTCCTCAGTAACTACCTACATTTTTCTGTACCTTATTGTAAAGTGTCACCATAGAAACACAACAAAACGGATAGTTAAGACTTTGAGGAGGTCATCAATTAAACAACAAACGTACTCGCTTTCAACACATCTTACAGTCTTCATCAGCAGATGGAGTTTGCTCAGGTGTCTTCAGGAGGCCTAGTAGTTAGGAATATGATCACATGATAACATGTTAGGGGATGGTGGTAACACCTGTCTTCGATTACTTCGAATTACTACTACAGTCTTCCTCTCAGGGGGCGTCCTGTCTTTAGGTTGTACCAGCGGAGATCTTAAAGGGTAACTACGTTTTTTTTCAACCCCGATTTTCCCATGTTTTTGTGTCTAAGTGACTGATGGGAACAACAATCTTTGACATTGGTAATTTATAGGGCAATTTTCCAGCTTGTATTTACCGTAACAAAAGTGCTGGTTTTGCCACTGGTTTTGTTCAGAATAATATTCTAAGATTCTGCCAATTATTATAATTACTTTATGGAAAGGATTTCTAAGGAGGACAACCTTTCTAATAAAGAGTAAGATCCTTTTTTTAAACATAAAATCATCCACAAAATGGCGTTCGCTAAACCCACCAGACTCCACGTAAATAAACAGTAATTTTAACACTGAAAATACACTTCATTCAAAGTCGACAAAAACAGAATAAAATTAAAGCTGCAAGCAGCGTTGGATGGGCCCTGGCGGCCTCTGCGCACGTCGGGGTTACTGGCGGACGCCGCTCCTTGCGACCATGCATTTGCGCGGCTCTCAAACACTGCAAATCATCACCAATAAAAAGGGATCTCCCTGCTGAGTTCAACAATACCTCACACAAGACTCTACATCATACAGTTAATTAGCTGTGACAGGGGGCATGGCCAAAGCACTACCACTATTTATGACTTTGAGCAAACATCGGCCTGTAGATGTCGTCAGGGTTGGACTCTTATGAATCCTGAAAAGTTTCGAGCCAACTAGACAATGTACACTCAAGTTACACCCACTTCCTGTTTCGATGGTGAAACGCACAAAATGTCATGCCCTATAACGAAAAGTTTTTCTTTTAATAACTTTTCATCTGTATGGTCTTAAGATGGCACAGACCAAATTTGAAGTTGATTGGATGTAATCTCTAGGAGAAGTTTGTTAAAGTACGACGTGGAAATGGCCAAAATCGCACTAATTTGGAACTTTCAATTAAAAATGGCGGACTTCCTGTTGGGTTTAGGGTATGGCTCCAATGACGTTTTTTGTACGTCTTGACATGCTTGACATGTTTTGTGACTCTACGTTAAACTTACTGTAGGGGCTCAATTTCTTTCATTTTGTAGGGGGCGCTAGTGAGCCATTTATGAGAGCCTATTTCTGAAACCCTTAAAATATTACATACATTTTCAGCAGAATTGATGCAACCGTCAATTTTGGTGAGATTTTGAGTATGTTAAGCCCCTCAAAAAGGCCGGATGAAGGAAAAAGAATAATTCCTTCAGTTTCAATAGGGCCTTAACTATGAAAAGCCATTTTTGTTATTCCAACCAGTACAAATCTCCTTAATAGACTGCAATATGTCTTACATTTTCTTATATTTATTTATCTTCTTTTTTTCTGTGTAAAAGGGCTTTTGCCAAAAAAGAGCTCTTTAAAGGCATTTCAATTCAAATACTTCTCAAGAGCACACCCATGCACACAGAAGACTTGTCTTAGATCCTCCATAAAATATACAACACAGGCTGATGAGAGGCATTACTATTGATTTCATCACCATCGTCTTACACACTCATATATACATGAACAGCATTCCAGCAACAAGGCTCTAGTCAGCATGCTGTTGCAACATTTATATCTCTATAACATGGGAATACACCCGCATTGTCAACAGACAACTAGCAGTCAGCATATCATTGAAATATTCATCTATAATCAAAATAATTTTAAATTATAAAACCATAGATGTTCGCCTGTTTCATTCCTCATTTACCTACTCTACCTGCTCTCAAAATGTTTAAAATTGCAAAACTATGAAGATTGTGATGCATTTAAAGAATCCTGTAATAAATACTGTTCAACCTTTTGATTGTTGACATCCTGTTACAGCAAGGTTGATTTAACTGTACAGTATATTATTGATTAAGACTATACCTGTAGATTGCCTTGGTGTGACTTTGCTTGGATATGGTTTGAGGTGTTGGGAATACTTATGCTCTATAATTATTCCCTGTCACTTTTTCCTTATCTCCTCCCCAGGATCTACCCAGAGAAGGAAGAGTTGAGCAATGGGATGATCTTATTCTCATAGCTCAATGATAAAATCCAAATATACATGTTCAATTTTGAAAAGAAGCAGAGTGAATAAAGGAAGATATTCAAAATGGTCCTTAGGGAAAAAAGCTGGTCTAGCAGTTTTCCAGCAAATAAGCCCCGGTTGGGCCACTTTTGATGTTTTGTTGTAAGTGTGGAATAGAGCAAACCAACCCTGACGCACAGGTCCCATTGCACAGCCCACAGCATCATCCTGATTAATGGTGCTTTGTGGTTTTTTCATGTGCAGGCCTCACTAAGCCTTAAAGACCAGTTATGCTTGTTATGTCAAGATCGCAAACAAATTGTTTTTTCTGCGAGCACCAGAAAACAAAAAAATTAATATAATCATTCCCACTAATTCCAAGTACATTGCTATGGTTGGTGAAATAAATAAATAAATGAAACAAGATGGAAAGTCTTTAGTCACACACAGCCTATTAGAACTTTGCTTCATGTACTGTATGTAACTTTGATCTTTATTGGTTAAGATAATATTGTACTCATTGTACCAAAGTAACTGCTGAGAATTGAGATTGCTACAAGAAAGTCTGACGCAAGAAACACGAGCAAACATATTATCTAAACTTTACTGGAATACTATAATAACACAACAGTAATAATCCCTTAATGCACAGGAAAATTGTGTGCATGCAACTAGTGCATGTATGGTAAATCGAAGATTAGCCAGGAAGTCGCTCTTGTAATGGCTAGGTCTATCAATACGGAGTATTCCGAGTTTGAACTTACAATCTTGGGAGTTTGGTACTATAAAAATGCAAGCTATTATTATTGTTATTATTATTATTATTATTATTATTATTATTATTATTATTATACACTTGTGGTGGTAATGTGCCAAGATATGCAGCAACGCACCAACAAAGGCAACAAAGAAAAAGAGCTAGTAAGCTAAACAAGGACTTTAAATCCTGCATTGTTAACCAATGCAGGATTTAAAGTAACACCAAATGTAAACACAACTTTTGCTTGTTTACAAGAAAACTCCACTGTGTACCTCTACATGCACGTTATGGACAACCTGTTCACATTCCCAGTTCTTTAAATACTGACGCTTGGTCAGTGACTCTCAGCGTCAGATAGTGGCAAACAAATCACCTTTTAGCGTCTGTACCCATACAGACGCTAAAAGGTGAATTAGAACAGCAGCTCGACTGCGGCGCTGTAAGACGACGTAGTATTAAGAGCGACAACGGTAGCGAGTAGTAATAAAGACCGAAAATCAGCATAAGGAGGTAGGTTGGGGTGGTCGATGGGTCATACAACCCAGGAGACCGGGGTTCATGTCCTTTTCTTGTCCCGCGTGTCACTAAAACGTGCATTTTGTAACCCCACCCACGACCTTTTCCTAAACCTCACTGTCCAGTTCTTGTGCTGCATGTCAGTTAAATGTAAATTGTTTGAATGACGGTTAGTCTATATCGATGACGTTTCATTTACGGGATTGTTCCGGTGCAGCCGGAGGTTCCACCGGATGTACCTCATTTTTGGCCGGATGTCCCTCACCTTCTACTTTAAATATTAATTTTTCTATCTGGAGTATTAGACTTGCTTGGTGTGGCTCATTGGGTGGACTCAACTGCTCCGACATCCAAAACTCAACACAGACTTGGTAACGTTGGCTAGAGCTGTAATCGGGCCTTAAAAGTTAGGCCGAGCCCGACAGAATTCAGCCCGAGCCCGACAAGCCCGACATTATTCAAATATGCGCACGCACACAGCTCTTTTGCCTTTTGTCAAGAATGAGTCCTTTATACATTTTTTAACATCATTTATTCATGACTAACGTAGGCTATCCGTTTTCGCACTAATCAAAACACTTCATTGAATGCGCAACCCGCAGCGCAAGCCCGAGCAAGGCCCAAAATAAAAGGATTGACTAATACTAAAAGATAAGTAAAAGCAAACATACAATAACTTAAGAAACAATTAACTAGGGTAAATAAAAAAAAAAACTGTTTTAGTTTCTGTAACTCTTTATAGTTGCTCCGGGCCACAAGGTAAACAAAATCTTCTATCTTAGGACATTTGTTTTTTAAAGACAGGGGAAGATATGAGAAGATTATCTCCTTTCCATCTTAAAATTGGCCAATTAACAGCATTTTCTGTCAAAAGTATTTTTTGCACTGTGCAAACCAAATATGAAATATATATTTCATATAATAATTATATATATAATCCCAATAAAACAAAACAATCACATTTAATTAAATTAGATTGAGGTCGGAGGAAATGTGGTAAGTGATTCTGTGATCAGGAATCTGCTTTCTCTTTCTCCTTCTGTGCCCATCCCAATATATCCCTCTCTCACTCCATTTCTCTTTCTCTTTTTGTCGGTCTGTAAACACTGTCCTCCCTTTCCCTTCATCTCCTTCATCTCTACATCTCCCTCTCTCTTGCCACCCCCTGTTTTTGTCTTTGGTCATTCCACTTGTTTGTTCTGTGTGTGTGTGTGTGTGTGTGTGTGAGAGAGAGAGAAAGAGAGAGAGAGGGTTTTATTCCCCCCCAAGCACATCATAGCGTTGCCAATCCATACTTCACAGTGCAAGGCCAGCAGTGCTCTGTATGAGTATGGTTGTACATGCAAGTGTGTGTACTGTATGTGTGTGTGTGTGTTTGTTTGTGTGTGTGTGTGTGTGTGTGTGTGTGTGTGTGTGTGTGCGCTAGCAACATTAGCTATTCTATTTGACACATTCTGTAATGGAGCTTCTCTCCCTTTCTAGCATTTTCCTTTCTAGCATCTCCAGCTCTATACATCTTGCTTAATAATACCTTTTCCTAATTTTCTTTCTTTTCTTTCTTTCCGATTTATTTTGGCTTAGTTCCACAAGGTGGCATGAGACAAAATGTAAGGCATCTTCAGTTTAAAAACTGCCACACACACACACACACACACACACACACACACACACACGTTGTTTTGAATGTAGTTCATTTCATAGGCCAAGTGCTGACTAAAATACATCTTTTATAGGCTTCCGTCTACTGGGTTCTGTTGGAAAACAGAACAAACAATCTACAGCCACCCTATGGCAAAACATCCAATATTTGGAAGATATTTCAGTCTGCACCAAAGTGGTGGACCAACCAACCTACACACGCGTGGCAAATCATTAATCTAATAGCAAATATTAGAGTAACGAAGTTAATAACCACAACTTCAAGTTGAAAGTAAATCTAAAGGGCAATCCATATCACCCAAAGTGTTTCTGGAGTATTTTACATGTCCACAATGTACACACTTTTTCATCAGTAAAAAACAACTTTACATACTTTCAAGCAGCATATATCTGCCTTGATTGACAAGCTTTCAAATTTCTCTTTCATATGACTTACCCAGTCAAAGGTTACGTACTAGAGCATCAGAAAACACTCGGAGAACTGCGATCTCCTCTGCTCCGGAACAAGAGCTCTCTGTCAGACTGCAGTGCATCATGCAACCAGCATGTTTCAACACAGGAATGTCATCATGTGCTGTAGCGACATACAGCAACTGTGAAGGTTTTAAGCTATGGACCATTGCATTTGGCTTTTCCTGCTTTCTTCTTCTACAGCAGCTTTGCCGAATGCTTGCCTTTGTTTGATGACCTCTAGGCAGTTTTAGACTTTTGCCTGCTTGCCCGTTCCATGTTGCTGATGCTTGTCCTGCTAACCAGAACCAACCTGCCTTGTACCCTCCACTCCTCAGTTCTCCAGTGATTCTGGTCAATTTCATGGCTGCCTATGCCAGGTATGTTCCAAGCACAAGGTTTTTCTTCGTGCTCCAGCCCTTTCAACCATTCCCAGTTTTCAATTGACAACGGTCCCACATCTCACTGGAGTTCATCACTGGCCTGCATAGCACAAGACAATGGGCCTCATGCAAGAACCACTTGTACCGGATTGGTTCTTAAGTGACTCATTTAGGAGTAGACTCAGACTATAGAATCTCATAGAATTTGTTGCATTCACCAACTCATTCAATTTTTATTTATAGTATCAAATCATAACAAAAGTTATCTCAAGACACTTTACAGATAGAGTAGGTCTAGACCACACTCTATAATTTACAAAGACCCAACAATTCTAATAATTCCCCAAAGAGCAAAGAGAATTTAGTGCAACAGTGGCGAGGAAAAACTTCCTTCCTTTTAGGCAAGACCCAGGCTCTTGGTGGGCGGTTGTCTGGAGGTGCCGGTTGTGGATACGATGAACAGTAGCAATTATAGTCACAATAAAGATAATGGAACTATGACCAGAAACAGTGGTTGTTGTAGTTCATGGCGTAGCAGGGCACTGCAAGGTGTAGCAGGGTTTAGCAGGGCACTGGATGGCCCTGCTAAACCGGACCACGGCAGGACCACGGTGGCAGCTGCAACCATGATTTGGGTGCCACACACAATCCAAGGAAAACTGTGAGGCAAGAAAACATAAGGACTCCAGGGAATAAGCTCCTCAGAGTATTTCTGGGGCATGAGTGCACACGGATGGAAAGAGAGAGGAGCTCAGTGTGTCAAAGGAAGTCCCCCAGTCTAAAACTGTTACAGCATAACTAAGAGCTCCAAGGCAAACCTGAGCCAGCTCTATAAGGGTTGGTAGATGAATTTGACGACTATGAAGAAAAGCAGAGAAGAGAAGGGGTGCTGTGTCTGCAACTTCCCCGCATGTCTAGGCGAATGCTGCAACTCTTCACTCCCTAACTATATTTAGCTTAACTTATCAAAGAGTAGAGTTTTAAGTTTACTCTTAAATATGGGGACAGTGTCTGCCTCCCGAACCCAGACTGGGAGCTGATTCCACAGGGGAGGAGCCTGATCGCTAAAGGCTCTGGCTCCCATTCTACTTTTAGAGACTCTAGGAACCACATGCAACTCTGCATTCTGGGAGTGCAGTGCTCTAGTGGGACAATAAGGTACTATGAGCTGATTAATAAATGATGGTGCCTGACCATTAAGAGCTTTGTAGGTCAGGAGAAGGATTTTAAATTCAATCCTGGATGTTATAAGAAGCCAATGCATTGAAGTTAATACAGGAGGAGGCAAGTCCTTTGTCTGAAGCAGTTAGGTCATTTGTAATTTTCACCAGTGCCGTCTCTGTGCTATAATACTTTCTAAATCCTGACTGAAAATCCTCAAATAAACTGTAGTTATGTAAAAAGTCACATAAATTATTAGCAACTACCTTCTCAAGGATCTTGGAAAGAAAGGGAAGATTACATATAGGTTTATAGTTGGCAAAGACCTCTGGATATGGGTGGGTTTTTTAAGAAGAGGTTTTATCACACTTTAAATGACTGTGGTACATAACCTGTTAATAAAGACATATTGATCATCATTGATCTAGTAACAAAGTGTTAACCAAGGGTAATGCTTCTTTAAGTAGCCTAGTTGGGATGGAGTCTAAGAGACAGGTAGATGGCTTAGCTGAAGAAATCTTTAGCGTTAATTGGTGAAGGTCTATAGGAGAAAAGCAGTCTAAGTATAAATCAGGTCTTAATGCTCTTTCTAGCAGTCCTGTGTTTAAAGGTAAACGTTAGAAGTTGAGGGCAGGAGGTGATGAATTTTATTCCAACTTTCTCATAATTAGGGTTTTCTCTTTGGTCTGAACAAAATTCACTAAACCAAAATTTATCAAAATAAACTACGTCTAAACACATAACTAAAATAATAATAACCTAAACTATTTATTCATCGTTCAGTGTCAAATGTAAATGGCTAAATGCAGACGAAGTCCCAGGCTCAACACCCTGTGCCTTCGCACCAGCTCTTTCCACACCTTGAAGAAATGTCACTTTAAATTAGGGTATTTAAGCACTACGATATTTAAAAAGCCACTAACCACGCACTGTTTTATCCCTATAATCTCTAGAAACATGTGGAACAGGATACACATAATGCTAATAAAGGGTTGCTTTGTGATTAATGTCAGTACTAACAATTCCAGCAAAATAAGTTCTAATTGGCAAAAATGAGATGACTTTTGTTGCATTATCTCCTCCACTAAATGACCACAATGTCACATCAGAGATTTGCACTTCCACTGGAGCTCAACTTATCTAGATTTCGTCAGCACAGTCCTGGGTATTACATGTCTGTGTCCTCAAAAACACTCAGTTTTATGTCTCCATTAGTGCATATTTCTGTCTGCGCATTGTACAGCAAAGGTTATTAGATTAGTCATTTTTAATCTAGTGAGTTAGCTTTCGCAGCAGCTCAATAACATTCAGTATTATATCAAGTTTCAGACATCACTCTACAATTCGACATCATAAAATAATGAAAAATATATCTACAATATAGGATGAGTGCACCATATTGTACATTCCCAATTATTCAATTAAGATGGCATAAAAATACAACATGTTATGCAATGTGCATTTCTACAGCACTACAATAACATTTCCATTGCAGTAACATTACCATCAATACTCAACATTTCGATGAACTGATGGATCTAGTGCTGTGGAATGTACACTGAATTAATCAAGACAACAGTTATGGAGAAAGTGTAGAGTTTCCATCCGGCAAATCAAAACAGGAGCATATCAGAAGTTTCCTACTGAAGTAGTGTATCAAACATTAAAAAGTAGAAATAAATGCTAGTCTCTAATAAAAGCCTGCGTCAAATAAAGCCCAAGTTTAAAAAGTGGCAGTCGAGGTGATGGCCAGTATTTGAGAATTTACTGTAGCTATTTTTAAAATGTATTCTCATTCTTCATTACATCTAGTTATAACCACATTATTTTTAAATCTACAATGGGTAAATTAATTAATGAAATGTTAGCAACGTTAGCACAATCAGTTCTAATCCTTCCAGTTATCCTCTCTAGCATTGAACAGTTGGCATGAATCCTCATCTGTCTCTTGTCAAACCCCTACCCCCTAATTCCTCTATCGCCCCTCTGCATCCTACCCTCGCTCTCCAACTTTGCATCCTTCTGTGCCCATTTTAATGCCAGCTCACAGGGAATGTGCCAGTAACAACATCTGGGGCTGACACACATTCACATACAAACACACAGCCGTGTACTTACACAGTAAATGCAAAATGGCAACTGCAGCATGCCCAAAAACTAGGCCATTACAGGGTAGAAACCGAGTGGATGATGACAGCGAATGCTAGGATGCTAGTGGCACTGTAACGGTTTCATTAGCATGGTCTGTAGATCAAATCACAATGTTTGTTTTTGAATAATTTCCGTGTAGAAAACTCAATTTAACGGCGCTGGGCAAACAGGGGCGAGGAACAACTGCATAAACTCATCTCATTCATCTAAAATGCATGTTTGGTGCTTTCATATCTCAACACTAACTAACTAATAGTTTCTCCAATTCTAACATTAGAATTGGAGAAAATTATCTGTTGGGCCACAGACCACCCAAAACCTGCAGTCAGTCCGAGATGTTGCTGTTCGTAACCCTAGATTTGGTTATCAAAGACACTAGCAAAACCACACAGTAGCTACATCAAATAAGCACAGCAGACATGTCATACAGGGCCGAACTCCATGTTTATATTTTTTTAAACAATACCATTGCGGCGGAAAATGGTTGCCAACTACAAGTTTGCCGTTTCACATAACCCTGCAATTCCAATAAAATGCCATTTGTCTACCCTGAAGTGATTGTTGTTTTAGCGCAACGTCACAGTGATTCGGTCTACAGTTTTCAACACGCAGTCCACCTCCACCATATCACCAAATCACTTTCTTTTTAATATACATTTGAGTGAAAGAAATTAGATGAAAATTAATCAGGTCGGTGGACACCCTTGCCAGGGACTTTAGCTTATGGTGGCCATGGCCACCACTGGCCACCCCCTGGCTCCGCCATTGCTCTTTTGTTGTTGAGTCTAGCCGCCTTCCTCCACCTCCTGGGCTGCACCTAGCTATGATTTCTCAGACCAGACTGTCCACTGAATGCACAAGACAAAATTTATATAAACCCTCCACCTTCAAAATGTCATCCGTTACATCAATCATTATCGGAAAAAGTAAGTTATGAGAACTTGGTTGTTTTGTGTGGCTCTGTCCCTGTCTCCAGCCCCTTTGTTTATTGTCTACAATAATTGCTCAATGGGTTAAATATATTTATATATATATATATATCCATCCATCCATCCATCCATCTTCGTCCGCTTATCCGGTGTCGGGTCGCGGGGGGAGCAGCTCCAGCAGGGGACCCCAAACTTCCCTTTCCCGAGCAACATTAACCAGCTTCGACTGGGGGATCCCGAGGCGTTCCCAGGCCAGGTTGGAGATATAATCCCTCCACCTAGTCCTGGGTCTTCCCCGAGGCCTCCTCCCAGCTGGACGTGCCTGGAACACCTCCCTAGGGAGGCGCCCAGGGGGCATCCTTACCAGATGCCCGAACCACCTCAACTGGCTCCTTTCGACGCAAAGGAGCAGCGGCTCTACTCCGAGCTCCTCACGGATGACTGAGCTCCTCACCCTATCTCTAAGGGAGAAGCCAGCCACCCTCCTGAGGAAACCCATTTCGGCCGCTTGTACCCTGGATCTCGTTCTTTCGGTCATGACCCAGCCTTCATGACCATAGGTGCGGGTAGGAACGAAAACTGACCGGTAGATCGAGAGCTTTGCCTTCTGGCTCAGCTCTCTTTTCGTCACAACGGTGCGATAGATGGAATGTAATACCGCACCCGCTGCGCCGATTCTCCGACCAATCTCCCGCTCCATTGTCCCCTCACTCGCGAACAAAACCCCCAAGGTACTTGAACTCCATCACTTGGGGTAAGGACTCATTCCCTACCCGGAGAAGGCATTCCATCGGTTTCCTGCTGAGAACCATGGCCTCCGATTTAGAGGTGCTGATCCTCATCCCAACCGCTTCACACTCGGCTGCAAACCGATCCAGTGAGTGCTGAAGGTCACAGGCCGATGATGCCATCAGGACCACATCATCTGCAAAGAGCAGCGATGAGATCCCCAGCCCACCGAACTGCAACCCTCCCCACCCCGACTACGCCTCGATATCCTGTCCATAAATATTACAAACAGGATTGGTGACAAAGCGCAGCCCTGGCGGAGGCCAACCCTCACCTGAAACGAGTCCGACTTACTGCCGAGAGGCCGGACACAGCTCTCACTTTGGTCGTACAGAGATTGGATGGCCCTGAGTAGAGACCCCCTCACCCCATACTCCCGCAGCACCTCCCACAGTATCTCCCGGGGGACCCGGTCATACGCCTTCTCCAAATCCACAAAACACATGTAGACTGGTTGGGCATACTCCCAGGCCCCCTCCAGGATCCTTGCGAGAGTGAAGAGCTGGTCCGTTGTTCCACGACCAGGACGGAATCCGCATTGTTCCTCCTCAAACCGAGGTTCGACTATCGGCCAAACCCTCCTTTCCAGCACCTTGGAGTAGACTTTACCAGGGAGGCTGAGAAGTGTGATACCCCTGTAATTGGCACACACCCTCTGGTCCCCCTTTTTAAAAAGGGGAACCACCACCCCAGTCTGCCACTCCTTTGGCACTGTTCCAGACTTCCACGCAATGTTGAAGAGACGTGTCAACCAGGACAGCCCCTCCACACCCAGAGCCTTGAGCATTTCTGGACGGATCTCATCAATCCCCGGGGCTTTGCCACTGTGGAGTTGTTTGACTACATCAGTGACTTCCGCCTGGGAAATCGACGACAATCCCCCGTCATCCTCCAGCTCTGCCTCTAACATAGAGGGCGTATTGGTCGGATTCAGGAGTTCCTCAAAGTGCTCCTTCCACCGCCCTATTACCTCCTCAGTTGAGGTCAACAGTGTCCAATCCTTACTGTACACAGCTTGGATGGTTCCCCGCTTCCCCCTCCTGAGGTGGCGAACAGTTTTCCAGAAGCACTTTGGTGCCGACTTTGGTGCCCTTCGGTACCCTGCAACTGCCTCCGGAGTCCTCTGGGATAACATATCCCGGAAAGAATCCTTCTTCAGTCGGACGGCTTCCCTGACCACCGGTGTCCACCACGGTGTTCGTGGGTTACCGCCCCTTGAGGCACCTAAGACCCTAAGACCACAGCTCCTCGCCGCAGCTTCAGCAATTGAAACTTTGAACATTGTCCACTCGGGTTCAATGCCCCCAGCCTCCACAGGGATGCACGAAAAGCTCCGCCGGAGGTGCGAGTTGAAAGTCCGTTGGACAGGGGCCTCCTCCAGACGTTCCCAATTTACCCGCACTACACGTTTGGGCTTACCAGGTCTTTCCAGAGTCTTCCCCCCACCCCCCTGACCCAACTCACCACCAGATGGTGATCGGTTGACAGCTCTGCCCCCTCTCTTCACCCGAGTGTCCAAAACATACGGCCTCAGATCAGATGAAACGATTATAAAATCGATCATTGATCTTCGGCCTAGGGTGCTCTGGTACCAGGTACACTTATGAGCATCCCTATGTTCGAACATGGTGTTCGTTATAGACAATCCATGACTAGCACAGAAGTCCAACAAACAACCACTCTGGTTTAGATCAGGGAGGCCGTTCCTCCCAATCACGCCTCTCCATGTGTCTCCATCATTGCCCACGTGCCCGGCCACCAGGCGCTCGCCGACGAGCCCGCCGTCTGGGCCTGGCTCCAGACGGGGGCCCCGGGCTTCCTCCGGTCAGGGTCACTCCCTCTCTACCTTGCTTTTCCATTGGGATTTTTATATATATATATATATATATATATATATATATATATACATATATATATTTATATAAATATATATATATATATATATATATATATATATATATATATATATATATATATATATATATATATATTTATATAAATATAGAATATAATATTGAATATTGGTGACTTCAACTTTACATTCACACGCACACACACACACACACACACACACACACACACTGTAAAAGAGAACAAAAGAAACAGATTTTGTATTGCTAAATTAAAATGTATATTAATTGATGTCTTATGCTTAGTTGCTTAGGAACAATAGGAAGCTTTGTTTTAACATGCTGATTCTGATGCAGGGACCACAAAAGCCAATGAATAACATTCTTGACATAAAAAAGAGGAAGCCCAAAAGTCACTCTCGTTACTCTTTCTCTTGCTTTCTTTTGTTTTCCAGAAACTCTACCGACCCGTTGCCTATGCGGGAGGGCCAAGTAACAAAAGAGACTTTGAAAGAAAGAAACTCTCACTTTAACCACATTTGTCAAACACTGTCACTTCATCCAAATGGGAGCGAGCAAAGCTCCAGCTGCCTGCCGACAGAGAGAAATGGACAAAGCGATTTAAGCCGAATTGCTACATGGGACAGATCGGGCCCGAGAATGCCAGAGGAGACCCATGCGCAACTTTTCCCTGGCCATCGGAACTACATTTCCCTGGGTTATTGGGGTTGATGCTATAGGATAGTGTTAGTTAATAAGCAGGATGTTCCATCAAAACCCCGCCTAATGATTCCAATACCTGCCGGTAAGACAATATTCGTTAAACCACTGAACTGAGCCTGTGCTGAACCTTGTCTGTGTTTGGCTCCTTTCTTTGTTGCCTGTATTCACCAGCTGTAACACAAACATAACATTTGCATCCTTATCAATAAAAAGATGTTACAAGGTGTTCATGGGGGGGCGGGGGGGTAAACAGAGCCAGGAGACCACATACTGTACGTTTAAAAAAAACCATAACCAAGAAAAGTGAAGCAGGCAACTGAAGAATCTGGAACAAGCTCACAAAGTTGTAAGTAAAAGCCAAGACAAAAGAAACGCAAGGATCAGAAGCAATCAGGCAAATATATCAAAAGTTCAGAATCAAGTAAAAAGTATCCAGCTGAAGGTAAAGTAAAAGAGTAATGTATGAGATGTAAATATAGTTGCAATCAGCAATATCTTGAGCGTCAAAGACTTCATTTCCTGCATTTGGATACACAGATGACAATATATATCCATAATATATTAAAAATATAATGCATAGTATATTGTTGTGTGTCATTGGGCTTTTTTAAGTGGGTACATGGTGCATGTGACCATTTTCTGTGATATTGGGTGTTGTTACAGAGGCAACAGTTAATCTGATCATTTTTTTAGGGAAAATACTTCTTTAAAAGCTTTTTTTTGTAATTACCTTGTCAAGTTTCCTATAAAATAATGATATTGATTTTACTTGTTTACATCAGTTAGTGTTTTGTTACTTATTTAGGTAGTTAGGCCTGCTGATATGTGTGATGACATATGTTGAGTGTCCGTGTTCATTAGGATGTATACATCCTAATGAACACGGACACTCAACATATGTCATCACACATATTGATTTTTGATTTTGTATTTTGGTCTTTTTTTGCTCTGTGTTTATTGTTTTGTTTGTTTTCTGTCACGTTTTTGTTAGCAAAAAACATTAATAAAAAAGGTTTTTCTTTCACATCAGTAATGTTCCAACACAGGATAACAGCAATATGCAATAATGTCATTAAAGATTGAGCTTTTGATCACGTCACATAGTTAGCAAAACATTGCAAAATACAATGGATTTGTGCCATTGTGTTTATTCTTTTTTTTAAGAAAAAAGAGCTAACTGGAGAAGTGTCACTGTATCAAATAGTCTGCATGTAAGCAAGATACCGTTTAAATATGGAGGCGTCTGCCCGTGATTCAGCAGCCTGCCTACTGATGACAGTGATGCAAATCACATCTGCAGAGCAGTGTTTCGAGTGCTTCCTGTTCCAGTTGGAATATTTTGCTGCTGACTTCCCTCACACTACAGCAAGAAGCTGAAACTTTGTGAATTAAAAGAGCAAAGTCCTGGCAACCCTTGGCTAGTTAACGCTACTGAATTACAGGGAAGACAGGTACAGGACATCCAGAATGCATCTGCCAGAGATGACCACAGACACCAACTCAACAGTGCTGACCTCTGGAATGTGACAGCTGTCAGCAGAATCAGTCAGAAGGGAGCAAGCACACCAGACTCTCAGATCACAGACAGAAACAGAGAGGATTTAGACTGAAAGTCTGATGAGAAGCAGAAAGCCAGAGCAGCCTATAGCAAAAGCTGGTAAAGCCTGGAAATAAGAAAACAGGTCCACCCCTGCCTGGATATGATTTTAGTCTCAGTTATAATCCACTGTTGCAATGTGTATGTATATCTAATGACTGCATTTTTATTGTGTCGGAGACACAATGTGCATATGCATTTTTTTTTTTTTTGTCAGACTTATAAAGCTTGGATGCCTGATTCTTTTTCATATAAACTTTGAGAGCAGAGTTACTTGTGAGAGCATGTGTGCCCTCCAGCGCTGCTCTGTGCACTTGCTGCTTAGTTTCAAACACGCAGGTGCCATTCTTTGCCTCTCCCTATGCTTTGTTTCTCGCTCGCAGCTGCCTGCACAGCTCTCGGTTGTTGAATTGGTGCGGAAACTTCTACTGTGCGAGTGGCAGTTAATATCTGCTGCGCGTGAAATAATACAATTTGCTCGTTAGCGTGTTTAGACATAAATATGATGCCATACTGTTTAACAATCCGTGAAATTGGCAAACAACCTAAAAGAAATGCTGCCCATCGCTTAACTTACATTCAATTTCATCCTTATCTTATCACCTGCAACTATGTCAGCTAAAAGCGTGTGTACGCATGGTCTGAAGGTGAGGTGGACACTCTCTACTCTTTTGTAAATACCAGTTGATGTGTAGGACAAGGCAAAGGTTTTTGCGTGTACACATTGTTCACACATCTGGCCCCTGAAGTAATTCCATGTATGTTGCTGTGCAATAGACATACTATATATAGGGCGTAATATTCACACAAAACATTTTCTTTGTCGGATTTTAATTTATCAAAATAACTGAAAAACTATGTTATTACTGGATCAAAAGAAGAGAGAGAAGTCACTATGAATGTTTGGCTACTCCTTCAACACCATGAAAAATTGCTTGTCACTAACCAAAACCCTAATAACCAACATAATTCCAAGATGACCACAGCCTCCACTCTGTGTGAAGGAGCTAACCACAACGCCAAGTTAGGAATGAATCTATGGTTCTGTGAATTCCCCGAGGACTGCCAGGGGCAGTAAACAAAGTGGATATGTCAGGTTGACACTTAATATAGACAAAGTTAGGTAGGTGACACGTGAAAGCTACCTGCACATACCAGCAATAAATACCACATTGTAGCGCACACCCCAAAATCAGGTGTCAAGAAGCTACAGTGACAGAAATTCCACAGAAGACAAACAACTGTTTCCAGCAGCCAAACACTGTGTACTCAGAGGATTCATCTAGCTTTTTAAGAAACCACCACAAGTAACGATAGTTACCGCATAATAACTCCAGATTATCCAGTGTAGGAATAGTGCTCTAAGAGCTGCTATTGGGTTTATTTTATTTGGGTAAATCAAAAATGTGAAACAAATACATAGTATTAATGCAAGCTTTAATGCTGGCCAACACTTTATTTTATTGGTTTCTAAATACAGTGTAGCATAGCTCAGTCACCGCAAGTAGACCTATCCTTTGTTTTTTAATTTTATAAAAAAATTTGGATTAAACTATGTTGATGAAAATGAACATAACAGGCATCTGTAGTGGGGGCAGCGCTACAGGTTGTTACAAACCATTAAATCATTTGTGTCGCAAGACTGCAAATTATCTTATATAATAAACCAACATTAGCCATATGCAAAACATTTTCTTTGTATGGCTCCATGTCTATATACATACACTGTACATCCATTCTCTACACCCACATTTTCCTCTTCACAATGATGGGGGGCTTGAGTCTGTTCATGAATATATCAGGAAAGACTAGGGACACCCCCTGCTAGGGTTGACAATCCTAAGAGCATTCTAGCAGTGGTGTGCCCTTTTGTAGTCCAACCTGGACATTGGCACCAATCAGTATGCCGGATTTCTGCACTTAGCTTTTGACAAAGAAAATAAGCTCAGTATAGCATGAAGATTTACGATATTAAATAATTTCATTTAAAATTAAAATCTCCACAAATCTACAGGCAAATAATGTAAATAGCAAGTTACATAATTCATGTTAGCAAGTTAAGTTTTTAACAAAATATTTTAAAAAACTTGGTTATAAATGGCTGGTAGTAGATTAGCGTTAAATAAGATTGAAAGAATATTATATAAGATTATAATCAAGAAACACCATGATAATCACTGCCCATAGAGTCAGTTGGTTGGTTTAACCATAATACTTGTACATTATTACTTTGCAAAGACAAATAGACACACAGAGACTTCATATATACATCACACATTACAACCAATACAGTAGATACATACAAGAAATGAATGCTTCCCACACACTGCTGTTTGCTGGAGTACACAAACATGTTCTCCTTCCAGTACAGTCTATGCATGTTCTCATGTATACACACCAACATCCAAAATTCTTTATCCATACACATAACCGTATATATGTGCACACACACACACACACACACACACACACACACACACACACACACACACACACACTAACAGACACGCCTTTACACCACAGGGATCTGTCCTCTGCGGGAGCAAGGATGTAAATAGGATAGAATTAGGAGAGCAGAAGGAAGAGAGGAGGGAAGCGGGGAGAACAGAAGAGCTGCTGATGAAGGGGAGGAGACAGGGGAGGAATCACAGAAAATGGAGAAGAGGGGGAATGTTCCATCAACCCCCTGATGTTTTCATGTAGAACTCATCGCTGTCAATCATTCTATCGTACAGAGTCTTGCAGCCCTTTCCCTTCTGGGAAACAATTTCCGCGCCCAAGTGTTAATTCATTCTCAGCTTGTTGTTTTGTACATGCAATTTATAAAGCGTAATGGATGTACATGATTAAGACCCTCAAATGAAATGCTATTCTAATGTTAAAAATCATATACACTGAGTGACAGGACCACTTAAAGCCCCTGTTCACTGTGATACAATCAATACAGCAGCCGATCAATGTAACCTCGTAAACTTTGAATCACTTTTGACAGTGAGGTATCACTGAGTTTTTCTTTGCTTTTGTGTTATTGCATTTGGCTGCACGTATTGTAGGGTGTGTCTGATATTTTGCTTCTCCACACAGTTACCTACATGTACATGAGTAAGAAGTGTATAACATATGAAAATGTATAAACACCTTTTAGTATCATTCAGTCCTGTACAAAGAACTGAGTTATCCCCCATGCAACTAAAATAGCGGTCTCAGCAAAGAAATGATAAGTCAAGAAGTGTCACTGTCTGGTCACTGAGTGTCTTCTAATGGTTAACTACATTTTTTTATATTTCTCTCCTTCCTTTTTAGGTCTGCGTGTCTCTCACAACACACACACACACACACACACACACATGCACGCATGCACGCCAGCGCACGCACACAGTGCTCATGAATGCAACACACATGAAATGTCAAATATATGTATACGTTGCATAGTCAATTCATACACTTTGGACTAATCCTCTCTTATTATTCTCTCCTTTCAACCCTTATCACTTTTATATTCCAGTAATGACATGAAAAGAGGAGGGCAAAGATGAGGAAAAGAAGAAGAGATGAAAATGGTGAAAGAGAGGAGCGGAGTAGAGTGCAGAGAGGAAGGAGGGGAGGAGTGTATTCAGGCTTTTTAATCTCTGAAACCTAATTCTATTCGTCATGTCCCTGTTTTGTTGTCTCCTCCTTCACCACCTCCTGTCTTCCTACACCCCTTTCTCATCATCTTCATTTTTCCTCCTCTGCCCTGAGAATAAGCTGCTGCTCTCATTGTTTGGACATGGATCTCCAAAAACAACAATACACCCTTCACAATTTAGATATGGTCCTATATACATATATATATATATATATATATATATATATATATATATATATATATATATATATATATATATATATATATATATATATATATATATGTTCAGACAAATCTTTTCAACATGAGAGATATCATTGATGATGTCAATATCAAATGATCCCTTACCTGCTGATCCAAGCAACTAATATTTGTCAATAATAAGTTAGGGAAATATCAAAGTGATTATGATATAGAATATTCATGGGCGAAATGCAGCCCTCATTTAATGATTTACTATAACTCAAAAGAATGCCACACCACCATGTCTACTCTGGCTACTATCTTGAACCTGTCAATATCCATTGGCTGTTAAACACGTTTGTTTTTGGTTTTTTTTCGTTTAAAATGTTCCTTTATTAAAGTAACAAAAAACGTCCCTGTGTTATGAAATGAAAAATTGCCTCTTTTTTTTGGTTATATATTCAGAAAAAAATGTCTTTATAAATATTTACTCAGTTACCGATCTGCGTTTAAACTGACTATTACATATTTTCTTATGTATATTAAATTAAAATTAATGTATTGTTGGGTCTTTGCGTATCGTGCTTCACTTCACCAAAGTGCATCATTACGCTTCAAATGTAAGGACATAGTGAGGGGTCGGACTCACTTTAAGCACCTTTTTTTAGGATGCCATGCCATAAATCCCTTTGACAATCACAGATCATTTTTACGTGACAGGGTTGCATGAGAAAAAAAGCCTATATTTTTACGCTTATTTAATTTCTTTATGTGGTTTTTATACTCTGGGGTTATATTTGACCTGCCGTCCTTTAGCATTGCTTGCATTATAATGGCAATTTTCACTTACCATTGAAGTTCCAGAGGGGTGGAAGCCCCCCAAATCCGTTACTGCCGTCACTCATGTTGCATGGCGGAGTACCGACAGCTGCCAACCTGAGACCTCTCTCCCTTATTTCTCCGCTTTCTGGTCTTCTCCACTTTCCTCTCTTCAAGTTTTCAACCGGCTGTCGCACCGAAATTCCTTCCGTAGTCCTTCTTTAAATCAACATCCTTTTATTTCTTTATTTTATCCTCCTCTCCTACTCTACCGCCGTACGCAGGATAACTAGTTTACTCTGTGTTGTTGATCCTTGGCTTCTGTTATGGTTTTGTCTTTCTGGTATGATATCAACCAATTTGGATATGGCAGTTTTCCTCTCTGGGGTTAACGATGCTGTATCAATCAGCCGGGTTGTCATAGAGATCTAAACTAATAACACATAAGAAATCAACACCAACTAATCACTTCTACTTCTAAATAACTCAGTGATTGTCCCGAAAATCAAAATCTGGCCGCTCAGCTTTCTCCCGCATGGTTTCTTGCGCACCAAAAAGCGTTTCGTTCACGCAGAGCGAGAGAGCGTGCGAGCGAACGCGCGCGCGAGAGAGAGATAGAGAGCGAGAGAGAGAGAGAGAGAGAGAGAGAGAGAGAGAGAGAGAGAGAGAGAGAGAGAGAGACTTGTGATGTCATTTTCCTCAGCCAATCCTCAGTGACTGAATCGCTGTTTAGGGCATTTAACATTTCTTCACAGTGCTGGTATTCTAAATTTATACCATGTCTTGCGTGAATTCCCTCCTCAAGAGTAGTGGGGAGTTTAATATTTAGGCTACCTGTTGGATTGTGAAATGGTGTAAACGTGGTGCTGCAGATTCTTATGAATAAAATTGACCTCATAACTGCATAACTGTGTATACACGCAAAAATAACTAAGGCCTACAAAACGGGCTGCTTTCACTTAATAGACAATGCTGGATGTGCTGAGTTTGAACGTCTGGGTTGATGGTAGACAGAGCTACTCAAAAATCATGCTCAGTGTCCAACCTGTTCCTCTGCTTTGAGCTGGACCAAAAAGTAGTCAATAATCCACTTTCACACAACTACGTCACCTTCCTAAAATAATTGCCTAAGTCATTTTTTAACAAAAATGATTTTGTTGCCTAAATCATCTCTTCATGGTGCAGGCCACTCTGGTAAAATTGCTTACATCCTCAGTTGAACAGGTCATTTGATTCTACACCTTTAGTAAAATTGCGTATGTCAAGCATGTGACTTAGGCAGTTTTATTTTTTGGGTTTTCTGAAAAACCTGAAAAAATGACTTAGGCAATTATTTTAGGAAGGTGACGACTAGGTAGTGCTGAACGGTAGGATCCTTTTGACTGCACGAGTGGCGAGGGAGGGATACTCAGCGTCTGATCACGTGACAGCTCCACCAGCTGATTCTCTTCGTTGCCTTGCAATGTTACGAATTCCACGTTGAGACTCTCCTCCAGCGCGCTTTGGAGGAGGGTTCTGGCAAAGCGAGACTAGTCTCCCTCCGACACATGTCTCACATAAACAAGTAAAGTTGCGTGGTTGGTTGGCAATATCTGTAGATCCATCCATCTGTAAGGTGCAGTAAGCCCTTGTCTTGTTTTACGTCTCCAGACCTGTTTTAATGTGTCTGTCTATGCTATCATTCAACAGTGGTCTGGTCTTTAGCTTATCCGCCACCGATTGATCCAGCACCTCTCCGACCATGTCCACGGCGGAAGATAAGATAAGCTCTTCTGAGTTTATTGACCCTTGTGATATGGTGAGCAACGTGGTAAGGTGCCTGGAGTGCCTGTTCTTGTTTGTGTCACAGGGCAAAAGGGCGTTTGTTTTAATACATGTTGGACGACATTATGTGTTTTATTCCGCATGTTTTTATCTGCATTTTTTAAGTTTTTTTTTTTTTGCCGTGCTTTTATCTGCATGTTTTAAGTTGTTTCTCCCTCGCTCTATCACCCATTCCCCACACACACATATACCGGCTCGACGCACACCGTAAGTTAAACATCAGGCCACTTACGTAAGCCACGGCGTCACGGCAAAAGCTCTGCGTGGAGCCTCCGCAGAACCATAAAACAAGCTTAAAGGTGCCCTGCCATACAAAACGTTTTTTTACTTGCATTTTTTGAAATATGTTAGGTCCATATGTGTTTGTGTTATGTTGTGAATGTGAAAATGAGCTGCTACCTCCTCTGTCAGCTCTAGCCACTGAAAAGAAATAAGCAGAGAAATCAGGCCAATTACAAAAGCTGGTCATTCTGACATCATATTGCCTGAGCTCATTACTATTCATTAGCTCGCCCAGTTGGGCTGGGTAAAGGATTCTGACAGCCAGGCTCTCATTGGCTAACTGTTAGCCAATCAGATTCAAACAGCTTAGCTTGTTGAATATTAATGAGAACTGGCAGAAATTGAGCTGAGTCTTCCTGTATGGCTTGAAACAAGGTAACCAAGGCATTTTTTCCACAACACAAGTCTATGGTAGAACTTCAGAATTCCACAAAGTAATGAAATACGTGTGGCAGGGCACCTTTAATTCACTTTTTAATCGGTGTTTGCGTATATAGCTGCTGTAAAGTATAAAGTAACAGTCTATAGTGCCATAGAACGATAAAATCCAAACGGCAGTTGCTGGTTGTAATCAGCCGCAGTTGTTTAGCTGCCAGTAGGAGACTGTGAGCCGACTACAGGCACGGCCAGACGACGGCCCTTTCGGGGGCCATGGTAGCTGAGTTTAGCCAGTAAAAGTGAGCGTCATGCGGCAATGACAGTTAAGTTAAGGCACCAAAACAACTAGTTAAGTTTAGGAAAAAAATATTGGCCTTGAATAAAATACTCCACAGAGTAGTGTTTCCTGGGTGAAAGTATTTTGTTTTTGTCGCAAAGTGAACTCCGCACTCCGGCTTAAAAGTGTATTATTTTAGGTTGAAACCACTTTCTACTATTTCAATCTGAGATGATTTTGTGTTCCGGCATGGCTGGCCGAGTGGCACTATATCCATGGTATTGAAAGGGGGATTTAATTCTTGCATGTTTTTTTTTGTTGTGCATGATTAAAATAACAATAACTCCCCCACAAATCGCACCCTGCTAGTATGGATACTTAAATAAATGATACGTGGGACAAGTGGAACAACTGCAGAAAGCGAGTCAAGCTTATCAAGATTCATGTGGCCTGCATTCCTTTTCTTGTTGCCATTCAGTTTGTATTTATCCAGATGTACATACAAATAATTTTGCCAGCATTACCTGGGCTGGGACATATGAATAAGGAGCTCATCTGGCATATGCACTAGTGGCGTTTTGTTATAGCACCACCTCCAAGCTAGGTAATCATCTCCAGTCCACGCAATACCTAATGATTCTACCTGGTAACACTGAAATGTCAAAGGTACGAGCAAAGCATGCTACTTTTGTAATTGGCAGCAAGAACCAACACAAAAGTCTTCATGTACTTCCATAATCTGAGGATTTGAAGACCTAGTGGATGACATGCATTTTTGACAGAAATGTGTCCACAACAACTGGGTTAGTACAAAGCAGGATTTGTATAATCATTTCTAATATAGTCAATATAATATTTTGAGCATGTGAAATTATGTTCAAAAAATAGTTTCACAGCCTGCAGTTGTATACCACCCGATTGAAGACCACCTCACCCCCCAACCTGATCTCACAGAGTTCTGTGAAATGAACTCTATTAACTCAATATCTGTGGCATTTTCATGGAATTGCCGAAAATTCCGTGATGGACCCATGGAAGAATTCCTTGATATTGAAGATGCAGTAGTTAAGACTTATAAAACTTTCTGTCATATTTGCTGAAACTGACCCTATGTTCGAGTAGAACTACATTAAGCAGGTTATTAAAAAACAAAATCTGGCTCCTCTGGCACCACCTACAGCCTGTAGTGTGATTTGCAAAAATCCACCGCTCCCTGATCAGATTTAACAGTGTTAATCACTGCTCAGGCACACGCATTCATTCTCCCTAGTAGGGGGAGGGGCTTAGGAGACCGTTTGGGCTTTAGCAGAAAGGGGGGGAGGGACTGAGAAGTTGTCGATGTTCAAATTCTTTGGCTAAATCCTGGATCTTCACAATCCTACCTACAGCACCTTTAACACGGCCCCTTAAATTTCTGTGATGGGCTCACAGAAGAATTCCGTGAAATGAACACGGCCCCTTAAGTTAAGGAAAAGGTCGTGGGTGGGCTTACGTTTCCATGACACGCAGGACAACGGGACAGTTGGGTTTAGGGAAACAATAACGGGACACGGGACAACAACGGGACGCTTGGGTTTAGTAAAAGAAGAAAGCAACGGTTGGGTTTAGGAAACGGGACACGCGGGACACATTCCCCGGTCTCCTGGGTGAATGTCCAGGCGGATTTTCTGGCTTTCATACTACTCGCTACCGTAGTCGCGCTTAATGCTATACGTCATCTTCTCATTGACTTTACTTTGGCATTGTTTTCCGTGGTGGCCACATGGAATTTTCACACATTCCATGCCACCACCACGTAATGCGCTGTTAACAGTTCGTGATCATTTCATGGAATTCTGTGAGACCAGGCTGCACCCACTCTGCGGTTCCCCAGTCCTTAGCTCTGCCTGTGGAAAGAGACACAATATATGCCTCTATGTGAGGAAGTGTGAAGGTCAGAGCTTAAAGTTGAGGGAACACTGCACGAGTAAAGGATGGCCGGAATCAGGAGAACCATAATAATGTTCTGGAGGAGGCAAGCGTGCATCTAATGACGCCGGAGTCTGACCCTGAGAGGTGGGAGGAGCGGTGGTAAGTCCGGTAGTTGAGAGACTGATGAGATTTTCCCAGTGATACCCCATGCCGTTCTCGTAACGGACGGCCATCGCCTACGTGGCCTCCACCATAAAGGTAAACTGCTGATCTTTATGTTGAATCATGTTGGCCTGTGTTGGCAACTTGATCTGATATACATATAAAAAATGTCTATCTGTTCTAAATGTACTTTAAAAGGGGGCGCCCCCCAATATTTTCCAAGTTTTTAATTGCCAAGTGGTATTTGAGACTCAGTTACTCCAGTGGTAACCCAATTCACATCAACAGTACAAGCAAATTATTTATTAGTCTTGTCGAGAGAACCATTTGGAAGGAATTTGAAACTAAACCTGCCATTTAAAAGATGCTTTTCTTTATCCTTTTCTGCTCTGGAAGGTTGTTCCTGCTAGCCATCCACTCCCGTTGCGCTGTTTTGTCTCTGCCATCTCGTTTCTGTCGAAGGCCTGGCCCCCCCCCTTGCCTACTGACGGTTAAACAGTGCAGTGCTGCTGCGCAAGAAGAGAGAGGGGGAGGCAGTGCTGTTTAACCGAGGAGTTATGGACTGCTACTTATGGGAATGAATTAAATCAGAAATATATTTGAATATATTCATAAGTTGCAAAGAGGGTCTGAAAAGTCGTTAAATCTTGCTAACCACAACGTTACTCCTGTGTTGCTTCCTGACATCCCAAACTACGGAGCGAAATCACAGCGCTAAACCCGCTTAAAAAAAATGACTGGCTTTAAAAGTAATTTGCATTGTCTTATTATTGTGTTAATTTTCTCAGCCCTATTAATAATATATTCAATTTATAAATAATTAAATAGATCTCATATTTTGCACACCTACTTTGATTGCTAATGTATAATTCATTTCATTTACATAAACATTTTAAACATTTAAACATTAAACATTTAGGGAAATACTCTATTGCTACATTTCTAAGTGTTGTATTTGCTTATATTAAGCATTTGTTATAACACTGCATTTTAGTCATATATAACACAACTGTAATTCAACCTCTTAAGTGTATAATGTTTTATCATATACCTGTTAAGCATGTAACTATTTTAAATGATATACAGTCTAGATTTTACTGATTATTTGCATGTATCTCTGTTTCAGAAGCACACACACTAATCCAATAAAATACTTCAAAGGAGCATCTTGTCTGCGTTCTAACCGATGCCCCCTGGTGGCCACAACCTTTTAAAGACCAGACTAATCACACAGTTACCAAAACAGTTATAAATAAGCTAAAAGCTGTCTGCATGTAGTCTAACTATCTTAGTTTGCCACATATCTTAAAATTGGGCAAATTCTTGTAAACTTAGCTGCTGGCTGAGACAAACCAGCCCCTCCTCTCTCTACCAGTGGTACTTGCAGGCAGTGAATCACCTCGGCAGTGGGAGGAGCAGAGGGGAGCGGGGACAGGAAAAAGCTCTGATACTTACTGATGTACTGTATATGTGCTTCCTTCTTTCAAAACTTCACTCAGTATTGTGATGTCGGTACTATTCTTTCACAGATTTTTTTTTTTTGATTTGTTTCCAGTGAAATTACATTGTGACATTGCTGTTGTAAACTTTACTGTTGCTTCTCTAGAAATATCCTTGATATTTAAAAAATAAATTCTAATCCTGAAAAGAAATTACATATATATATTTGGCCACATACATACAACCTAGTCTTATTTTTAAATATCCAAGAGAAGGTCTCAGAGATGGTTTGCCAAAACGTGTGTAAAGCCTTGGATATGTCCAAAGGGTGGAGTCTGCCTCATTTACATCTGGGATCTACAATGGCTTTAATCTTAGTTAATGTGTGTGTGTGTGTGTGTGTGTGTGTGTGTGTGTGTGTGTGTGTGTGTGTGTGTGTGTGTGTGTGTGTGTGCGTGTGTGTGCGTGCGTGCATGTGTTTGAGCCAACAACCTTACATAAGAAATGCATGCTATGCTTTATTCAACTCACCTCTGACACACACACACACACACACACACACACACACACACACACACACACACACACACACACACACACACACACACACATACACACAAACACACACACACTGCATGTGTCATTATGGATTGAAGTGGGCTGATTTTGGCTCAGCCATTATCTTCTTACACAATCCACTACAGTGAAGAGAGTCTCGGTATGAGCATGTGTGTGTGTGTGTGTGTGTGTGTGTGTATGTGAGCGCTCACATTACTCATGTGCTTATGCGCCATTTCAAGTCATTTTCTAAAATTGCACCCTAATAAAGCAGTGTGCTCTATCTATCAGCCCTCTGCCCCCTCTTTGTCAGCAAGGCTGGGGAGCTTCATTGTGATATGTGTAAGTCTGAAACACAAAACTGATGCAATTACTATCGCTTTGAAACCTTACAGACAATGACAAAAAGCTTTTCATAACCTGGTGGTAGAACTCTCTCTAGGCTTTATTGTCTAGAGAGTATCTACATTAGTCAATATGTTAAAATCTAATTAATCAGATAATTAGGAAATGGAAGAATAGAATGTCATGTCAAAATCTAGAATATTATACATTGTTATACTGTACGTATAGGCTACAAAGGTTACTGTGGTAAAGAAATTTGTTGCTGAATCACTAATAAATCATCCATTGAAGAAATCAAAAGGGGCATTGCAACCTTTGACGTGAGAGAAGGTTGAGACTTTCCAATCAAAAAGATGGGAAGACTTGCTTGTTGGTAATATATTCTGGATTTTGTTGTTTAGGGGGGACAAAATAGCTAAGAAGAGCCATAAAGGTATGTCTTCATGACATTGTTTTCATGACAGCTTGGGCATAACTAGGCTAGTGGGGACTAAGGTTGGTAAGCTGACTCATCATGATGCATCTGATGTGTGTTATGAGTCATTTAAAGTGCTCATATAATGCTTTATTGTGTTATATATCTCTTTGTGCACTTTATAGGTTTACAAAGTGAAAAAGCCCAAAGTCCACCCTAAAAGCACTTACCATCTCCAACAGAAAACACTGTTCACAAACTGTTCCAAACAGCTCTAATTGAGCTCAGCGTAAATTCTTTCAGGAAGACTTCAAATAACTTCAATTACCACTCTCTCTTCTTAAAACAAATCAGCTGTTTAGATGCGTTCCCTTTTCAGTTAAACCAATCTGAATCGGCCATGAATTAAGCAAGCCAATCACAGCATTTCATCCCTGATCCCAAATCTGTTTCTCTTGCTGCGGCTGTCAGCTGTCAGCTGTCATTCCAGGCAAAGTGTGCAACCCTCCTCCTCCCCTTCCACCTCCAGTGATCGTCACCCGATGAGGAAGCAAAATGAGCCCCACTCATTACAGGTTACCTTATGATATTAAGGACAAAACATTAAGATAGGTTTAACCCCTTCTACTGTTCCACTGTCTAATTGAGGTTTTCATTATTTTCGATAATCATTTTGTAGCTCTTATTACTTACTCAAACAATGAGTTGCTGTATCTATTATAGTCGTGTTTCAGATAATGTTAATTACTAAACATATAATACTTTGGAAGTGCATGTAGACTCTAAACAAACATATTGAAGCAACTATGTTGTTAATAGGTAAGGGGTTAAATATTTTACTGCAGTTGCAAATTTTCTTAGACTGGCTAAGAACTTGAACTTTTGTAAAGCAGGTTCCATACCATTTGTATTTAGTTAAAACCAGTATTTTCTTTTATATTTATAAAATTTGATATTAATTATTAACCAGAATGGCTAATTGTGTTCTCATGTTTTTGTGAGACACATGTATACACACATTTTGTCTGACATACATGTGTATGTTAGACATGTGTATATGTTGTATGTGTAGATTGTTTTCCAAGCTGGCACAGAGCCTATTCAATTGAATGGCTCATCATGCACCTGCAGCAGGCAAAGTTTTATGATACCATCTCATGGCCATGCGGTTTCAGAGTGCCGATTACAGCATGATGCAGATGAAGTGGGGTAACCACTTTGGTCTGCACAAGCACTCTGCAAACATGGCATCGGCCACAGACACAGGTAGCTTAAGACATGACAATCGGTGGTGTTTTTTGCACAAGGGCCCATGGGGCACGGCCCCACCAGAGGGCGACGTTGTACAGAAGAAGTTACAGGCCTCTAATGTCAGACACAATAATGTGTTTAGCTTAAGTTAATTGCAAACTCAACTTTGTTTGCTTCATAACATGTTTGCAATTTTTCTTCACATTTTGAATGCAATTTCTTCTCTAGAAAAGAAACCCTGGCTTCTCAAACATAACACTCATGTTGACTGGACATCGGGGGTTGTTAAAGGGTGGGGAGAGACCTGTGCTAAGACCTAAGTCTTCAGTCCAGACCCGGATGGTGTTCTAGGAGTAGTATTCCTGTGTTAACTCCTGCTAATGTGACTGTGACTCCTGCTCCCCGTGTTCTGTCAGCTGCTCTGTCTTCCCCTTACCCCAGGGCAAGATAATCTGTTTACCATGTGTGCAGCTTTTGAGCATTTTTCCCTGTGTTCCTGTTTTCCTGAGTTCTGATTCCCTTGAATTTCGAACTTTGCCTGTTTTCCTGGATATTACCTTTGCCTGCCGTTACTGCTGGACACTGTTGCCTGATTTATTAGACTTGCTACTAAAACCTTTGTATTTCACCTACCTGAGTCATGTATTCGTGGGTCCATTCTCTGTGTGCGTGATACTTACTGCATCTCATGTAACTATAAGGTATGTCTGAAAGTCACTATATAGACCAAGGACCTTAGTTTGAGATAATCTGCAAGTAATACCCCCATATATATATATATATATATATACCATCTCCAACAGAAAACACTGTTCACAAACTGTTCCAAACAGCTCTAATTGAGCTCAGCGTAAATTCTTTCAGGAAGACTTCAAATAACTTCAATTACCACTCTCTCTTCTTAAAACAAATCAGCTGTTTAGATGCGTTCCCTTTTCAGTTAAACCAATCTGAATCGGCCATGAATTAAGCAAGCCAATCACAGCATTTCATCCCTGATCCCGAATCTGTTTCTCTTGCTGCGGCTGTCAGCTGTCAGCTGTCATTCCAGGCAAAGTGTGCAACCCTCCTACATACATATATATATATATATAGCTGGTTGTTTGTTTTTTCCTTCGATAATTACTTATTAATATTTCTTATATTCTGAATGTTCTGAATGTTGTGTTATTGGGGATGGGAGGGAAGGTGTTTGTTTTTTATTCAAAATGATCAAAAAGCCAATGAACATATAAGGAGACATCATTCTGTATCAAGGCTGACTCATGATTTGTTTTTAGTAATTAGTCAGAGTGAAAAACAAGCCACATGCTCATATGAACTATCAACCGAATTAACAAGAAGAATGTACGTTCTTGTAACAAAAGCCTGTTAATCCTTTTGATTCAAGTCAAGTCATATGCACAGTGAATACAACTTACACCATGCAATGAAATGCTTGCTTTGCCAGTCTTCCTTACACAACAAATAAAAAAGAGAATAATAGGAATTTCTCCAGTGCGGGATTAATAAAGTCTATCTTATCTTATCTTACAATAAAGCTAAAACAAACAATAAAAAAGTTGTAATAAATAGTTTGAAAAAAGTGGTTTGTCGGTCTTGTTGTCTGTGCTTTCACACTCCTGTAGTGCCTTCCTGAGGGCAGAAGTGTGAAGAGACTGTGTTGTGGGTGTGTATTGTGTTTAATGATGTTGTGGGTCCTCCTGATGACCTTGGTGGTGTACATGTCCTGTAGTGATGGGAACGCTGCTCCACAGAGGAGTTGTGCAGTTTTTATAACACGTTGGAGAGCCTTTCTGCACCGAGCAGTGCTGTCTCCATACAATGCTGTTGTAGAGCTGGTGATGACACTCTCCACCAGGGCTGGACTGGCCATCTGGCATACCGGGCATTTTCCCGGCGGGCCGACGCACCTTTGGGCCAAATCGCCGATATAAATAGGCCTTTTTTAATTTTTTGGCAGGACCAGCCCATAAAGAAGTCACAGCGGCCCATTGGTTAGTTTTCTTTATTGGCACTGGCCGGACCCAATCAAATCCTTCCGCACTCTGGGCCGCATATGGCCACGCCTCCCGGCCCTGAGACATGAGCTGTAATAGTTATGTTGGAAGTTTAGCATTCACGTTGAAATGGACAAACGACCATCAAAGCGCAAGTGTATTGGTGCTCTTTTCCAGGGCATATACTACTCTCAGATTTATTGTAACTTTTGGGTTATAGTTATGGTTATAGTATTTAGCAGACACTTGTGTCCAACGCGAAAAAATATGAATCTTACAATAATTCAAATTAACAGTAAACTGTTTTTAAAATTGCTAAGCTAATATTAAGCAAAATAGTAATAATAACAATAATGACAATACAATATCAAATATCAATAATAAAAAATAATGAAAATACCATAAATATACAAATCATAACTCTAAGAATGAATTAATTATTTTAAGTGTAAGATCAAAAGATAAGTCTTGAGACCCCTCTTGAAGGATCCAAAACAATCACATGAACGCTGAACACTAGGCAACTCATTTAATAGAATGCACGCATTTTTTAAGAGGACTGTCTACAGGGAATGTGTCTGACCAATCATGGTGGGTGTGGGCCGCCTGGGCCAAAAAATGCCAGGGCTAATTTTTTGTCCCATTCCAGCCCTGCTCTCCACTGTACTTCTGTAGAAGTTACATGTCAAATGTCATCAGCTTCCTTAAGAAGTACAGGCTGAGCTTTCTTCAGGAACTGGTGGCTACCAGGTAAGATCCTCAGTGATGTGTGCTCCGAGGAATTTAAAGGTTTTCACCCTCTCTACCTCTGTCCCAACGATATACCATATAATGGTGTTGGCTGCTCCTTCCTCCTTGTCCTAGGATCGATAATTATCTCCTTGGTCTTTTTTGCGTTTAAGGAGAGATGATTTTTCTGACACCAGGACACCAGTTCCAGAGCGGCTGTGGATCAGGCGCTAGAGTGGTCGCTTACCAATCGGAAGGTTGGTCGGTTCGATCACTGGCCCTGCAGTCCTATGTTGAAGTGTCCTTGGCAAGACACTGAACGTTGAGTTGCTCCCGATGCTGTGCCATCGGAGTTTAAAAGTGTGAATGTTTATCTGATGAGCAGGTGGCACCTTGTATGGCAGCCTTACCACAGTGTATGAATGTGTGTGAATGGTGAATGGTTCCTGTACTATGTAAAAGCGCTTTGAGTAGTCGTTAGACTAGAGCGCTAAATAAATACAATCCATTCTGCCACCTGCCTTCTGTACGCAGTCTCCTCACCACCAGTGATCAGCCCAAACTTAAAAATGCTGGTGTCAATCTGGGAGGCTACGCAGTCGTAGGTGAAGAGGTTGTACAGCAGCGGACCCAGCACACAACCTGTGGGGTCCCTGTGCTTACAGTTCTGATGTCAGATGTCCATTGTTCAACTCCGACTGACTGGGGTCTGTTTGTAAGAAAGTTCAGCACCCAGTTACAGAGGGAGGGTGTCAGATCCAGGGTAAGGAGCTTTTCAGAGAACCTGTATGGTATGACTGTGTTGAATGACGAACTGTAGTCAATAAATTGCAATCTCACATATGTGTCCTTGCCTTCAAGATGCATGAGGGCTGTGTGGATGTCAGCTCGTCCATCTTATTTTCAAGTGAAGTTACATTGGCCTAGCCTCGTGAGACCGTCCTGATCTCGCGAGCTCCAGTTTTCCACTCGCAGATCAGTCTGGCATCTTGATGCAGAGAAAATTTGGAGCCCTTAGCCACTTGACCGGGCCAATCAGCGTCGATTTTGAGGCGGGTTAGGTGGTGATAGACAGATGGTTTATCCAATCAGCTAACCAGTATTTTCAGGCAGCGGTCTGGGAACCTGAAATGGTGCCTTTTATTCCTAAATTCTCGTTACACAAACGGCAAATATCCTTTACCGACATGTTGCTTGCTTGCTGAGCTAACGAGCTATGCTTTGCATGCAGCAGCAGGGGCGGGCTTGTGGTTGTATTTTCTTAGGCTTCGTGGATCTGATTGGTTGATTTGGCCCGTCTATCACCAACATAGGTGATAGACAGATGCTTCATCCAATCAGCTAACCAGTATTTTCACCCCTTTCCAAAAGTTCTCCAACGGAAAGTTCCCAGATGGATATGCTGAGCAAATGCGAAGCGATCCATCTGGCGGAGTCAGGTTAACATTGGCCAGCAGCAGGCTAGGTCTTGGTCCGAATAGATTTATTCTAAATAATTACATTAGTTTAAAATAAGTGTTCACTTCCATAACATTCACATGCATTAGATTTTATTAACACATCAGCCTATGTTCTGTCTGCTTTGTCTTCTCTGTGATCTTATATATTCTGATTCTATACAGCTCATCACAGATGCTGTCATTCAGTTACAGTTTGAGGCTCCACTGACTGCAGTACAAACTGAATTGGTAGTTGTGTGATCAGACTGTAGTGTAGCAGCTCAGGCCAGATTTCATGTCAACCAGAGAATATCAGGGGTCTACTCACGATTCCTTAATTTAAGAGAGGATTTTTTTTCATAAATCTATGGATTTTCAATCGTACAAGACCTTCTGTTATATTCTCCCTGGCACTAAGACAAACTGGGCAAGTGAATCTATGATCTCAATCAAAACAGGTCAACAATCAAAACATGTCTGGCAGACAAAAGAGGAGATACTTATCTTATATTACAACATCCCACTTGTTCTGTCACAAAAAGCTATAACATGTGTATTTGGTCATTCCTAATCAAAATAACTTCAGTAGTAGGTATTTCACAGTATGTATCACGCACACAAGGAGATGGACTCACGGGATACGTCCCATAGCACTTACATTTTATCACTTACTCCTCCACTTGCCTTGATTATTGCGAGGAAATTATTGGAGGAAAGAGGCAATGAGCAAATGTCTTTTAGAGGGATGAGATGTCCTTTTCTCTGAAGCGTCACATGAAATCGTCAGCTGTTTGGGCTGAGTTAGCAACTCCTTAAGCTGCACGGCTTCCGGGAAGGCCGCTCTCGTATATCCTTGGCTATAGCTCCGCGATGCTTCCTCGACACTCGCTTCCTTGGACCTCGGGGCAGAAAAAAGAACTGTGAGATGGCCTTCACCTAGGAGGGAAAGAACAACTTCTGGTTCAGCCGAGGACCGAGGAGTCGAGGAGCTATCAAATAAGGGTGATGAGATTCAGCCACAGAAGCAAGACTCTTAGAAAGTTCAATCCAAACAGGTTTATTTGCAACAAGCAAAACTCATAGGCAACGGTATCCAGAACGCAAGGCAAAGAGGTAATCCAAAACAGGCGAAGGTCAAAACACGGTAATGCAAGTAAAGTAAAGGAAATAGGTGGACTTAAATACACAACGATGGGGGAGATAACAAGACACAGGTGAAACACATTGGGGTGGGGAAAGGTAGACAAAGACCAGGAAGTAAATAGACCTGAAACGAGACGAGACGGTGAGTATCAAAATAAAACAGGAAGTGTTATGAAAAACAGAACTAATAAAAGGATAGAAAACTTGAGCGCAGGACCTGGACATGACAGTATGGGTAACCTTTTGAAGGGCTACGCCTGAACAGTGTAATCCAAGACTAGGTTAGATACTAACGTAAATTATTCATTCTCTTACTACGTTTTGATAACTTGAAAAGAATTTCAGAATCAACAGAATTTAGTTACACTGTATCATGGGATGACTATATATATCCCTTTCAGGATTTTAATTGGTATCACCTATTTTATTCATTTTGTTTTTTTAACTTTGTAAAACAAAAGCATGTTAGTAATGGCCAAGTTTGAGTCAGGAACTGATTTAGAGATAACTGTGGTTACCTTCTACGCTGAGCTTTGCAGCTGCAGGGTCATTAAAGGTTTTAAAGACTGGACTTGTGCAAAACATATCAAATTATTATACTACATTTAAACAAAGCTACTTTGTGGTATTAAGTGGTACATGTATGCTCACTAAACTGCAACTGTAACTTTGTAACATAGTGTCAGTGTGGTTTGGAATTGAGTTGCCCTTGTTACTAATGTAAGTATATGAAACATCATATATCAGTACTGACCCTATTGGTGCTAACTACATTCACTGAAAGACCTGTTATAACAGTGTCCTCACTGTTGTCTTGTCATCTTCCCTTGTTGTGCTATTGGAGCCATAATTAAGTTGCATATTTTTCTCTGTGTTGAGCTCAACCATCTCTAAGCTGGCATAACCCTGAACAGTTAAACTTCAGTGAGCCATAAGAGGCTCAGGGTCAGAATAAGACACAGAGTCGGCTGTTGAAATTGCTTGCAGATATCTCAGAGCTGTTCTCGTTGGTCTCATATGGTGGAGTGATGTCCCAGGCAAAGGGAGCAATGGAGGCCAATCGGGTGGGGTCCGGGGCAAAGACTCCATCTGATGGTGTGTCCCCTCGCACCGTTTTCACATCAGGCACTTTGTCAGACTCTAAATGAAAGATAATTTCTTTTTAAGATTTTATAATTAAATGAACCATTTAACCCACAATTAAAAGTATGACATCTACTACTCCATGTTCGTACATCCACCAAATACAAATCTCTTTGGAAAACACATTTGTTATTTTACTGTGGCATTGCACAATAAATGTAGCATTTACTGCTGCAGCACCTCTGAGAAAGTGTATTGCAGATTTAATAAATAACGTGCAGGTTACTGTTTACCACACAAAACATTGCAACTATGATATCAGTAAGGTGTTGTAATGCTTTGCCTCCAGTCTTAGAGGACTGTTTTAAGTTTGGCAAACCACCAGATGTCCCTGTGCTGCTGAAGCCAAAGTGTAAGGTTTCATCCACCCTTCAGTAATAGTAGTATTAATAACCATAAGAGCAATTTGAAGTAATGGGATCTGGTTGTACATAGTTATAACTATTTTATAAGGAAGATTTCTTTGATTCCCTGTCACAAAAGGGGAAACAACAACAACAAGACATCGGTATCGGCTATCGATTGTCCAAACTGTTATATTAAACCTCGGTAACAGCCCAGAATTTTATAAATCGTGGCATCCGTAATACTTACATGTATATATAATATATATATATATATATAAATATAGTACAGGCCAAAGGTTTGGACACACTTTCTCATTCAATGCATTTCAATGCTATTATAACCCTAATTCTATAACCTAATTCTATAACAGATTTTTCCATGAACGTAGCCGGCCAATCAGGACATGCCTACCAGAACTGTGCAGCAGCACAGCATAAAACCTACCTACGCCCTCTTCAGCGACGGCATAGGAGTGACAGGGCCCCTAGGTAGAGGCCTCCACCTGTGCTATAAAACTAGGGTTATAACAGCATCTTCGTTTTCACACAGGCTCCGCCCTCTACTGGACTCTATGGGGTGGGTGGAGCAAAATGTATGAATGGAGGTCTGAATGAAGGTATGGCTAGTCCATACAGCATTCCGGGATGGTAGAAAAACGTGCTCTGGTCCATTGACATTTCTTTAAACCAATCTTCTTCTGTTCTTCAGCTGTTTATAAAAAGTCAAGTGAAGCTGCATGTGAAACCTGATAGTAAACCTGTGTTTATGAGAGCAAGAGCAGTGCCACAGCCATCAGACCCAAGGTGGAGGCAGACCTGGACACTCTGGTCAAGAATGGGGTTCTGGAGCCTGTGACTATAAGTGAGTGGGCCACGCTGCTGTGGTCCTGCTCAACACCCTGCTATGCCCTGGATTGGGGTGGCACCTATATCGTGGTTGCAGCTGCTGCCATCCTGCTTGACGCCCACGCTTAAAAACAACCATGGCTGACCAAGGTGCTTCACAGGTTAAAACAACAACAAATTACTGCTCATACATTTTATACAACAATAAAACATGTGTAATATACAGTGTACGAGGTATAGTGAAATTAAAATAAAATTAAAATTACCAGGAAATTAACAAACCTAACTCGAAGGAAAAGCGAAAGAAAAGTAATGAGTTTTTAACAATGATTTAAAGCATTCCAGAGTTTGGCAGGTTCTGATATGGACTGGCAAGTTGTTCCACAAGTGAGGGGGCAGCTACACTGAAGGCTCGATCACCTCTGGTTTTTAGTCTGCTTCTCGATACATCCAAGAGGAGGAGATTAGCGGATCTTAGCACTCTAGCCGGGATATGAGCGTGCAGAAGCTCTGTTAAATATAATGGAGCCAGGCCATTTAAGCATTTAAAAGTCAGTAGTAAAATTTTAAAATCGATCCTATAATGAACAGGGAGCCAGTGGAGGTGACGCAACACAGGTGTGATATGGTCCCTCTTCCTCTTTCCTGTCAAGAGACGTGCCGCCGCATTTTGGACTAACTGCAGACGCTGAAGCGATGACTTATCTAAGCCCACGTACAACGAGTTACAGTAGTCAAGGCGAGAGGTTATAAGGGCATTTATCACCCTTTCCAGATCTTTAGGATGGAGATACGCCTTTACCTTGGCTATAGTTCTCAACTGGAAAAAACATGATCTGACAATGGCGGATATTTGTTTATCAAGCTTAAATGCACTATCTAACACAACACCAAGACTCCTCACAGTTGAACGACTGTTCGAAGCCAAGGGGCCAAGATAATTTAAATCAAGAGGTTTAAGGTTTCCAAATACTATGATCTCTGTCTTGTCTCCATTTAAATTTAGAAAGTTTAAATTCATCCATGTTTTAATGTCTTCCATCCATACATTTATAATCGCATAAAGTAGGCTACCCCCAAGTACAAACCAAAACCTTTCAATAAAGTGCAACAATGCAAAGAAAAGTGTTTTTCTTTTTTAAATCAGAATATGTTTGGTCAACATCAAACCTTTCACATGAAATGAGAGTTTCCTTTCAGGAAAACAAGACGCTCGGCATTAATAGGTGACAGCCGGTTGCGAGTGTGGGAAAGAATGTCCCCAGCAATACTGAAAAGTCTTTCACTGGGCACAGAGGTTGGTGGCACACAGAGGTAGATCTTTGCCGTTTTCGCCAGCAGTGGAAATCGCTGCTGGTTTGTCTTCCACCACTGAAGAGGATCCTCTCTAAGAGGAATCAGAGGCTCACTGAAAAAAGCGCTTATCTCCACATCAGCACCCGATGTGACTGCATCAGTATTGCTGCAGTACAAATCGTCCCAGCCGCTCCAGATTCCTCCTGAACAGTGTCGTTTAGTGCGAGCCTCCGGGCCTTGTTCCTCAGGCTGTTCAGTTGCTGTAGTAGTAGGCCTAGCAGTTGCGTCTTGATCTGCTTCAGATACACGGGATAAAGCCTCCTGCACAAGCAACATTGATCGGCACTTTTCTGTGTCACTCATCCAAAAGTTCGCCTTGTATCTGGGATCCAGACTGTGGCTCTTCTGCTCGCTTTCCTGAAACCTATCCTGCAGAGATTTCAGCATGCGGGTTTTCATCTGCTTGATTCCACAGCCGTCTGCTTCATTGTGGATATAGCGCTTCAACATCATCACAGCTGGCAGGAAAGTGGATATACAAGCATTTTCTGCACTTATTTCTCTAGTCAACTCCTCGAAGGGTCTGAGCACCTTGAGAACATCCTCCATCAGAGTCCACCCCTGTGCATGAATATGTTGCATGCCGTCTGTCTCGGACACGTAGATGTTTATGGCACGTTTTTGTTCTGTTAAACGTTCAAACATCAGCTATGTCGAATTCCATCGTGTCAACACGTCCTGGATTAAATGGTGATTTGGCAGCCCCAACTCCTGCTGTAGAGCAGACAGCCTTGATTTAGCACTTGAAGAGTGCCTAAATGACCAACAGTTTTCCTGGCCAGTGCAATCACGTCAGAGACACTTTGTTGTGATAAAAGACTGTCGTGGATACAAAACTGGAGCGTGTGCGCAAAACAGCCAGCACTTGGAATCCCTGCCTCAGACATGGCTTTCCGCATGTTTGCAGCATTGTCCCTCAAGACCAGGTGACACTTGTTAACAGGTATGTCCCACGCTCTGATCATTTCTTGCAGTGTATCTGCAATGTTTAATGCTGTGTGCCTTCCATCGAATGCTTCACATCGAAGAATAGCATGTGTGCGCTTAAAATCACCATCAATCCAATGTGAGGTCATACTGATGTAGGACTGTGTAGTGTACTCACAAGTCCATATGTTGCATGTAAATGCCAAAGCCTGTGCTTCAGCAACGTGTGCTTGTATGCGGGAAGTGATGGACTCTTACATTTCAGGGATGATTTTGTCAGGAAAAAAGCGTCTGGAGGGGATTTTGTAACGTGGCTCAAGCAGATGGAGTAGCTCATTAAATCCAGTGTCTTCCACTATGCTATAGGGCTGCAAGTCAGTGGCTATCATTTTCCCAATTGCTGCATTGCTGGCTTTGGCTCGTGTGTTATCTGATGTCCACTGTTTCGGTGTAGGGCTAGCAAAGCTGGTAATGGTCGTCTGCTTAACACAAGTTTTGGGCTGTGACTGTCCTTCCTTTGCCGTACCTGAAGTTGCTGCATTTTGGCTGCTGTTTGTAGATTCCTTCATGCACAATTCGTATTCTTTCGGATGTTTCATACGCAAATGTCTTAACAGCGATGTTGTGTATTGTTTAGGGTCCTTGCCACCACGAGACCAATCGGCATTGCAAAGTGAACATGTAGCTTGACTTGAATCGCCTTCTTTTGACTGAAAGTACTGCCAAACAACACTTTTTCTGCTCACACATTCCATTTTCACTTTCTCACAGCCTACTGCCGTCGATACTGCATTCTGTCTCGCTCCAACTACGTCATTACGTCGACCACGTAACTCTACAAAGAGTAGTGAAATAACAAGATAGTTCAGTCCAAGATGGCGGAGCTGCAGCTCTCATGGGTGTGTTTGTTTGCAATGGAACGTTCTATTGAGTTTTGCCTCTGGTTACTTCTATACTCTTTGGCAAGAGCAGAAACTCAACACGTTAGCCTCCTTTTCTCGCCTCTTTTTTCTTCTCTCTGGTACCGTTCGGTTCGGTCGAAAAAAATTATAACGTTTGGCAGTAACCGAACTCCGTCAAAAAGCCCAAAGTTCGGCCGAATTCAGAACCGAACTCTGGCTTCGGTGCATCCCTAGCTAGTACACCATCATTTGAATAATTTCTGCATACTACGGCAAGTTGCACTCACTCCAGAGCCTTTCTGTCCCGTGGCAGAACCTGTGGAAGCAGCACTTTGCAACCTGGACCCTTGCCTCAACACACATGCCAGATGTCTGGCAGAGGGGGCGAGATGTATGCCAGTTTGCAACCCACTTTGTGGTCGGAGTGTGTATAATTTTTCAATCCTAAAATCCTGTCAACCATGCTGTCAACAGGATTCAAGCATTCTGCTTCCATCTACCGTCTACACTAGTCAAGTGCAGCTCACTTTAAATCCCCCGCCTACTGTTGCCACGGTAATGCCTTTAAGTGGCATCAAGGGTGTCAAATGAAATCAATAACATGTACCCTGCTGCTGTACATAAAAAAAAATCATTAAACTCTCATTACATTGAATTTACATTCAGACAACGTAGCAAAAAGTGCAATATTTTTTCACATTTTTGTGACACGTATAAATTAGTCTCAGGTGTGTTCAATAGTTTTTTTATTTATTATTTAATTTAAAAAAAAAAAAAAATGACATCTGGTTAGCCTGCAAACATATAATACATAAATAAATAATTTTATTTTCGGAGTGTCTATTTGCACCCCCAGTACAAATAGCCTCGGCCACACAGCTGAGCTATTTACACCCTGTGACGTAACAACAAAAAAACGTTGCTCGCGTGCACCGAAATCATGGCGGACGTTCATCTTCCATGACCGCAGAAACTGGCATATTAGGGAAGTTTTGTCTCTAAAGTTTAAAACAATTGAATTTCTAGCGGAAAATGGATACTACAGTTGCGCTGTCTGTCTTCAGTGAAAGCATACAACCGTTAGTTTGTTAGTTAGTAGCCTACCTATTTTTTTGTATACAGTATGGTTACCTAGCAACCGAGGCTTGAAGAAACCAAATGGTAAACAGTTGTACAAATTCCTGAAAGAACTGCCGGGTGAGTGGTCAGTACCCTTACCTTTGGTATGGGAGTCTGGAGTTCAATCACCCTGTGTGGTGATCTTAATTTCTTAAATTTGGATTGGATAATTTGCATGCAATTGCGCAAGTCAGGACCCGCGAACGCGAATTTTTTTTTGCAGGGTGGTAGGGGAAGACTCGTGAATATGCCTGCTCTGGTTGGGTTGGTTAGGTTTAGCCAAAAGGAGTGGGATTGGTTATGGTTAGGGTAAGAATGTCAGGGTGATAATATTCCAAAAAGGTGTAATATATGAGTAGTATGGATAACTGTGTGTAAATATATGCCAAGGTACTGTAAATGCACAGGGGTGCAAATAGCATACACTGCTAATTGTACCAGGGGTGCAAATAGCATACACCTCTAATTGTACCAGGGGTGCAAATAGCATACACTTCTAATTGCACCAGGGTACAAATAGCATACTGCTAATTGTACCAGGGGTGCAAATAGCCTCACCTTTTTTTTTTTCAAACCTACATTATCTACTTTTCCCAGGCGTATGTTATACTTCAATATACTAATGTCTGTAAACCATTTTATGTGTTTATTAGACCAACAGCTGCCACCAAATCACCCTGGTGACTTTACAATAGACACACTACCCTTTGGTGATCGTGCCTTTTCAGTGGTGGCTCCAAGGCTCTGGAACTCTCTCCCTTCATCCTTGAGAGCCTTGGACTCTGTTGAAACTTTTAGGAAACACCTAAAGACACATCTTTTTAGACAAGCATTTAGTTAGCAATATGGTTTTGTATTGCATTTTATTTGTTGTTGTTCTTTTTGTTCCTTTTGTAAAGCACTTTGTGACCCCTCTTGTCTGTGAAAGGTGCTATATACTTTACTTACTTTTTAGTTTTTTTATATCTTTAGCCTACCTTTTTTGCTCTGGCTATGAAGGTCATCCCTGTAAAGACATGGCCCTCCAACCTCTTTTCCCATGATGCTATCTTCTGACACCAACGGGTTCCCCAGCAGGAAGTAAGTGGTCATCTGGCCTTTACCCTTCACCTCAATCTGCCCACGCTCTTGTATGTTGAAGCCAGCATCCTTCAACTTACTGAAGAGGGGATGGGGTGGGTTGAGGGGATACAGAGGGACACAGAAGTGAAATAAGTAAAGTTCTGGACAGAGTGATTACAACTGCCACTCTACTTCAGCAAATGGCCACAGGAACATATTTTCACTGATCTTAAAGGTGCAGTAGGTAAGACTTATTGTCATATTCGTTGAAACTGACCCTATGTTCCAGTAGAACTACATGAAGCAGGTAATAAAAAAAAACCTACAGCCTGCAAAAATCCACAGCTCCCTGTTCAGATGCACTAATCAGGGCCGGGGGGGTCTAACTGCATGTCAGTCACTGCTCATGCACACGCATTCATTCTCCCTTGTGGGGGGAGGGGCTTAGGAGAATGTTTTGGGCTTTAGCAGAAAGGGGGGAGGGACTGAGAAGTTCAAACTTTTTGGCTAAGTCCTGGATCTTCCCAATCCTATCTACAGCACCTATAAAATCATAAATTGTCAGTACTTTCTTTGCACACAGAGTTTGTATCTATCCCCTTGCCTACACAATGCTAAAGAGGGTTGGTTGCTGCTCTATGCACATACGGGGACACCAAGATTTAGTTTCAACAAAATAATAAAACACTGGATTAAAAAGGAGAAACCCCTCCAGGGTTAGGGTTAGCTAAAGACAAGTGTAAAATATGTCTAATTGCACCTGGCGATATACAGATAACATGCAGCCTCACAGTTGGACAATATCTCCCTTGTTTTCAATAGAGCCTATTTTGGTTTTGGACTATTTGTTGTTGAATGTTATTTTCTGTGCCATTAACTCGCTAAGGCCAGTTATGTTTAGCAGCTCCTCTAAACCTTTAGCTGAGGTGAAGACATGCAGTCATATCAGAATGTCACAGGTTCTGGAATCTGATATAGGCCACATTTTAAAGCTAATGGGAATAGCCAAAAAAAAAATTGATCTGTGGAAAAAAAATCTGAATTAGGCATTAAGACTTGTGGTGTGAACGTAGCTTAAGTACAACCCTTTTGAGCCATGCCCCCATCAAACTAGCAGAATGGATTTGGACACGCCCTAAACGCATCTGCGCCATGCGCTTCACGCCTTGCACTTAGATCGTTAAAATAGGGCCCTACATGTTCACACTGGATGTTACAGTAATCATGATCTGCAGAATCATCAAATATAAATGTAGTTCCAAGTCTTAAACACACACACACACACACACACACACACACACACACACACACACACACACACACACACACACACACACACACACACACACACATACCTATATGTGGAAGTGCTGAGGTGAATGTGGTCAGGGACTCCATGACTCTCCATCCTGGAGGCAGTGTTAACAGAGTCTCCAAACAGGCAGTAGCGAGGCATCTTCTCCCCCACCACCCCAGCTAACACTGGACCAGTATGGAGACCCACACGGATCTGAAACACACAGACCCACCACTCACATAAATGCTGGCTGGAGTACATTAACACAATAGTGGTCTACTTTGTGACACAAACCCTAGAATCAAGTGTGACATCCTGTGGTAGAAAATCACAGTTAAATAATTTGTTGAATAACTCAAAAGGGTTATTGCGACCCTTGATGTCAGAAAAGGTTCAGACCTTCTACTCTTTAAGATTAGAAGACCTTGGCGTGTCTCAATTTCTTGGGATATGCTGGTTGGAAACTGGTTCTCAGACCCGATGCTGAATGATGTGTTTAGAGTTTTGCTTGCAGGTGCCAGTACTATATTAAAACACATTTAAATTAAGACAATGGGGAGTTCACCTAGGCTAGCTGCTGATTTCCTGCAATAGCATAGTCTTCACACAGATAGTCTGGATACAACCACTTACTAACTGAGAGTACAGAAAGTAGGGCCTGGCCTGGAATGATTCTGGAAAGAGATCTCACCTCAGGCATCTCGGGCACCAGGGTGCGAACTACGGGGGAGCTAGGGGGAATTCGGCTCCCCTTAATAAGACATGGACTCCCCTGAAAACGTGATTTGGGAAATTTTGGGGGGTCTCAAAAAATACTGACAATGTGTCATTTTGACGTGCAATTTCAGTTTTGTGTAATGTGATCATCGTGGATTATTATGTGTAAAACTACAAAAATATCATTCATGCATGACAGCGATTTAAACCTAATTCACTTCAATAAAGATAACTATACATGCTATTCTTGTCATGAGCGCTGCTGTGCAAATTCAACTAATGTTAACTCAAAGATTCGTAGGAAAAACATAAACGTTGGAGGCCATTAATCGGCGCGCAAAGTTCTTGAAAGCAGTAAGCATCATTTGCATGGCAAAAAGAAAACAAGGCAGTTTAATTAATTTTGGTTTTACTAAGAAATTGTGTAGCGATGACGTTAATAGCACGACCAATTCACCTACTGCACGCCCTGTTAGCACACCTCCCACCGGGGTCACAACGCAAGAAGCTGAAGAAATAATGTCCTCTCTGGCTGAAGTTGATCCTTACTCCTCTTGCTGCTCTCTCCCGTTAAATCGAAACAGCCAGCAGTGGAGAGACTGGAAGAGCCGATATACATGGCTGTTAAGGATGGAAGCTTGGGGTACGTCACTTCATTGAACGGAGGAATTATGGTATTCTTCGGTAGCCTGAGTAACTTTAACCGTTGTTCATGTGAAATCTCAAAGACAGCCTGATGCTTTGTTTATAGACTATTTGTGGCTGGCTGTTTGCTATTTGACCTATCTATTCCTGTCGATATAGTATAATAGGGTAAATCCTGTATAGTGCATACACTTGTAGCTGTTATGTATCTTTGTAAGTCATTGTAAGTCGCAATGACTTACATTGCCCCCCCGCGTGGAAAAAAAGTGGGGCACAATGTCTAATTTCTTTGGACATGAGATACCAATTAGGATAAACATAAACATGCAGCTGATAAACTATCTGACAGGATTCTAAATTCTCACCTGTATGGGTTTGCCGGTTACAGGGTTGGTGACCTCTCTGGCAGCTATCCTCATACCCAAAGCAAAGTTTGCCACTCTGTGGGCATGGGTTTCTGTAGGGATTGGAACGCCACCTACCACCATGTATGCGTCACCAATAGTCTCAACCTTTTGGAAACCAAGAAACCAAACTCTTTGATTAAACAATGTGAAATTAAATGAACACTTACATACTTATATTAAACATATTGTGACAAATATTTAACCTTTTAATGCAGTCATCTGTCATATATAGCATGATGTACCTATAATCTCATATTAAACATACAATTTTACATGCTTTACATGTCTATATGAAGACATTTAGCATTAGCTTTTGATCTGATTTGATTACAGGTTGATAAAATACCTAGATTTGCTAGGATGTGATGCTTAGGAATCTCTTAAGGAAAGCTCTTTACACCTTTTTATTAGCAAAGAAGTATGCTCATTTCATTTTCAGATTGAAACTACAGCTTGTGAACATGTAACATGGTCTACCACTGAAACTACAGTATCTTTGCTTTTTCAGCCAACAACGTGCAGATCTTATTTAAGTATTTGACTTTTATTTAAATTATTTCTATTTACAAGTAATAAAAGTTTAACCTAAAGGGATTCAATAAAAAAATATGGTCACGTTTGAATTAAAAGAGAGATTTCTTTGATGAATTTGTAGCTAAACTGGTGTTAGTTGTTCTATCACCACCTAGAGATTGCACATTTGTAGCTAATTACATAAGGTGTACTTTGCAGGGTGAGGGACAAACAGACTTGCAAATACAAAGCACATATAGAAACTATACACACAATGTTCTGAGTGCGCACAGGTAAAAAAAATGACAGAAAGAGTCATCGCATCCAGTACGACTTTAACACAATAGCTTAATTGTTTGAACATTAACATAACCTCATCTAGAAATGTTTATTTCAACCACCACAATATCCATGTGACAAATGTCACAGTGGGATAATACCTTGTAGATGCCGTGTATGTTGGTGAGTCGGTCGAACTTGGAGTACATGGAGTTAAGCATGTCAACAATATGGATGGGCTCACAGGCAGCGCAGATGCTTGTGAAGGTTACAACATCACTGAACAAAATAGTGCACACCTCAAACTCCCCTGAAAAAGACAACAACACTTTTACAGGGCAACAGGCAGACATGTAGAGATAGAGCGCATGTTTGACAGACAGACTGACCTGCCTTTACGCTCTTCCCATCTTTAAGCTGATCGGCTATGTGGCGTGGCAGCATGGCATACAGCAGAGTCTCTGTCTTCTGTTTTTCAGCCTCTAGGTGCCGCGACAGAATTCTCAGTTCCTCCTATAGACAGACAGTTGTATAAGTATAAACCCAGTAAGGAGTTTCAATGATATGTGATGTGATAATGTGTAAGTACACAGAAGTCCACCATCAGTATAAGTGTACAAAATAGCTTAAAAACACTACATCAGTAGTGAATAATTAGCAAAACAAGGTTTGTTTGGAACATACTGAACATACTGTGAAACAACAGATACGTGGGCTGTGCTGCAAGAGGGATTTAAAAGGTCTCTAAGGACATTTTGCTAGATTCTTTAGTTAAAAAGTATCAAGATAGTTTAACAATTATTTCAAAATCTCTTGAGGGTTGTCATATCAATTACACATGTCATTACACACTCTCAACAAGCTGTCTTGTTGAAATTTGCTAAACAACAATCGCTGATTTTCTGTCCTCACCATCATAAAGGCGATAAAACAAGCAAACTCATTGCCACACAAGGAACCCTTATCAATCATTACAGCATTAGCAATTTCAGAACATTTAATTTGTTTATTTGGATATGTTTGTTTTTTATTTGATTTTAATAAAACTACCTGATTAAATAAAGGCCATACATTAATCTGTTGCACAAAGCTGTCTAGATAGATAGATAGATAGATAGATAGATAGATAGATAGATAGATAGATAGATAGATAGATAGATAGATAGATAGATAGATAGATAGATACTTTTTCATACCTCGGGGAAATTGTGATCCGGCTCATATTTCACCAACTGATTCATAACATTGTACATTTGCCCCATTACGATCATCACAAAATAAATCAATAGGCAGATGACATCTTATTATATTTAACTTATACCTAAACACCACTTCTATCAATCCATAATCTGACAGTTATTGTTGAGTGTCTGGCTACTATATCAGCTGTTCCCAGTCCAAGTTGAAGTCTAACCAAATGTGATGGTGGGGTCAAGGATTCACTTTTGTGTTGGATTTCGATGACACTGAATCTTATCCTCTTACTACAAAACATCAAAGATGACTAACAAACTATGACTATCCCATCAAAGTCCTAGTGAAAAGAAAGTTAGAGCCTCTTCAGCTTCTGTACTGTGAAGTATTTCCCAGTAAAAGAAATAACTGAGCGTTGTACAGTTACAAGAAAGATTTAAATCAAATTCTTTGCATTTGATTGGACGGCTAATAAGTGGGTGGATTTAAAGATTAGCATGATACGGAGCTACAATCGCTAAAGAGGATCTTACAGTAGCTCTGTGCTGCTAAAAGTTGCAGATTGATTGACAGGTGGAGGTCATGGTATTATTTGTTGAAATTGGTTGATACCAGCTTCCTTATGTCATATTTTGTTTGAAAGACACATCTTGACTTTAAGGCTGAATAGCTACAGTGAAAATGTGTATTTTCCAAAAAACTACTTATTTACAATGACACCCAGTAAACCCCTGGGATGGCTAGTAAAGCACACAGCTGTTATTTAATGCAAACCATTTGAAATCTTCCTCCTCTGCTCTTACCTCAATTTGTCATGATAATAAAAAAAAAACATTTATTTCTCTAGAGTTTTGCAGTTTCTCCTCATAATGTCTAACCGAGTAAATGCACATATCTGACACTGAGATGTCAACAGATGATAAAAGGAAAAAAAAAAATTCTGTGAGTTCATCAAAAACTCACTTTCAATGTGGATTGGGTTTAAAGGGCCCATAGCATGCTCATTTTCATATTTATACTTATATTATATATAACAAAAAATGTTAACATGCTTTAATGTTAAAAAGCATGTTCATTTTTCTCATACTGTGTCTGAAATAGGGATTGCATGATTTTTTAGAGTTTTTAAAGTCGACACGAATGTGATGAAAGTCAAGTCAAGGTCCAGTAGTCGCTGATGATGTCGTTAACATTTTTGCCTTTCTAGCATTTTGCAACCTGTCCAATTTATCAGCAAGTGCTTTTGCAGTGAGCTTAACTACCCATTTTTCAGTTTATACATCATCACCACAAGTCACACTATTGGGTTTACCAGCAGTAACACCTGTAGCATTAGCACCGTAACTCCTGCGTGTCTTACACCAACAGCTGACTGCAAAGGTCCTCCAGCGTAGCAGAAATCCAAATAGCTACAAGGCAGCTCTCCTCATCCTTTCCAACATTTCAATACGTCCTACACGTTCTGTGGCTTTCAAACAAAGTTCCAAATGAGCTGGGTTTTTGACTAATTTTGCAAGTGACAGTGCTACAGATCTAATCTGACCAACCAACCTTCTCACCTGTTGCTTTCTCCATGTTGTTAGTGAAAAAACCATGTTATCAGCGACAAGTAGACATCAAGCTCAAAACCTCATTGTGGAGCAGTAAAGTCAACAAGTCGACTAGTTGACTAGTCTGTGCAGCCCCTAGTCTGAATATACCTGTATTCACCTTCTGCCTGACACTCTGTTTTAGCGCCTGTCTCTTTAAGCCCCCCTTCTGAAAAAGCCTAGTCTGCTCTGATTGGTCAGCATTTCCAAGTCTTACACATCTGCGCTTCGCCGTCTCTGTGCAATCATTGCATCCGGGGAATGACTGTAACACCAATGTAGCAGCTTTTTCTACCAATATATAGTATAATTCTGACATCAGTCCTAAAGGCTTGTTTAAAGGCACAGTTTCTGAATACGGGCTGTGTGCATTTCTCTGTGGATTGACAGATTTAGATGCTTTCATAGTATTTCTATAGCACCACGACCTGCTTTAAAGTAAAAAAAGACATTGAAATCTCACTTTTTACAACATGGAACTTTTGAGAGGCTACAGCCAGTGTCTTTATGAGGCTGGAGGCATTTCACTAAAACCCAATAATGTCAACCTCATGGTGCCCAGAAAGTCAAAGTCAAAGTCAGTATATCAATATACGTACACAATGACAATCTGAACCAAAGTGGTGGACCAGCAGGCAGACAAACCAACCAATCAACCAACAATCTTTATGCCTTTTTATAGTTTACTATTATTCTGTGCACACTTTGGTACAAGATCAAATACTGGTTTGTTCTTTTTTGTAGATGTGTACTGAAGAAGGACAATAACCTATGTTCAATATTCAATCTAAGGTGTCCATCTGGTATTAACATGCAATCTGTATAAGCAGAGGTATATTATCAAGTGTTGTCTTTTTCCTAAGAATTGGGCCAAGCAATGCATATAGCATTTCCACCTGGTTGAGGTATGATCATGGAAGCCAGACCACCTACATATATGCCTTTGTCAAAACTATGTGCATGCCACTCCCTATGAATGTGAATGTCACTAAAGACTGCACAAACTAAAAGCTGCTTTCCTACTTTTTTCCTCTCCAACTGGTTGGTGAGCTCCATCTCAGCTAGACGTTGTTGGTTGAGAAGAACCAGGTCTCTGGTGACATCGTGCTGGGCCAGGTCAGCCAGGTGGAGGCCGACATCTTGAAGTTCCTGGAGGCTTCGTAGCTTCGGCGAACACATGTATAACATACAGCCAAGAGACTCCATCCACAACATCTGACCTACAGATAAATGCAATACAGGTTAACCTGTGGAGAGAATGCAGCTCAGATATCATTTCAGTGGTACTGACATCCCTGCTCAATTTCCTCTGCTCTTATTTACTTATTCATCTTAGTCCCCTGTGGAACAATGAGCTACCTCTATTGTGCAATGATGAGCCTCTATTAAGTTTGGTTCAAGTTGGGCACCCAGATAGCTTGGTTGGTAGAGTGGGTACCCATGTATAGAGGATTGCTCCTCGACGCAGCGGTCCCGGGTTCGACTCCGACCTGCGGCCCTTTGCTGCATGTCATTCCCCCCTCTGTCTCCCCTTTCACATCTTCAGCTGTCCTGTCAATTAAAGGCCTAAAATGCCCCAAAAAATTATCTTTAAAAAAAAAAAAAAAGTTTGGTTCAAGTTGGCTATTGTCCATCACAGTCCCGAAAAGGTCATTCTTGTTCTTCTGGGTTTGCTTTTACCTGGAGGAGTCCGTGTCAGCACAAACTTTAGAAAGTAATCTGCCTCCATTCGAAAGCATGTGGTCCACTATTGCAATCTCCTCTGTCTAATTTTACTGATCATGTTGTTGCTTGGTTACTTTGATTTGTTTGTGTAATTCCAAGGTTGTGGTCTTGTTAGACCAGATGATGCCACGTAGCCCTTTTAAGCATCCAATGTGGAATGCCCCAATCCTTTTTATATCAACTTTGGTTTCCTGGCAACATTCAGAACCATAAATGAGGATGGGTTTGATGTTACTATTATATAATGTATTGCTCTGCCTTCCAGTTGTCAAAACTCACCCTGTGCATTCCTCTTGCATTGATGCCTGTTTGTGTCCCACTGTCCTTGCTGATAAGTAAGTAAGTAAGTAAAGTTTATTTCTATAGCACATTTAAAAACAGCTCGCGCTGACCAAAGTGCTGTACATAGCGCATTAGCCACAGGGTAAGGCTGTCTAAATAGTCATAGTCGTCAGATTCATCTACCAATCCTTATAGAACTGGCTCAGCTCTTAATTATGCTGTTATAGTTTTAGACTGCCGGGGGACTTACTTTGATACACTGAGCTCCTCTCTCCTCTCGCTTTCCATCTGTGTGAATCCATTTACCAGAAATGCTTGTTACTAACCTAGCTCTGGGGAGCTTATTACCCAGAGTCCTTGTGTTTTTTTTCGTCAAGCAGTTTCCTTGGATTAGGGTGGCACCTAAATCATGATTGCAGCTATCGCAGTGGCCCTGCTCTGCGCCCTGCTACACCCTGCTAAACCATGTAACGCCCTGCAGTGCCCTACTACACCATGAACTACTACAACTACTATTTCTAGTCATAGTTCCATTATCTTTATTGTGAGTACCCCCCAACCAAGCATACTAGGACTACAGTTGAAAATTAGCCGACTGGCTAACACTGGCACATTTACAGAAATGTTGATTAATGTGCATTGTCCTAATCAAATAAAACGTACTTACTAACCAGCACTGTCAGACACCGCCTACCAAGAGCCTGGGTCTGTCCAAGGTTCCTTAAGTTTGGGTCTTTGTAAATTATAGAGTGTTATAAATTATAGACCTACTCTATCTGTAAAGTGTCTTCAGATAACTCTTGTTATGATTTGATACTATAAATAAAACTGAATTGAATTGTATTAAATAAATAAAGTTCTGCTCTCCACACAATTAAGTGTGTGTGTAGAACTCCAATTCCAAGGCGGAGGCACATCACTGCTTGCCTGTAGACATCTCGAAGTGCATGTTAAAGTACCACTTGAAAGTCAACCTGGACAAGACTGAGAATATGTTTCTTTAGGGGAAGGGGTGCCCATCATGACAATATTGTGGTGATGCAGACTCTGAAAGCAAGGAACCTGGGTGTGACCCTGGGTGACAAGTGGTCACACAGTCACTACTGGAATTGTCTTTGTAAATTATAGAGTGTGTGGTCTTTTACTCTATCTGTAAAGTGTCTTGAGATTACTCTTGTTATGATTTGATACTATAAATAAAATGGAATTGAATTGAATGAATCCCCTTTGAAGTCACTGCCCCTTTTTCACTGTGTGTGTCTCAGTCATGCTAGCATTCACTGATCTTTTTTCAAAGCTTTTCTCAAAAAGCATTTACTGTAGAAGATGAAGTTGATTTGGTTGAGTACATTGTATATAATACATGTAACAGCGCAGGGATGGTTTGTTTATACAAATGTATTGTGGTAGGCTACTGTTCATTAGAACCTACCTCTTAGCTTGAGCGTGGTGTGATTGTCTTTGTAGCTCTTCAAGACAAATTGACTGTTGATGAATTTCCTGATGCTCTCTATAGTAAAGGTCACCTGGAAAACAGAGAAAGAGGCTGTCAACTATCCAACCAAATCATGCATACTGTACTATTTACTTGCATATCCATGTCATGTATTATTAGAGGTATAATATATTTCAATTGATTACATGAACACCCACAAATCAGATATAACAAACATATAATATACAATATGGTTTGGAATCTGACATGGTCCAACATGTTTATTTGACTTTCTTCAATCCTGGCTCTGACATGCCAAATGTCATGTCTTGAAAAGTTGACGCTAGAAAATGAGTCTGCTGGGAATGGGTAGACACACACCATAACTTGTTAACTGTCCAAAGGAGAGTGAGTTGAAATAATCCATCAAATATATAGTATTGCTTGGTTCTTCATAGAGCTCTCTCTGCATGTATTCTTAGTACACTAAGGAAATTGAACCCCATAGTTTAGACAACTACATAAGAGACCCCATGCCTACAAGACCTGTTCCTACTTAATTAACTGTGTAATGATGTTTACATCGAGAGGAAAAGTGCACTAATGTCTTTTACATGAATTGTGAATGTTGAAGGTGAATTGAAAATGGCAGAGGGAATCCCTTACATTGAATCCAAACCCAGGGCTTCTTTAAACAAACGTTTTATGTCTTTGTATTGTACAAATATTGATGTGTATTTTGATATCTTGGTTTAAGACTCACAGGTGCTCTTGTAAAGGTCATGGTATCAGGATCACCCCAGCATTCATTTCTACTGCACTCTTCTGTTCATTCCACTTTTTTTACTGTAGTATACTTTGTTCTTCTCTGCTGATATCTTTTAATTAACTACTTTGCTGTTGCATTTCACACAATCTTACAATTTCTGAACTCTTGACTCTGTGTCTATGTTTTACCTGTGGGTGTATAATGGTGAACCATTGGTCCAACATAGCATCTCTGGCCTGGAGACCTGGAAGAAACTTTTGTATGTTCACCCCTGTCTGTCTTACCTTCAGCTGATAGAACCAGAACCAAGAACAGAGACCAGAAACAGAGAAAAACAGATTTGTGACAAAAGCAAGGTAGGAGTTTGAGCCAAACCAAAGATATTTTCAGTGTGCTAATGAATCCGGTATACATACTACGAAACTCTCATGGAGCTACTAAAGCACACAGACACATGGAGCCTTACATCCTTATCAAAGACAATATGGAAGGGAAAAGCATTGCAGAAAGTTTTCTCTTCCACCCACAGCTTGTTCGGGTAAGACGGACTGAAGGTGCAATGGAGGCTGCCTAGGAAATAAATCAAACACACCCATTCCACAAGTGTTAGGGAAGCTACCGTTAAAACATAATTAACTAACAAAGAATATTGTCAGGCTCCGGCTGTTCACTTCACAGGAAACAATGCAGTGTAAACACGACCTAGTTTTTGAAACTTCTCATTATTATTAATCAATTAAAGTATTAGTTCAGCATTTGGGAAACACTAATTTGCTATTTTTCAAGCATTAAATGAGAATATGAATATCAGTCTAATGTCTGTATTAAATACGGAGCTGAAATCAGGACGTGTCTAGCTTATTAAAGAATAAAGACTGGAAGCAGGGAGTTTTTCTTTACTTGATGAAGAACTGTTTATCTGTCCCCAAGTACTGTACTTCTGGGCAGCGTCTCTAAAGCAAGTTTCCAGATAAGATCAGTGTTCACAGGTTTTAAAAATGATACCTTTTAATTATGAACTTATGAATACAGTTAACCTTTTTCTGAGAGAACCACAGCTCTGATCAGGTCCCAGCCATGCTTTTTCCCAGCCGGTGACACACATTGCTCCCTCATTTTTCTTAATAATGTCTCCTGGGAAAATCACACAGAGCGCAGGTTGGCAAAGAATCAGAAACACACATAATATATACTAGAAACAGACCATGCGCATGCACCCACAGACACCCACCCTTTTATGACAGGAATGGTCCTGGTCTGTAGTCTCGCTTCCTTGTTTGGTCTGTTTTACCAGAAACACAACATGCTCCTTCTTCCCTGTGCGCTCATCTTCCTCTGATTGATTAAGAACCACCATGGTCACTTTGCTATCAAAAAACTCTCTGGCCACCGCCTCCATGATACCTACAGCAAGAAGGAAAAATGGGGGGAAACAAAAGAAAAGGGGTTACGAACAGTGGATGGGAGTAAGTGAGAGATCAGCGTATAGTAAATGATTTAATAGTTGCATATTGCAAAGTAAAGCACAAGCAAAGCAAAGGCTTGTTTAGAGACATTCACAATGCTAGGTTAAAGGATAGCTACACCCTCTAATTCTGCTAGAACTAGCTCAGAGAAACGGCAAGCTTGAAACCAGAAACACAACTCAAAGACATACAGGTTGAGATAAAAAAATAAATAAAAATAGTTTGGTTGGTTTAATAAAATCAAAAGGCAACAAAGGGTCAAAACCAGATAATCAGCCAGAACAGGCAAACTTATCTATATAGGGGCCTTATCTAGATAGGAGCTTTTATGGTTTTTGCTGGAAATTTCCTTTTCAGTGATGGAAAAATAGCAAGTAGTCTGGTTCCATTTTTACCAAATCCGACATGTTCCACTACAGTAACAAAACAAACTCCTTACACACGCAAGACAGCCTTGTGGGACTTGCAAATGTATCTGCAACTTGTGAATGAAACTCATTTTTGAAACGTGAGATTGCCAAATTTTCTAATTTGTGTGTAAATAGAGCAAATCACTTTTGTCAAACAGGCCCCTAGCTCGTGGCTCTCGGCGATCGCTGCTGGTTAAATGCGTGAACTCAAGATTGCCACTTTCATTTAACTATTTCAGATTTCTTGCCAAGGCATCTCGGACAAGTTTTGAATGCCAATTTTTTTGACGCAGTCTGGCAGAGATGTTCACAAGACAGTCCAAGTCGAGTCTCAAGTCTTTGAGCTTGAGTCCAAGTCAAGTCTCGAGTCTTTGAGGGGCAAGTTCAAGTCAAGTCTTTTGCCTCAAGTCTCAATGAAATCTGAAGAAACACAAATTAAGAACTCTGTTTCAATTTCAAAACTGTATTTTTCAACATTTTGGTATCTGCACCAAAGAATACATGTTTGTCTGTGTTACTAACTGGCTGTAAAGCCCAACCTCATCATGCATTACATGCTTCAGTGTTCAAAGTTTGAGGGAAACATCTGTATTGAACATTAATGCACCAACCATGGTGCAAACATGTGAGAACTGATATATTCCGTATTGCCATTTATCAGCAACCTGGTGAAATATTAACTTAAGTCTGTCACATCATATGGATACAACTATAAAGATACAATTTGCCTGTTCCCAGAGTTAGCACAACACTTTGCGATGGTTAGCTTGTTACCTGTGACGATATATGCTAAATGTAACGTCTCTTTCACATTAGGAAGTGGTGCGTTTTGAGATGCCTGATGAAGTTTGACGTTGTAGATCCGGCATCATTTATCTTGGTGCCCCACACCTTGCATGTAGCTGTTGGCTTAATGCCACTGTTTACGAAGTTATTGAAAGCAAAACTAATGACAAACGGCTCCGGGAGGACTTGGTGTCGCCATCGTCAATGCAATTATGTGAGTTCGCGCACATAAGGCATAGCGCATGCGTTACATTGCACATTATGGCAAAGGGCAGGGGACATGCAGATGTCATACGTTTCCCTAACGTATATGCGCCAATAAAAGAAAATAGAAATACATGAATGAATTTAGATTTAAAAAACAATAATTGCATGAAAACAGGTTGTTGACGAGTCTCGAAGTTTGAGACCGCGTCAAGTCTGAAGTCTTTTGGGTCGAGTCGCAAGTCAAGTCTGAAGTCAGTGTGTCTGAAGTCCGAGTCTCAGACTTGAGTCTCCATGTCTTCAGTCTGGTAATATAGACTCTGCTGAATCAACAAAGTGGAGCAGATTTCTTGTTTTTTTCTAAAAAATTCATACTGGAGCAAAAGTGACCAAAACTCATTGGGCCAATTTAAAGTAGTAGCTATGTGCTCAAAAACAATGAAATAAGAGTCAACTTCAGACTCACAGAAAGATAGGACTAATGCAATATATTTGCTCATATGAAACCCTTTTAAAGATGTATCACATATTACAACAATCTGGGCCAGTTGAGAGAGGATAAAGATGAGTTTTGGCCCATGCCAACCCTCTTGCCCCACACCTGTTTGTGTGTAATAAATAAAGTAATGTGATTACTTTTTCAGTAAGTAATTAGTAATTGATCACCTTTCTTCCCATTTATTAATGGTGTTGTGAAAAAGTTTTTAATGTATATTTAGTATTGTGATCACATTATTAACTGTTTTTTTTAATTAACAGCATAAGATCTGAATCATTGATGTGGACTGAGGAAGTGTGGTTGACCTTACCGGGTACAATATGGTACAGGCCCTTCCTGTCAGAATAGTAGTGAAGTAGCATCTTCCCATCATCGGTCATCTCCACTCGGAAAGATGGTGCATTCATTTCCTTAAAAACAGGTTGTATGGTTAAGATTCAGTTTAAAATTTAAAATTTAAAAATTTAAATTTAAAATAAATAAATAAAAAAACTGAAAAATACTACTTGTCTCTACATTGTGCAGTTCATAAAATCGCTGTTTTTAAATATGACAGATAGCAGTGGTGTCCCCACACAGTACATATTGTTGGGGACCAAGAAGCTGGTTAAACATTGATTTTAACCAAAAATGGCTCAGATTGAGCTGACTGCAGAGACAAAGGACACAGGGAAAGCAAGACAAAGGATCTTGGCCTACATGTGAATCCCAAAGCCAGTTTAACCAAACTCCTACAGGCAGAGTCGCCAAAATGAAGCTTCTACCTTCAACACGAGGGGTGTCAAGGCAGACTGGGGGTGAGACAAAGAACTGCTTCACACCTGTAACAAAGTTGCAGTTTTCTCATTGGTCGTCGGGCCTTTGAATGCACCACCCCGCCACTAGGAGGCGGAGGAAGGATAAAAGCTATCTGCGTTTGTGCTTCTTTGCTTTTTCCACGGTGACCCAAGTTACCACAGGAGGCACACTAGTCCGGGCTAGCTAGCCAGCATCACATCGCTGGTCGAGTTGGAGCTGGGACAATTTTATATCTGTCTGATATACAAAGGGGATCTGAGGAAATACTGGCCGAGTATTCCCTCATCTGCAGCGGGTTTAATCAGCCTGGATTCAAGAAAAGGACTGCGTTCTGTTTCTTGTTTTGTCGACCTGGATTACGTCTCGTCCCCTGCTCTGGAAGAAACCGATCGTTAAACTCTGGCAGGAGATTAACTGACAAACAACGCACACAGTAAGGCTTTACACAGTTCTGGGCAGACGTTAGAACTAGTGCGTTTTGGTTTGTTTATTAATGAGCAAAGGGTTCGCTACCGCTTGTGCCATTAAGGTGATCTGTGATTGTAATCATGTATTGGCCATATCTGGTTATTAATCTGTTTCTGTGAATGTATAATTGATCGCTATACTGTTTGATTTTGTTGTGTTAAGTAGCTGGTTAAAAACCGTAAGCGCTACCTGCTAAATAACTCCTTTCACGGAGTTTAGTTACTGTCTGCGAAACAATCGCGGAAATCAGCTGTTAGCCACTGAGCTGGCCGTTATCGATAACTAAGATCAGAGTGCCTCTTTTCTTTATACTTCTTTTCTTTCTTCTTCTACTAACACACACACTCGACACAGGCTAGCCGCGTAGCTCCCGAGCTAACGCTGCTAGTTTAGCCACGTGGAATCGGCTTACGTTCGCACAGAGCTAACACAGGAACTAGCTACCATACCGGGTAAGCGTGCGCGTTGCCTAGCAACCCCCCCCCCCCGGCTTCTTCAGCCCCTCGTGCACCCAGCATCACTACCGCCCTCTTGAGGCTAAATAGTTATGTGCAGCTCAACGGAGTAGCCATTTTGTAGTTTTGTGTTAGAACTATATTTCGACACCACCCCTCCTCTTTCACTCACTCTCTCTCACACACTCACACACACACAGACACAGACGTGTCCATGCTGCTTTGTTTTTGCTTTGTTTTTGGTTGTGATATTGTAAAAAGGTATATAAGTTTATTATTGAAGGATTACTGATTAGCTACTGATAATTGTGACGTTAATAAATCTTATTATACTTAATTAGCAGTTGCTTGTGATTATTTGTGTACTTGTTGTAAGAATTGCTGGCTGAACGGGTCCGTGCTCGAAATCACCCCTTCCTTTAATCCCTTTTAAAGGATTTTCACAGAAATGAGACTGTTCCACAGTTTGATTATTGGTCCCTATTGGTGCCCCGTTTTGATTGTTTGTCGATTTGATACAGTTTTTAATAACCATATTCATAACTTTATTAATATTGATAAAACATCTTTTGATAATTTGCCAATGGTCAAATCTGTACCCTACCGGTATCCAACAATATATAGAGGTCAAAAGTGGACTGCATGCATGGATGGATGGGTGCCTGGGCCTGCATCTTCCTTGTCTTTATCACAAACCGATCCTGAATTACTTTGTTCATGCTGCAGATAAAGAGAAGATGTCTCAGCTTCCTTTTAGAGCAGATCCACACTGACACTTATCTCTGCAAATATCATACACAATACTGTAAGATACTACACATGATACCACCAGGTAGATAGACAGGGATTATTTTTATATTGTTTTTCCTGACTAGCCAGATATCTTTGACCTTTGTTGGAGATTTGGTTTTTGCTCTACTTGAATGTTTGATTATATTCTTAAACCAGAGCTACTCAGCTATCAATATGTAAATTGCTTTAATAATTTGAATGTAAACTCACTGTAGCCTATGTTATGTACTGTGCAGCTGTTTTGGCTAGGAAAAACATCAACATAAGATAACAATAAAGATACTCCATATTACAAGTTTTCTCAATAGCTTTGGCACAATTGTCGAATGAGTATTCAACTTTGTCAAACTATATGACTATTTATATGAACAGTTTTTCATATAACTATGGTCATTTATAGTTGCTTTGACATAAAATGCACCGAGTAAACCTTGCAGATCAAAATAGCTTGCATTAATTTGCTATTGAATGACATTACTCTCAAATGCAATTGTACACATGTTCATTGTGTAAATCCCTACATGCTAAATAGATCAACCAACAATCACAATAACCTGTCATACATATATTAGATAAATTATGTGGTATTGTTGTAAAAGTTGTCAGATGGATAGACTTGGCTAGATGGGGAACAATTCAATTTCCTCACAATTGAGAGCAACCAAATGCAAATGCTGTCCAATTTAGCTGGTAGGCGGTGAAATTCAAAACCAATTAGTTCTCAAACACATTTATGCATGCAGGAGACAGACAGGAGCAAGAGCCTGTCCGTGCAAGAGCATGGGGGAATGGGAGTGCGGGGTGGTATGGTGAGGGGGAGAGTAAGAGGGGGGCACAGAGGACAAGGAAGAGCCAGAGAAAGGCAAAGGCACAGAGAACCATCAAATGAGATATGACAATTACAGACAAGTAATGAACCATGGCCTAAGTATGACAGAGGCTGGTCAGATAGGGAAGCCTAATCGATCGTCAATAGTCCAGACATTCAGGAGAGAAAACAGGTATGTAATCAAATATTGCACTGCAATAGTTCTTCACACTGGTATTCCAGTAAACTTAGTGAGCTTTCACACCTGAAAGTCCGAACCAAGGTCCGGACCAAGGTTCACGTTTTTGCATTTGATCCGGTTAGTTTTGGTTTCACACTTCGGTTATCAAACTGAAAAGTCAGAAGGTCCGTACCAAATGAGGTAGGTGTGAAAGCCCCCTCAGCCAATGCATGTTTCAGAATGTATGTAGAATGCATTGACTTTATGTTGCTTTATTTCCTTTCCAGGATCGAGCATCTGCCCCATGGTCAGTTGTAACTGCTTACATGTAACAAAAAGTTGAAATATGTAATATGGTTGTAGCAATGCTGTTAGACTATTAGATATTCAAAGTGCAGTCATACAAGAGGACGGCATTTTTCAAAATGTCAACACCACCTCACCACAATTGCTACAGTGCTAAAGAGAAATCAAATTGCAGTGAAGCAACTCTACAATATTCGTTTTGGGAGGAATGGTGAGAAAGTGAAGGAGCTGGGAGGTACCAGTATGTATCATATAGTACGATCTGCACCCGGGGAAGGTGGGCGCCGTTCATCTGATAAATACAGGTTTTTTTCCTTTTTGTAGCACAGTATAGATATCATTTTACTGGAGCAGTTTAGGAGCTAGCTGATGGTTATGAGGTGGCTGATATTGGTGAGACTAGTAAAGTGGTTGGAAAAAGGAGTCCAAATGATGAAAGGAGTGGAGAAAACCGAGCCTGACGTCCTCTGCTGCCTGAGTGAAGTAGTTTTCCACCCTGCTAGTTTTGGCAAGTAATTTCCAGACAGCCATCAGGGCATCCTGCCACCGCAATGCAGGAACTACAGCTCCCATAAGACAACATCCCCATCAGTTGTGTCTTTTGGAATGAAGAACGCACCCGCCACATTTCAGTGGTTAATGGATTCAGACACACAGGGGTTAAAGAACATCGTCACTTACATTGATGCCATGACATACACTAACCCATGGGAGGAGCATCTGGAGAAGATCAGGTGGCTAATTGGCTGATGGAGGGAAACCCGGTGGTGAATTTACCAAAGTGTGAGTTTGGAAAGGGTAAAGTTACATACTCAGAGGGGCTGTCCTCTCTAGAGAAGCTAAGGTCCTATTTACATAGTCACAAAGCAACATTATCGTTCATTTTGGACCAACAGAGTGTGTCCACCTGATTAAATCCAATATGTACTCTCTTTAAGCTCTGTTTTCGGTCTCTACCAACTCCTGAGGAAAATATCTGGATCTGTTTTTTTTGAGCAGATGTGCTGCACAAAGCACAGCTCTGCACAGGTGAAATTACATTTTCCTCATGTCGCACTGAGCACTCACAGGAAAAATATGGTTAAAATATACCGGAATAATAACGCACATAAGCACACCTGATAGGACAGAGCAAGGTAACTGTGGAGAGAATCCAGATTTCCAATGAATTCAATGAGATTTCCCCCCAGCGTCCTCAGCATGGTGTCATAGCCCGCTTGCTTACAGAAGAGAAAGAAATGTTCTCCAAAAAGCTTAAGAAATACATCAGCAGAGACATCTGAAAGAAGAAAACACATTCAAAGAAACAGCGTCACGTATATAGATATGTAAAAATACATCACCATCATCTTCTTATCATTTTGTAGTCTAGCCTCCCGGTGCACACCTGTTTGTTTTATTACAGGATTGGCAGCAAGCTATTTAATTACACCATATTCCCAAAGTATGTAAAGTCGAGATAATCAGACCCTTGGGAAGGGCTTAGTACCCTGTTGGCATGCCCTGAATAAACAAATCTTGTCATGTTTTCACACATCTGTGCCCAGGGGTCCACTGTATAATAATCTCTCAATGTCACTGCCAAGTATGTGCATTAATAAACAATTTACCTCTCATGTACAATGCTTTTTTGCAGCTGCTGTTGTGAATCCTTTGCAAACGTGTAGTGTACCATGCAATGTTTCTTTAGTACTGACATTTTAAAGAAAGGACATAAAATTGCCGCACATTCTGCAAAAAAATAGATTTTCAGTGATTGTGTATGCAAAGATATAAACAACTACTGAGGGTAATCTGTTTGATTTCATTGGGGACATTGTTAACACTTGAGATATCACATGCACACACGGACGCAAGTTCACACCTCAGACACCTACATGCGGCTTTGATCGGTTAGTTTGTGTTATTGTGTGAATTCAAACTAACCCTAGTTAGTCACTCAATAATACAAACAAACTAAGCGATCAAGGTAGCGGTAGACCAGCAACTCCTGTGTTCTGCTAGGTGAAATGACTGTATTTATCAAAGAAGCGCTGTGGCTTCAAAGAAAGCATAGATGAATATAGAGGCTTCAGTTCCCCGTCAGAAAGGACAGTCTGACTCAGAGCAGGGGCAATTTTAGTACTTTTTTTTAACTTGATCCCGGCACCCCTAAAAAGTAATTCTGCATACTGTACATACGGTAACCTACCTATAAGTCTTGGCAATACTGATCCTAAGAGCCCAATTACATTCATGTGTGATTATATGGGCTTATAGTAACAAATTGCAATGTGTTGAGAGTATTATTTTTATTATTTGAACTTGACAATACTGTCTAAAATACTGAGAAAACTCAGATTTAACAGATAGTCTAGCTAGCTGTCTCGATTTACCATGCAGAGATCTGAGGAGCAGTCAACAATAGTCCTCATAAATCCACCAAATTAAAAATTCCAACACAAAGAAAGTGGAAGGAAACAGAAAATACATGCATCCGGCGGAATTTCCTGCAGCACCAGAGCAATCCTGGACGTGGAACGCGAAGGATATAGACTTCCTTTGAAGTAATGGCCCTGTGGCTCAGCATTAAAGTAAGTTTTCTCCGAATTGTTTATGTCTTTCTAGTTACATAATTCAGTGTTTCCCCTACCATGATGGTCCGAAATGATGTTAACATGCACAATTAGCTCAGCAGAATAACGTTTAAAAACAATTACGTTAACAGGGTGCCAGGCACCCCTAAAGCTCTGTACGTTTACAGCTGTTATGCTATTTATTCCGTTCTCTCTATTGCTATCAGCTGTCATTTCAGTGCAAATTGTCACAAAGCCGCCTACACATGATAGGCGGCAAAACTGTTTTGAGCCGGCCGTTCCATTGATTTCCAACGGGGAAGGTGGTGCCACCCAACTATGTCACGCGCTACTTGGATTTGCCGCTTTGTGCTGCGCTCAAAGTTCAAATTATTATTTAAACTTTGACCTTCCGAAAGAGCAACAAATGAGATAACAGCATGTCATTACCTAGCAATGGGAAATAGCTTCCTTGCCACCCTTGATGACGATAAATGCGCTTTGCTCTCCGCGCCCTACCTAGCGGTGCACAGAGAGCAAATCACTTATCATGTGTAGGCGGCTTAACTGGCAAAGCGCCCCATCACCGCTAGTCTCTGCAGATTCTTCAGCCTCATCCGAATCATCAGCCACCACCACCAGTGTCTGGACTCTGTGGGGTGATTCATTTTTCTGCTGCTCAGTGCAGACGCAATTAAAAATCTCCCTGTGTCAGGGCCAAAGAGTTTTTGCCAAGACTTAATTATCACATATCATCAATTATAATGACCATTTATCTGTACCTGATATGCTTGTCTCTCCTGATTAATTTTAAATAAATACGTTTTGCTTCTGCCTGTGCTGCCCCGTCCACAGTGCACCGATTAGCTAAAGTGCAGGTACTCTTGCCTGCTTCTCCAAACTGGTGAGTTGCTGGCACCATCTATTGCAGGTAATACTCTGACTGTGGAGAAGTACCTCATACAGCCCCACATCAAAATATCCAAACTATCCCTTTATCGCCTCCTTCAAGATTATTTTAACCACCAAGAAATAACAGGATTTCTGAGCCTATTTCTTTAAACCATGAGCGCCATCTAGTGGAAAATAAATAAAATAGTTCAAGAAGCTTCATGAGGCTTCATTTGGACATCACTATTACTAGGATATAGAGGAATTTGCACTCTTACCCAGCAGTAAACAGGCCTCCTGCACCAGGCTGAGGGTTAGGATATCGTCGTAAACCGTATATGTCATGAAGGTATCCTGGACGCCTGGTAGAGAGCTATGCAAAAACAATAAATTAGTACATTTGTCAACAATTATAGCAATTATCATCTTGATCCTGACAACCGTTGCTGTCCATTATAAAACATAGGTATATGTGCCCAAACCTCAGTTTGTCCCAGGTCTCCTGGCCAAACTTCTCTATCACCAGAGACTGGAGGCAGCTGTTTATGAACCCGTACTGCAAAGAACACACACACACACACACACACACACACACACACACACACACACACACACACACACACACACACACACACACTTTGTCTGGTTACCCAATGTTCAAATTAAATTAAATGTCACAATAAATCAATTCAATAAGCATGTAACAGCAATGTAATCTAAACAATATAGATTACATATATTAATTTTTTTTATTTATGTATAGGTTAAAGACCTTTGCACACTGGGGTTTGACGAATAAGTTACTAATAATTGGCTGCAAATATTTTGCATAGAAACTATCCATACCAACAGTAGTCTGGGTCAACGGAAGTACATTTCCAGGATAATTGCCTGACATGTCCCTAACCTTCCTCTCTCTGTGAGCTGCTGTTCTCAAACTTTGTTCAAAATACTGAGTGAATCTAACTCTGTCTGGTAAACAGTTAGGCAGTGTAGACTGTATATAGGGCTCTTATTGTGAAAGGTAAGATAGGAAAGAGTGTCTCTGGTAAACGCTGCCTTTGTCAAGGTTGAAAGTAGTAATAAAGTGTGTCCTCTATACAGCCTGCTGTTGTTGTATTATGATCCTCATCATACATTAACAACACGACTTGAATGGCTGATGTCTTTATTCGCGGTGCGGAATCTCCAAAAAGTGTACCTTGTTCCGGAAAATAAAATCCTGGCAATATCGCAGCGTAAAATTGGCGTTCTGTGTGAAAGTACTCATGACAAAAACACCAAAAGTCATTGACATGTGAATTAATCGTACGCAAAGACCTAAAAAACCCAAAACATATTTTGACGGTAACGGTACTGAAAGAATAATATTATGTTGCTGCCTATACATTGTTATGTGCTAAGACTGCGATTTCACATGTTCAGTGTTTATCTCCCTCACATGTAAAGCCTGCTGGGTAAATTAATTGTCATTCAGGAGTATTCCCATTAAAGGCTCTTGCAAATATATATTAATTACAAATATGATGCTTCTTGACCCAGGTGGGACTTGAACCCACAATCCCCAGCTCCGGAGGCTGATGCCTTATCCATTAGGCCACTGGGCCTTGTAAACCTCCAAGCGTATTATCAATCAGTAAGATCACATGTTTGTAGCATCGCTGTATGGACCAGGAGCAAAAGACTGTACTTTGCATGAGCTCACAAAAACAGCCCTGCATTTTGTAGCTGATTCAAGAGGGTTTTTGAATACTTTATTTAGCTTAAGAAGTGAAGAATTTTCTCATGATATAAAGGAACATTTAATTCTTCAGTTTATCAGAAACATTCACATTCAGTCACCAAATTTGGATTGTTTTGACTAGACAGGAAGGTATGAATCATTTTGATCTGAAAAGTAACTCTAGCTGTGATACAAATATAGTTAAAAGTACAGTATTTGCCTCTTAAATGTAGTGGAGTAGAAGTATAATCTAGCATCACAGGGGCATACTCAAGTAAAGTACATATATACCTCAAATGTGTACTTAAGTACATTACTTGAGTAATGTACTCAATAACATTCCACCAGAAAATAAACAGTAGTACTGACTGCACAACTAGAACGCTGATGTTCTGGGCGGTTCTGACACATTATCATGGTACACTGTATATGTACTCATGTACAGATATCTAGTCTCATTCCCACACAAACCTATGGAGAGGTAAGACACACAAAATACACAAAATATAACAAATCAATAAGTAAAATGAGTATTTCACATTTTGTATTGTTGCAACAACCGATGATACATACACCTTTATTCATTCATTCATAACATGCATGAATGAAAAAAAAGGAACAGGAAGAAGAAAATCTTATGGTACCTGTCACTTATTTGTGCACATAAAAACAGCTGCTTCATGAGTGGATCAACCCCAATCTTCACCCCACCAAAAATTATCAGTACTACCTATCTTTACATTTAATTATCATCATTTTAAGCCTATTAGTCATCATTGTTCTTATAACAGTCCTGTATTTTTTTCTTATACAAATTCTTAAATTTACAAACACTTTTGCAGCACTTTAGTTCATAGTCCAAGGTGTTCCACAGTTTAACTCCATAAATGGACAAACACCTCTGTTTTTTTGTAGTACGTGCAAAAAGAGTTTTAAAATGATATTGCCTTCTATGGCCATCTTCCTCTGATACAGGAGTAAATAAATTTTGTAAAACCATAGGCAAAACTCTTTGCTTAGCTTTCCACATAAAAATCTAAATCTTCAAATCAACCAAATCTTTGAATTTTAGAAGTCCAGATTTTGTAAATAAACTATTAGTGTGATCTCTGTAGCCTGTCTTATTGATAATCCTTAATGCTTTTTTCTGTAACAAAAACAGAGGTTTTGTGTTAGTAGGGTATGTATTACCACTAAGGGAAAATGTGTAACTGCATAACATTCGGAGTGGTTGGCTCCAATTGGATTATTTTTTTATTAGTCTCTGTTTTTACTGAATGTCTGCATCGTAACAGAAAATGTTTCCTATAGTGCCTAGCTAAGTATGGCTAAAGATTTTCACAGACCTAAAACCTTTTGTGGATTGAAATTTCCGGTTTTGCTGTTCTAAAAAACTTTTGTGCAGTTTCCAATATTGCTGATTTAGTTAAGAACTAAGAGCTAATAGCACAAATTTGATACCAAATAGAAGTGGCTGAGATTTCAAACACGGTTGACAAGTATGGCTGTGTCTGATTTTACGATTCCTTGTGCTCCAGCTACTGAACCCCCACTCATAAAAATCAACAACACAAATATGGTTGCATTCCTCTGCCCCTATTAAAACCTAAATAAATACAATCCAAACACATTTGATTGCACAATCCACAGTTATTTGCAACATTACATCTTTCACACACAGCAACATTGGTTATTCCCCACCAGACAAAGTCTTTAATCTGTTAAAATATCCTTTGTTGTTTTATTCTGTTACATTATTAATTCTTTCTTTGCCTATTTATATTCATGGTACCTCGCACATACGATTATGTATTTTTAAGGCATATTCTCTCTGCCTTCCCTGTTCTACCTGTAAAGCACTTTGGGTCAACTGTTGTTCGTTTAAATGTGCTATACAAATAAAATGACTTGACTTAAAATATGAAGCCATACTCACCATGTCTGTGTTAGATGTTATCCTATTGAGCTCTTTACCCACAATGGTGCATCTGTTGAATGTACTAAATACTACGCCCTCTCTCTCTCTCTCTCTCTCTCTCTGTTTAAGCCAAGTGGCAATCTCCGGGGCTGAAAAATGAAGCCAATACAGAAGTGACAAAGAAGCCTAAAATGACCACATGGGGCTGTCTCCAAAAGCAAGGCAATCCACATGGACCCACATATTAAAATTTCCAACTTTACAGCTGAAATAAACACGTTTACAGCCTGGTACAAAAAAAAAAAGTTTCACCCGTTTCAGTTAAGCTAAGGATTAGAGTTATGCATAATTAAGAGGCATGGCCGCTTTGAGTGACAAATGGGTGCCCAAAGCGTCGAGCTAGGTGGGCTTGTTTCAGCAACCTAGGCACGTTCAATCTCAAAACCGTTTGGTGCAATTTCCGTGTCAAACGAAGCGTCGAGGTATGTTTTCTCTCGTTGGGTGGGTGTCTCAGAGATGTCACCCAATCAGGTGTTATATTTTCTCGGGGCTGAACGTGCCCCAAGCTTCGAGATGAGCCAGGCCTGTGCAGAATCGATCACCGGCGATGCACGCCGGTTAGATTTGTGTCCGACTTGATCCCGATTTGGGCACGTGGGCAGCAAGCAGGCTCGCCAAAGCAGAAAAGATGATAGTCAGCCTTCATCATCCTCTTTTGTTACTTCTCCAAGCATACCCCTTTTAAACAGATTTCTGCAATTCAAAAAAACTCAGAATTGTAGTTGAGAAAGTCAGTTATAAAGGCCCCCGTATTAAAAAAAAATGTCGGGTTTAAATTGGGCTCGGGCTCATGATTTTTTGGGCCCGATCTAAGCTCTACTACCAGGGTACCCCAAGAGATGAATTTTCTTTATAGGAACTTAGAAAGATGATTCTGGCAAAACCTTTTATTCACCTATGCTTATGTCATAAACAGGAGAGAAAACAATTTAGATCAGACTTGGAATGGATCGTCACAATTTCTTTTCTCATTTGCCTCTCAGGGCTTCCGTACATAATACTTCTCAGCAGGCTCAGTTTTTTGTTGGCTTTGGTCTATTCATTAGATTTTTTCAACAATAAGAAACATATAGAACTGTATCACTTATACTTCAAAGAGCATCTACAGTAGAGATCGTACCTTGGTCAGAAATACAATTTGACAGATTAGGAATATTCTCCACACCTGCCTTACATACAGTATGCTCAGAATAAAACAGATTTTTATAGTCACTAGTCATGTTTTATCTATTCGGGATAGTACACTTCTTCACAAAATGAAAAGGTCAATCTTGAAGTATTTTTTTTTTTTTTAACTGCCCATGGGTAAAACATTTTGTGTGGGAATCAGTTTTCATTAGAATACAAGAGTAAATTACGACTTTACACAATCAGGGGACTGGGTGTCAGCACTTGCCAACCACAGTAGATACCAGGCTTCAATGCTCAGCCTTAGTGCTCATACTGAGAAGCTCTAAAACATCTGGCAGTGTTTACAGATGGGAAGATGGTGAGAGATGGTGTCATTGCATTATGGACTCCTGCTGGTTGATTAGGGGAGTGAAAAGAAGCAGGGGACACAACTCGTGTGTGTACTGGAGGGCTGAAATGGAGGTCAGAACCCTGCTAAGTCGTATAAACGGTAACACTGATAAGAAGCTTAAATCACATTAAACACAGGCATTTGTTTTTGCCAAAAACACATTTTGGCTTCCTCTACTACATAACATAAATATAATCTTTATTCAGTTTACACATTTTTAGAGTTAGTTCCATAAAATTTAAAAGCCTCTTGGATGAGAAATTTTTTTTTTTTAAGAAAGAGGCCAGGCCACAAATGTAATATCAGGACCAACAGAAAAGTTAACCAACAGGACACAGGCATTTACAGATACATTGTTCATTTTTTTCCAATGTCGGTGACCAACAACAAATCCATTGCTATGAAACTTGTGTCTGTTCTAGGGTTATACTAAAAGTATTGGTCAGCTAATATATATCAGGCTGAAATGCTACTATATCATACATACATACATATATACATACATACATACATGCCATCCACTTTTAATATAATGGAGACTCTTTCGCAATCCTAAAAACCCGGCAAAAAAAAATTTGCCACTCTGTCAGGAACGTAGTTTAAAAGAAAATGTGACATTGAAGGGTATAAATTCAGCCACAGGTGGCTTCGACACAAAGATACTCAGTGTCCTGTGCCTAAAGTATTTGTTCTGTCCTTAGTATACTGTATAAATAAGTGACCAGAGTGGAAATGATGGACCGGTTATTTAGCGGGACTCAAAAATCCCTTTCTGTCAATGTCCCAAGACTGAAGAGAGAATATAGTCCAACAGTTGAACTATGTAGAATGTGTCAGTCCCTCTATTGTGTGGGTGTCTATGTAGAAAACAGGGGCCCAGTAGACGCCGCAGTGAAGACAGGGCCAGTGTAGAGTCCTGGTCCATCAACAGGAACCTAGGGACAAAATGAAGGACATTTGAATACAAGCGGGCATTGGATTTCATGATCAGCACATGAAAACATTTATTAAATGTACACCAAGATTTGAAATGATAAGTAACACAACATCTGGTTTAGTAAAGCCATTGGGACGTAGTAACCCGGTTCTGGATTAATCTGAGTGGTCATGCAGCACAAATAATCTAATCATTCAATAATAAAATTAGACCTATAATAGGACTAAAGACATAGAAGAGGCCGACGCGGTTGTCAATTTTCCGTCCAGCGGCCACGTCGTTTAAAAAGCAAATGGACCTGCGCTCATCTGTGCGCCCCTTTGGTCTTTACAGGGAGGTGTGTTCAGGTGAATTCTTGGCGTGTTGCTATCTTGAGGCAGCGGGAAGTGATCGCGCCATTGACCAATAAAAACCTGGTCAATAACGCAGCATTTCACTGTTTTTTTTTAACGCCTGCTTCACCTCGTTGGGTTTTGGTGTCATAGTGCTCGTGCCACATACGATCTGTCAGTTGATCCATCGGTTTCTTCTCCCGAAAATCTCTTCTTCCTAGCAAATCCGCCATCACAAAAGCAATGCGCCAAAGTGCGCTTTGATCGTTAAAAGGGGGCCCTTAGAGCTTTTTAAGAATGAAAAAATGTCGCGGTTAATCGGCATCTGTCGTTACTTTTACAGGTTGACCAGGTAGTGTACAGGGATTGCAGGCGAAACAACACACTCTCTGACATTCCTGATGACTGGTAATGCTAGCTTGGAAATAAGAAATCCAGGACGGAATGAAAACTATGTTTGTTGACCTAAAAGTGACACAATTATTCTACATACAGTATAATGGGAAATAAAAGTCTACAGCTGCTGTTTCCAAAGTGAATGCTGTGGCACCCTGGGTTGCCTTTAAGGACAGGTAAAGGGTGCCGCAAGATTTGTTCATTTCATTGCCTATTTATTGTGCATTTCGAAAAATGTTTCACGATATTACAAAACAGTAGAGATAAGCAATATCAAACCATTGTATTGAGAATTAAGCATGTTATGCAGTTATGCCAGAGCTAATGACGTGACACCTCACGGCTCCTGGTTGTCAGTCTCGCAAGACGCTTTTGTGGCGTGTGTTTTTGGCGTTTGCAGCGGTCGGAAAAACAGATTTTTCACTGTAAATAGACATTAAGAAAAATACTGACTGTATAGCAGACACTTTACCATGTTATCCATCTTGGCTAATGAGCACTAAACATAAAGTACGTCACTAAACATAAAGTACGGCTGAGGCTGATGGGAATGTCATTAGCTTTGTAGGTATTTGGTAATTTACCAATGTATGGGACAAACTGATATTTTGGTGGTGAAGTTATTACAATTCATTTTGAGGGGGGACATGATGATGTCGGAACCGAATTCCATGACAATCCATTGATAAGACCTCAACTTTGATCCATCTTAAAGCTCAGTCTTGTTAGATGGCGATGTTTTAATGACATTTGAGCAGTATTTAAGATACATTTACGCACAAACAGTGTGTATTTTCTGTATTTATATTAAAATGCTTGCGCTTGGAAATAACTGCATGGGGAATATCCAAACAGAGACAATACAGGTAAAATGAAGTAAAACTAAATATATTCTGACTATGGAACTTGCCAACTGCTTGGATTATTGTTTTCAGTATTACCTCTCCCAGAGCCTGCAGTGCAACGGTAGCTGCCATGGCCTTGGCATGTTTCTTATTGGGACTAGCTGTCTGGGGTTGGTAGTCCACGCCATTCACTGTGACCTGGAGACAACAAAACATATGGATCGATGATCAAATGTCAGAATTCGACCATCAGAAGCAATAAATAAAAACAGCATGTGACTGAGAACAGGGATTCCAAGTTGAGCTGGACTGATTTAGTGTGTTTTCACTATGTTTTTTTTTTCTTCTAGGGCTGTGCTCGACTGAAGAAATTCTTAGTCGACTAACACTCATTCAATTGTACCGACTAATCGATTAGTTGATTTAATCGACAGCTCTGTAAATCGGAGTTTCTCGGCAAAGAGTCATGCAAAAGCGCCACTTTAATTCTCGTGTTTACCAGAGATGTGCTCGTACATTTCTTGGAAATAAGTCATTCAGCGTGAAAAAAAGCATAAAACATGACTAATCGACTAAAGAAATCTAAGTTGACTAAGACCAAAACGACCGATTAGTCGACTAATCGACTAAGAGGGAGCAGCCCTATTTCTTTCATGTACATTTTTGCCCTGATCTAAGCCTGATCATGTGGACTAGTTAATAATGGCCTGGAATACACATTTGCACCATTCAGAAAATGCACTGGAAATACAGAAAACATATCACACCTGCAAATTAAACATGGCCATGGTTTGTAACTCCAAAGTCAAGTAGTCCGATCTGTCGCTGCTGACTCATTTTGCTATAGTGAGGATAGTGATGGGAGTATCTGACAAACTGTTTTCCTCCAACTGAACTAATGCTCTAATCATTACACAGATACTGTAGAAGATTATACAATACAGGTGTTGGTCTTCTTGCTCTTAGTACGTCTTACAATTTATATTTACACTATTTTAAGATTAAGCTCTTGACAAGAAAAGAAAAACGATCACAAATGTCAAAGTAGCAGGCTTTTTCGTCTGTCAGTTGTTCGGTCCGCCACTTGGGTCTGAAATATCTCAACAAATATGGAATGCATTTCCATTAAATTACAGACACACGTGGTGCTGAAAGGGCGATTTCTGACGACATTGGTGATCATCTAAATGATTCGCTAGCGACATATTGCAACATCTAAAATGAACTGGGACATGTGGTACAGACATTCATGGTTTCCAGACAATGAATTCTCCTGAATGTTCCTCTAGCGCCACAATGAGGTTGACATTTGTGGTTCCGAGTGAAATTTCTTTACATTGGATTGCCACGAAATTGACTTTTCCGGTAGTGCCACTATCAGGTCAAAATTTCAATGTGTCCAATACTTGGGTTTATGACCAATTAGCTTTAAAAAATATTCACATCAGCTTCAGCTTAACTTTGTGTTTAGCGCTAATTAGCCAAATAACCAAACAGGTTAAACATGGGAAACAAGATACCTGCTCAGCGTCAGTATGTTAGTATTTAGTTCAAAGCATCGCTGTGCATGGCTGTCAGATGACGATGAAATGGACACAGAATTTCTTTAAATCTGATATCGCAGAATGCAGAATAACAGTGGGGACAAACCTCAAAGGTCCAACATGGAACTGGCTAATGAAAAAGGAGTAAAGCTGACACAGAATCAAAATGACCCACCTTGAAGAGGAAATTCTTCCTGTGGTCGGGACCACTGTGATGCACCATGACAAAGTCTGGCTGCATGATCCGTCTCTTGTTACACAGCTCAATGAGAGCAGACACTGGGTGCTTCCCTGTGCACAGATGAAAGGGCAGAATAAGATGACGGGGCACACAAATATCCTACGGAGATATCCTGAAGAAGTTGAATTAATAGAATATCCATACACTTCATTTAACATTCACGTTGATCAAGGTTAACAATCAAAATAGTCCGTATAACCTTGTGTCACTGGCTAATTATTACATTAACATCACAATTTAGAAGACTGCAATTTTCAAATAGCAAGAGCCACGGTTTAACATAACTTGCTGCTGAATTTGAATTTTAACAGATATGATGATAGCTGTATTTACTCTCTAGGCTTGTTTTCTGTGCCCTTCATGCCCCTTTATTCAAAGATGGTTTCATCAAACAAACCGCCTTGTGTGATTTTGAGGTTTAAATAAATGAGGACAGGGCTGTGTCTATTTTGCTGTCCATAAGAGTGGCATGTCTTTTTTTCTTTGCCAGAGTAGTTTAGCTTAGTAGGCTGGTGAACATTTACTAACCCTACAGATTACTGGTTCCGGTAATACAGCGGTATTGCTGTGGTGACAGTTAAAGGGTAAGTACCGTTTTTTTTTTTTTAAACCTGGACCCTATTTTGGTGGGAACAACAATCTCTGACATTATTCCAGTATTAAGCAAGATCGCTGCAGTCGGCAGCGGCGAAACAACCTGCAATGTAAGTTAATAGATCAATTGTGCAGCATACTTTCACAAAAGTGCTCGTTTGGCCACTGACAGGCTCAGATTAATAGTGTCTGACAACATTACGGAAAGGATTTCTAAGGAGGTCAACCTCTCTGTTAAAGAGTAAGATCCGTTTTTTTTAAACATAACATCCGTGAAATCGCGTTCGCTAAACCCACCAGACTCCATGTAAATAAACAGTAATTTTAGCATCGTAAAATACACTTCATTCAAAGTTGACAGAAACAAAATAAAACTATGAAAAGCCATTTTGGGTCGTCTTTCCACTTTTCCAACCATCACAACTCTAGTTTTTGTTGAAATAAACACATAGTTTACCGATTTACATGTGAAAATATGTTGGCTCTATACACGCTAAAAGTATTGCTTCTTTAAATGGAGTCTGGTAGGTTTAACGCTAGCTACTTCAGAGCTGTTTCTGGTTAAACAAAAAGGTCTCAAAGAGGTTTTAAAGGTCTATCTCTGAAGGGATCCTTTCCATAATGTTGTCGGACACTTAATAGAATATTAATCTGAGCCTGTCAGTGGCAAAACGAGCACTTTTGTGAAGGTAAATACAAGCTGGACAATTGCCCTATTAACTTACATTGTAGCTTGTTTCGCCGCTGCCAACTGCAGCGATCTCGCTTAATATTGGAACAATGTCATAGACTGTTGTTCCCATCTGTCACTTAGACACAAACAATCACAAGAAAGCACATGTGAGCAGACCAGATGCAGTTTCTCTGTCAGTAGACGGGGGAACAGATAAACACCATATTGGGCCTATACAGTAAACTTACACATCACGGTCATCACATTTGTGTTATGGTCATAGACGTTACAAAAGAAGTAAACAGATGTTGCCTCCAGGTCGAAAAAAGTCAATGCTAAAGTGCCTTAAATCTATGGAGTTTTAGTCCCATCTTTATTCAAGAGCACATTCTTTTAAATTTGAGTGCATTTCTCTAATTTTGTGTTCAGATTTTGTAATCATTTCCCTCAAAACCTTGCTGTCACACTCAAATAGCCACTGCTTGCGCTTGGGTACACTGTGCTTCTGCTCAAACTTTCTGCTTGGACTCAGATATGTTGTTGCTTGGTATATGTTTCATGCTCTCAGCTACGGCCCTTCTCCTCGCACTCTGGCTGCTTCTGTGCGCCCGCGTACCTTCTTCTCTTGGATCACTCCTGCGCTCTCTGATTTTTCTTTTTGTGATACAGCCCTGTCAAAATTCCCCGATCAATAGAACGCCAGGTGTAGAGTTGACCAATTAAACAATCCTTTGTACATATGTCAACAACGTGCACAGAATTGTGGACGCACTTTAACCTGCACCCACCAGCAAACGAGAGAAAGTTACGTCCACAATTACGAGGGTAACTTAAGTAAAGCAAATAGCATTTGGCGCTAGCATATAGCCTAGCTGGATGTCTTTAAACTAACAGATTTTCTTTATAGAGTTTAGCTACATTGAATGACAGATGACGGTGTGTTTATATTTAAAGACACCACTTTGCTTTCTATTGTTGAGGAAAAACCAAGATCCCCTCAATGTGGCTCCTACACCAACTACCCCAATTCATCTGGATCTGGATGTGGACTGTACAATTCTAGATCAAGTATTGGCCCTGGGGCTGGATTGGTTATTTCACCAGATCAGATGGGCTTTATTAAAAACAGGTATTCATTTTCTAATATCAGACAACCACCGGTGTGTATGTTTCTCTGTTATTGTTATAAACAGAAGACTTGAAAACCATAAATAAAACACACAAAAAAGTACACCAGTTAGTTTTCAACTGGTGACTTTTATTATGAGGCAGACACCCAAACACAATATTTGTTTTAATTTTGAAATCGGAGTTTAGTTTGTGACTTAGTCTTTTGATGAAAATGTATATATGTATATTATATAGTGCTGTCAGTTTAACATGTTATTAACGGCGTCAATTTTTTTTACCGCGAGATTAACGTTCTTTTTGGCCTAGCAAACTTTGTCGTTTTTTTTCACATGCTGTTGCAACAACTAGTAACGTTAGAAGAACTACAACACCATACCGGATCTAGCTAGACCGGAAACACAACAACAGGCACTCCGCACACACTTGTTTGGGCTCTCGAGCGGGCCAAAGAGTAGCAGGCTAACGTTACGCTTTGAGCGGATGGATGCCAATAAGATTCGGAATGGAAAGTTTACTTTTAAAAAGTTGCCAAATGGTTCCATTGTCAAGACCAAAGTGATCTGTGTGTTTTGTTGGTGTGAACTGAGCTATCATCTCTAGCGCATCCAGTCTGAAATACCACTTGATGACGACCAAGCACACAGCTGATGCCAATTCTCCGCCCCCTTGTCAAAGCCAGGCGACAAAAGCACAAAGCAAGCCGATCCACTTTTCCATGTTAAGAGCATTAAAATGAGAAAAAAATAATAGGAGAAAAAGAAATCAAGCGACATTTAGAACAGAAAAAAATCTGCAATTAAGTTAACTATGACATTAATGCGATTAATCGCGATTAAGTATTTTAATCGTTTGACAGCACTAATATTATGCACTTAGTTTTGATCTAGCTTTAGTCAACAAAAACTAAGGACATTTAAGTCTAGTTTCCGCCACTCTCATTTTAGTCATGCATTGTTGTCCTGTAATTATTTCAAGGCAGCTGTTGCTATCTTTATTCTGCACAGGTACCATCTGTTTCATGTGTCGTTCTCATCTCTGGCGAGGTTAGTGAAAAAGGCACTGTGTACTTGTCACAGTGTCCATGTCACTCTGCTCTGCAGTAATCCAACAGACTGACTCTCCTCAGTCGATCCAGTCATCATTATAAACTCTGGCTGTTGGAATAAGAACCTCTCTTTCGTTCCTGCTCACCTAGCAGCACAGCAGCTACCCGCTCCACGGCAGAGCGGTGATTCATTCAGAAGCAGATTTGCTCACTTGTTCACTAATAAAATACTGTTCAGCTGTTTACGGTTTAGCGTGAGAGGAGAGGACATGCTGTAATATTTCCTTAGCGAACATCTAGAGGAAGATTTAGATAATTGACTAGTAATTGATAGAGATGCACCGATTACAACTTTCTAGGCCGATTCCGATTTTCTTCGAGTTAGGCCAGCCGATACCGATTTTAGCCGATTCCAATTTCATTTTTTCTAACCACTTTACAGCACACACAAATATGTATTCACTATCCTTTCTTTAATAGAACATTTTGCACAGAACATAGAACATTTTTTGAACAGATAATGGATCACTATAAAATTATATATTACTATATAAATTACTCCTGGTGTGGGAAATTCACACACATCTAAAATGCAATGTTAGAACCATTTCCTTCTTTTCACATCCAATATCCAACTAAAAAAAATTAGATTTTGGTTTTGGTGTCATCCCTCCACGCCCTACTTCTTCCTTGCATGTGTTGCATATTGCAAACGTGTTATCTTCTGCACACAGTCTGAAGAATTTCCAAACAGTTGACATGTTGCAGGTTAATTCACGAGGTTCCCTACATGGGCGAGAATAGCGGCGAGCACGTGACAACCGGCCGGTCTATCGGTGCATCTCTAGTAATTGACATCAATCCTTTCTCATTCCTTCCAAGAGCAACACGAAAGATGGCCGACTGAAAGTAACATTAACGTTACATCCAAAGCACTTGATGTTGCGTTAGCTGACCTTGTTGTTGGCGTGCTGCCTGCATGATTTCGTGGTTTGTCTCAGCTGTTTTGTGGCTGCTTCTTGCCTTATTCTCAGTGGATTGTGGATTAATTTAGTCCTTACATTTCTTCCAAGACCTGGCAATGTCAGATAACAAATGAGAGACATTTCAGCAGTGGAGGGAACTGTTTTACTAATCAGGAGCTACAGTGTGATTCCACAGATGCCTGCAGATGTCGTTAAATAAGACCTTGCATTAAAACGAGTTCATTTGTTCATCTTTCATATTATCGTTTAGTTTTTTTTTTTTTTACGGAAACTGCAATACATTTTGTCAGTTCTCAAAGGCTTTTCCTGATCCAACTTGATTCCAATGTCAGGAAATGGAGAAAAAAATGGAGTGTAGTCTGAGGCTAAAGGTTACAGCTAAATCATTTTTGCAGAACAATTTTCAAGTTTGTCTTCACTGTACATGCTGTGACTGTGTTTGCTGTGCATCGTTTACCCATTAGATCCTTGGTTACCACCAGTCCTCCTGTCTGCTTCTGTGGCTTCTCTCCTTCAGCAACTAGTCCTGAAACACAGAAATCATCCTCACCGTCACCACCATCTAGGAATACACATTTTAAGCAATTCCTTTAATAGACAGATCTGCTGCCACGTAATCATTTTAATCATTAATAATTTATGAAATACGTTGGATGTTTTTCCATTCGAAAACCATTTTAACCACTGACATGACCTATGTTTGAGGCAATATCATAGTAGGCTACATTGGGAGTTAAAAGAACAAGTAAGTAAACACCAAGTTATTAAATGATAAACTAAATACCACAATTTAAAATTGCAGAGCTCCCATCTGCAGACCTGTTCTACATGATGGACTGATGTATTCTGATGGTCACTGTTAGCTAGCGTTAGCCCAGCTGGCCTGATATCCCGGAAAGGAACAATACTGTCGTTGCAACTTTATCTGTCCATTTACTGCCACCACTGAAATGCATTCATACTCAGGGGAGCAGGGAGTGTCGCTAATACTATAATCACTTTTATGTTGATTTAGATGGAAGCGTGTGTAATTAAAGTCCTGCTTTCTGACACACACAGCTCTCAGCCCGCGTTAACCGAGCAGCTGTTTTTGTTCGAGATGTTAGTTTAGCATTCGGATAAGCCTCGGGTAGCTAAACCACACCTCAACAACTTTTTTCTTCCTCAGAGGGTAGGAGGTGCGTTTGTTTTACAGTTCAGTCTGCCTTTTTCGGGTGGTTACTAAACACACCTGTAACTCAATCTCATTAAAAAAGTAAGAGGCCCCATCTGGCAGCGTAGCGCGTCAGCATACTACAGCAAATCTACACAGCATTTTGTGACACGTCCCCTATCCTGCATTATGGATTCATATATTTTGAATGGGTTACATTAACAGTGATTAACAGATAATCGATTAATCATAAACATCCCTACCACCACCACCATTGGCATTAGTGCCATTGTTCTCATCGTCAATAGACTGTAACACCAATGTCATAATGAGTAGTGTGTATCAGTCAGAATGGGCAGATGGAACAATTGTGCAATTCACTGACAGCAGTGTTATTCTGAGGGTAGTACTGTGAACCAGTACTGACAGTATTTACACAGCTGCACACCATGCACGGTGCTATCGGCTGAGGGTTACGCACCAACGTGGGGCCAAAAGGCTCTTTGTTACTGCCCAGAAACGTCCCGCACACAAAAAAATAAATGAATAAAAGAGAAAACCTAGGTAGAGGGCAGGGTCTTTCTCAAATACAGACACCATCACGCACTTATAGTCGGTCATAAGTGAGGATTGACAGGGATTACTTTTATATTAGTCTATAGGTTTTTTGAGGAAAGCATTGCATGTTATACCTTGAATGAGGCCAAGTCTCTTTACAATGTCAATGCCCACCACCAACATGTATTCTAAGCAGATTAAACTATAGCATTTCAAGTTCAAATTAGACCAGTTTGCCTTCACTATCCATTCCCTGTAAAGCTCGACGCAGAGCTTTCGCTGTAGCCTACATAAGTGGGCTGAAGTTTATACTTGTGCGTTAGTTTCTGCGTCGATCTCTTTAAGAGAATAGCAGGTCCGGCAAGTGTGTGCGCGTGGGGAGTGTGTGTAGAGCAAGTGAGAGAGCAGGGATCCAGACTGCGACCAAATGGTTGCATTTTGCGACCAAAATTTGAAAGGGTGCGACTGAATTTTACATCCAGTCGCACATGTGCGACCAGTAAATTTGCTGGTACCGAGAGTGCGTAAGCGCAAGCTCATCTGTCCTCTCTGAAAATTGACAGAGAGCAGAGCGTTGACACAAACATACACACACGCAGAGCTGCAGACGATGCAAACTACGTGGGCTCTGCGGTTTTGTTGAAGTCACAGTGAGTCACGATGCCGATAAAGTGGTTTCAAGTGTGGTTACAGTTTTTCATAACGTCAGGCAGACAGCGTTAATATGATATTAATGGCGAGCCAAAAGCGGTTGCGGTGCTGTTGACATTACACTTCCTCGGAGACGAGCAGGCACAACAGTGGTTTCTATGGCCTGGTGACTGACTTTATTTCTACAGCACCTTTCAGCACAAGGCAATTCAAAGTGCTTTACATGGAACATTAAAGAGCAATTAAAAACGATTATGACGAAAATAAAACAGGCTATAAAAAGTTTTTCTTACTGTCATGACAGCGATGGGGCTGTCAGTTTACCTTCTAAGTTGCATCTTCAAAAGTGACACTTAATTTGAAACAGCACATTGTAATTTCTGCATCTAATATCAAAGTATTTATTAGTAATACAGTGGAAATTTGTAGAAAAAAGGAATATTTGGTTAGCATGTTAATTTACAGTGTGTGCCCCTACATTTTCTGGTTGTGCCCCTAAAATTTTCAGTTGGGGGCCTCTGTGCTCCTAGTGAAAGTGAAGTTAGCCTGGAGCCCTGGAGAGTTACAGGGATTAGCTTCGGAGCGAGTACTGACTCTAGAGGCGTAGACGGAGAAAAACATTGTCTCCCCTTGTGCTTTATGACCACGGTCGGAAATCTGTAGCGGGAAAAGTTAACCCTCTCCTTGACTTCATGTTGTTATGGAGAAGGAGAACCCGGGAATGAGTAGGAGGTGATGCAGCACTACCAAGCCACGACCGAGCGGATCATTCACATTTGTTGCGGTCTACGTCACCGCGAAGTGTAGTAAAATTTTTTTTGAGAGGTGCCTAGGGTCCGTATCTCCACGTACCTACGTACGTACCCACGGCGTAGATTTAATGCAGAAGCATACATTGGCCTTAAAGCATACATTGTCAAGGCTAGCTATCACTAGGCTGTTGGGTTCAGTGTTCTGTGGCGTCAGACCTTTGCGATCGACCTTGAAGTCAATTATGATTGGCTCCACGGTGCCCTCGCGGTTCCTCCCTAGGCCCTCTCCTGTCTTCCAGCCCATCTTTCTCATCAGGAACTCCCCGACACCCCCTGATACTGGAGCCGCCCTGAGGAACTGGTCCTAATTGAGACATAAACAGACACAGTGAGACCGAAGGATAGAGGAAGAAAAAAAAGAAAACAGATTATCAGTGGGAGGTGACAGTCAGTCATGATATTGAGGTGGCATAAGGACCACTTATGCGTTGGTGGGGAAACAGGAGGAAAAAGCCACAACGGTTTTGTTGGCAAGTTCAGTCAAACACAAAATACTGTTGGTGTTGGTACCTACTTAACACCTCCTCTCCACCCCCTCCTCACCCTGACAACAGAGACGATGACCCTAACTCTAACTCTGAGAGGCAAGTGGGGAAAAAATTATACATTATGTGTCCGAATTATACTTTTCACTATAATGTATCTCTGATACAATAGTCATTATTGAAGAAAAGGGCAGTTTAGGGGCAGTGATCCGATTGCCACAGTCTAGTGTGGTCCAGGCTGTGTCTAATCTGGTTAGGTGTGGTCTAATATTTTTTATTGGGGTGTGATTTGTGATTGTCGCAAACTTTTACAGGTAGGTATACAGAAGCCCTGAGACTGCGTCAATGTTTTGGTTCATTTTGTAAAAATAATACATAAATACAGTTTAAATGAAATCTCAAGAACCAGTAAAAATTAAACACCATGGTATGGTTTAAATTGTGTACTACTATGTAATCCGTAGTACATCGTTTCAAGTGTAAATTGTAAAATAAATAAATAAATAAATGTTATTTCGGAGGTGTACATTTAAGACTGCAGTTTCTCTACATTTCTGCCAAAGTTCTTGTTCATTGCATCTCAGGGTGTGAAAAAGCGATTTCATGTGTGTTTTATCAAGAAAATTCATCAAATTGATGAAGACAACTTATAGTTCCTTGATAAAAAAGATAATTTGGTACCTGGAAATCTTAACATATTTTCAGATTGAGCCAAAGTCGTCAAAATATCATATAATTAATGCTGACAAGAGTGGTTACTTAAAATAAAGTGATATAACAGTGGTATACCAGCAGACATGCGCAGAAACCTCAATATGTCAAAAGATGCAGGTCTGTTTTTACTTTATAAAGGAGGTGTACAAGTCTATGCTCATCTTTTGGAACATCTGTCTCAATGATTTTGTATTCTTCCTTGTGTATGTTGTATTTGTGTGCATCTTACCTTCTTCAACCATGCTTGTGGTCCGCTGGTAGAAAGCTCCTCCGAGCTGAGGACCTGGGCTCCAGTCGAACCAGTGAAAAGACCAGGAACAGTATTGGATTGGGCCCACGCATCCACCTATCAAATTTCCAGTCACATTTCCAGTAGATCAGACAGTCGTAGATCCAATAGTCTTATTAAGTAGACAGTCTGGAAACATTTAGCAATGAAGTGCTGTACATATAATTAGTGCATACTACTCCTCCCACTGGGGTGCATCGCAAGTCATTAAGATACCAAAGCGGGCATCAGTGCCGGCTGAGATTGCAATAAGACAGAGCAAATGTTTGGTTTTGAGTTTTTCTAAATTAAATTTTCAGTCCGTACTTTCAGCCAGTGATTGATATTAGAGATGCTTTCTAGGCTGATTCCGATTTCCAATATTCTTTGAGTTAGACCAGCCGATACCGATTTTAGCAGATTACATTTTTTCTAACCACTTTACACACGTATTTATTTTCTATCTTTTCTTTAACAAAATATTTTGCACAGAACATAGAAAAATTTTTGAACAGATAATGGATCACTATAAAATAGAACTATATAAATTACTCCTGGTGTGGGAAATTCACACACATCTAAAGTGCAATGTTAGAACCATTTCCTTCTTTTCACATCCAATATCCAACTAAAAAAATGTGATTTCTGTATGAAATCATACAGACTACTACACTACCCACAATCCTACGCATAACAGCGACGTCTCTGATTGGTGGAGCTTGCGGTTACATTTAATGGAAATGTTTACCGCATCTAAGAACCGGCGAACGGCTAGTGAGCGGCTACCACTGAACAATCTATGATTGTTTATGCACACAGTCTTGTACCTTAGAATTTTTTGCGGTTTTTAAAATGTTTTTTTTGTTCACGATTCATCTTGTAGCTGCGTGGCTGGGTTCCAGGCTTAAAACTCTTTATATAAGCATTTTCTAAAACGATGGATGGAACGGTCGATGGAGATATTGAATAGGAAAAATCATTTCTGGAACCAGAGCTACTCAAAAAGTCGGAGGTAACTGCAATGCACATTAAATAGTTGCTGATGTATCTTTATATGAGAACTTTTGATTTTGTTTTATACAGTGCATATTTGAATGGAGACACTGAAGGCCAGATGTACGTAGATTTGCGAATGTAGCGTTATCAGCGCCACGGCTAAACTGCAGAAAGCGCACGCTGTGATACTTCGGCTTACGTCGTTTTTACCAAACCTGCAGTTCATCAGGTAATCAGCGCCTTTCTCCACCCACTATACCGTAAAGTGCGCTGTAGCAAAGCATTTAGTACTTGAGTACGGAGTTTAGACTGTGATATTCCCACTGCTGATGCTATGACTGTTTGAAACAACCCTGATACCAATATTTGTAATGCAGCAAGGAGTTCAACAACTGCTAAAATGGAATGTGAATGCAGACTTGGAGATTCAATGTCATCTTTGATTTTTTCCAGTAACTGTAATATTGCATGGCTGCTTAATCTGTAACGCTTAATGATTTTGTGTTCACTCAACTGGAAAAGTGTGATCCTCTTTGCCGCTCATCTCCTTGGCCTACTTCTTCGTCTTGCTCGGATTACTGCTGCCATTTCACCAGGAGGCATATGCGACGAAACCCGCTTGCGCCTTGTTTACAACTGCTTTTAAGAGGCGGAGAATTTTCACTGGAAAATAGAGGCGCGCTTTCACGGGCGGATTTTGTACATACCACGGAATACATAATTAGGCGCACTTTACGCTTCCCCTCCAATCTTTTTATGGGAAACTCCCACTTTCACCTTCACCCTCCCGTGAATACATATGCATGACAAGGAAAAGCGCAATTTGCCATTTTCAGTTGCCGCGACAGGCAGTCTGCGCTTTTACTTCAGTGCGGCCTGTTTGTACATACCTCGCCATGCTTTTACGCGCACGAAAAATACGCCTGAAGTGGGCGCAAAAGCGTTAGTACATCTGGCCCTGAGTGAAACATACTGTACATTTGGTTGCTCTTTGACTGCACTGTTGGAGCTGTCTGTCTATCTGTCTGCCTTTGTCTTGTCTGTGTATTTTGTCATTATCACATGTATTGTGTTATGAAATGATGCCATTGTGTTTGTTTAGTCTCTGTCTTACGATGTCCTATTTTGCATTTTTTACGATGTATTGTAATGTGTATGATGTACATTCATTATTACATTATCCGAATGTAAAGAGAGTTGTAAGGACCTCAGGAAAAATAGCTCCTGTATTGCATTGAGGATTGAGAATCCTAAATAAACAAACAAAAAAACCCAGCTGTAAATCTGTAACCCTATATACATTTTTTCAAAGGGGTACTTGTTAAAGTCCGAAACCCAATACCACAACTTGCTGCTAGTGTTCATATTACATAGCCATATTCATTCTGCTCTTATAACACTGCAATAAATGTCATAAAAAATTGTCCTGCCTATTCACCACCTGTCCATACTTGTATATCGCATTGCACTTTTCTGCTTTTTTTGCACTTCTGGTTGGACGCAAACTGCATTTCGCTGTCTTTGTACTATGCACAATGACAATAAAGTTGAATCTAATCTAATCTATAATATATAACTATATGCACAATGTGGTGCCAATAGGTTTACCACTTTGGTCAAGACTGCAATATGTCCAAAACTGGAAAGGATTGCCATGAAAAGTTATGCAGACATTCAAGTTCCCCACAAGATGAGCTGGCCACCAGACTGGTTAAACAACACATGCTAGTAATAGGGGACTCCATTACCCCCAATGTTAGATCAGCATTGCCGGCCACTGTTTACTATCTTCCCAGGGTTGTAGACTTTTAGTTGGGTTGATGTATTCATTATCTATATTATCATGTCTGTACTAATAATAATTCTTAAAATATGTGTACTATACCTGCTCTTGTGCACGGCTAAGCATGCAGATGGCGTTGACATCATAGGGGTTCTCAGCCAATCGCCTCTGAGCTTTGATTCTCTCAGTTACAGCCTGAGAAATATCTACTGGCTGCAGAGAGGGAGAGAGAGAAAGACAGAGAGAACAGAGGTGAGAAAAAAAAAACAGTAGTGAGGGTAGAGAAAGAGAGAGAGGGGGAAGAGAGCTTTATTTAAAAATTTCAAAGGCAAGAAGTCAGTTAGTCAGGTATTTGTCGGC